>CM068367.1:379043632-379367748 GCA_034769895.1 Magicicada septendecula
CTAACTTCATCTGTGTATATATATATATATATATATATATATATAAAGTGCCTACACATTCAAACCCCGACCAACCGCTATCGGCGCATATAGAGATTGCTCATCAGCATTACAGTACACTATACATTCTAGTCTGTATAGTGAACAGTTACTAGTATTTTAAGCATTTAAAACTACACATTAAGGCGATTTCATTACAACTGCGCATACAATTTAGTTTACAGCTACTTCTTACCAGGAATATCGCATTTTCGTTCTTGTCTTTCAATTCGTAGTTTCATTAATTTTTTAGGTTTATCATAGTATAATTATAATGTTGTACATAAAATGTTTATTTTCGTACAGAAAAACTGCCTATAGCTTATATTTTATTACATGGTACTCTAACCCTCAACTCATCAAACTTCCTGACGAGGGAATGACGTCATCTGAAACTCACAATTTTAGAAAGTACAAAGTTCCTGTATGAAAATTTGCTATGTTATAAAAGTAAATAGATGGTTGGTGTAGTAAACTTGTGGTTAACAATAAATTAAATTTTACATAACAAAAATTTTCATTTTCAAGAAGCAAATTACGGCTTCTTGAGTAAGGTAAACTGTTAGTTTTTTCGAATTTTCCAAGACAATACTCGTTAGACTAAAAAAGGTTCAAGTTTCCTCAACTGTTGAAACACATTGCTTAATTTCGCGCAATGTTAATGTAACGAAAAATAATCATATCTTTTACTACTTACGTCAGAACTCCGGGAACAAAATACGACGCAACTTTGGTATATTTACTACATTCAGAAGTATATATAATACCATTTGTATAAAGACACACACGCACATACGGATAACTAGTTGTCGTCCTGATTGTGTACAGTTCAGATTCATTATGTCGGCTACATGAAAAGGATCAGATTGTTTTGACAGTTGAGGAATATTCCAGATTGCGAACAAGCCACAACCTGCTTATGTTGCATTCTAACATACATACTATATCAAGTAAATCCAATAAAAACCTGCTTCCTAAGCACAGTTTAATTTACTGGAAGTACGAAAAGGTCCATTCTCAATGCCAGCCGGTACTGTGTATCCTCTTCTCAGTCGGCATCTCGATTATTTTCAAGATGGGCCTGTAGTGAAGCATTGCACAAGGTTTACAAGACCAGTGGCATAGCTAGACTTTTTGGCGTGAGGAGCCGCCTCACCTTCACAATTAAAGGGCGACAAAAGAGCAAAAATTAAGGCTCATCCAGTAAACAAAGTACTTAATAAATGCAAATGTGTAGATTTTTGAATGAAAGCACGTCCAGCAAACCTCTTAACAATATTTGTTAAGTCAAAATTAAGAAATTACATATTACAATATTACTGCTATTTTTCTATACATTTATTATTAACAAATATAGATTATAAAAAATGTAGTAATATTACAAATTTATAACGTAAATATGTTATAATAAACAACGCATCGTCAAAACAATATCCTAAACCTATTTTATAGTTGTGTTTCCTGAACGTGTTTGCGATTTTGTGTGTGTTAGAGTTGTAGTATGTAAGTGTGATGTATTTATTAGGTTGTGTGTTGTTGGTATTTTGTGTTTTGGTGTTTCTGTTTAGGATGTGTCTGTGTAGTTTGTTTATTAACTCGGGGGTGTATCCATTTTTTATCGCTATGTATTTGATTGTGATAAGTTCTTCCTGATAATCTTGTTTACTTTGTGGTATTGATGTGAGTCTATGGAGCATATAGTTGAATGCGGCAAGTTTGTGTTGTGTTGGATGGTTTTAAAATGATGAGACATTTTAAAATGAAACTTTCCTGGTCTTAATTGCTGCAAAGTGGGTTATTAGATCACTATAATCTAAAGACGAAGCAATGTCGTTTTCAATTGAAAGTATCACTAGATTTCATCTTGATCGTAGGTACGATTTAATCAATTTGAGCTTACTAAACGATCTTTCACAAGACACAGACATTGGTAAAGTAAGAACAATTTTTAAAGCTGTTGCTAGTGTTTCTTAGGCTTCTAATCTCATTCAAGAAATGTATTGTAGCAGTCCCTGAGGTGTTAAGTCTTTTTGTTCTCCGTTCACTTTTTCCCTTTTAAATAAAAGTATGACGTCTATCAAGTCACTCAACAATTCTTCACTGTTTAGGTCATGTGAATACAGTTTTGGAAGCACTGTGTACTGAATATTGATTTGAGAAAGCTGTTCCTTAAAATGCATATCCCCATCATTTACATACGCCTCAAATTTACAGGGGAACCCAAAGGGTTTTTCTAACTCTTTTATGTTAGAGAAACGGCTTGAAATTTCAATTGACAGTTTGTCCAAATTTCTATTAGAGAACGTCGCATTTCTTGCCGAACGTTTAATGCAGAATCATGTGCATACTCCCCTGGCATCGTGCGCTGCTTCTTATCCTTTTTGTTATACTGACACTCCTTCATTTCATACCTACTCTGGCTCAGTAACGACATTGTCACACAGTTCATTCCTCCAAACTTTTAATTTGTCCGTTAGCGTCTCCAAAAGTAGGAATGCTTTATTCACCCAAAGCATAACAAAGTATCTTAACACGTTATGTACAAAGTATATTTTTATACGTTAAAAATTTGTCCAATTATTTTAACAAAGCCAGAAAGTTTCCAGGACTTGGATCGTTAGTAATTGACTCTCGATGTCCTATCAGTGCCAGATTTTGTGCTGTGGCAATGACCCGCTCGAGGATTTCTTTCCATGTCTTAACTGCTTTACTAATTTGTTTCTGAAGCAGATCATCAATAAGGCCCCCTTTATTTAAAGAACGTTCCAATTCCTTCCATTCAAAAAACGCAGAGCTTTTTTCGTAATCCTGAATACGGGGATTAACTTTCACCACGACGAAAGCTCATTTTTATTATTGAAATGGCTTCTTTGACATTTTGTTTGTGAAAATAAAATGCAACAAAAGCAGAATTTTTTGGTTGGAGAAAAACACATCCAAGTGCGATTTACCTTTTTGCCATTTTGCAAGGTTTTATCAAACCAATACTTGTTTAAGGATCGTCCGGCTTCATCTTCAGGAAAGTAGCTGTCTTTGTTCTGCAACTGACTTGTTCCTCTATTCACCATTATATCTCGGAAGGATTGAGATTTCTCGCTTGGCCGAGCTCCCATATCTTGTAGAGCAGCACCGGGAACACGGTCTACATTGTTGCTAGTAATGTTATCCTTCGTCGCCTGTCTTGTTTTCAAGACTGCACGATTCAACATCAACCGTGGTACTAGAACCAACTGAATCTTGTAACTGTACTTTGACACTTTCACAGTTTGAAGAACTCACGTCGTTAACTTTACTGTATTTATCAACAGTCTCGTCGCTAATACCATCCATTTTATAATTGCAAGTTGATTCCTTGTTAATTGTAATATTTCGACACTCAGGGTTCGATTTTCCTTGAATAAAAGACTTCATAAACTCTTTGGAACTTGTTGTAGTTCTTAATTTTACATTAAGAAAATCTTATATTCCTATAGTTCTTAAGGAATAGTCATATCAAAGAAACAAGTTGTTCGTAGTTTTATAAACTGAAAACAATTTTTTCAAGTCTATGCTCACTTTGCCGCACTCCTGGCTATGCCGTCCGGGGCGGCTGCCCCCTTGCCCCCCCCCTAGCTACGCCTCTGCACACACAACATCGATCTTTCGAACGACGGCGCCTTCACCAAGAACAAGGCGGACAGCGCTCCTAGTGGTAGCCTCTGACGAAGCTTATAATAAGGGAAAACTGGTTCAGGCTACAAAATGTAAAATTTTTACCAATAAAAAACGTATTGTTCCAAGTTAGTAGTGTTATAATTAGTTAATCAACGGACACGTCATGGACAACAAAATCCAAGAATTCGTCAGTTTTCCACGGTCCCCTATTTCTACAGGATTACGGAGCACGGAACTAGCGGTAACATCCCGCTTACATATAACTTCTCCAGTCTGTGATAGTACAGGATGACATATCGAACTTGTCAGCGGAAAAACTTTGTAGTTGTATATTCTTTCACTCAAGCGTAGGATATATAGAAGAAATGGATGAGGGTGAGGGGAATAGTAGACGTTTAAAGCTAAGTAGTAAAAAGCACAGGAAGTTTACTGCGAGCTACTGAAAGCTATTTGAAAATAATGAGTGTACTCAGTGGGGTCAATCTACCTGAAAAAATAAAAATAAGGGAACTGAGAGCAAACAGCAATTTTTTGTTTGAATAGGTTCTATTTGTCTAGTAGATTAAGGGAAAAATATTTTTTTCGTCCAAAGGTGACCGGAAGTCCCCTTTTAGGGCCTTTTATGAAAAAACGGACTTTTTTAACGTTTTTTGATTACACTAATGAATATATTTCGAGTTCTAGATGTTAGAAAAAAAAAACAAAAAAAATACAGCACCTTCAGAATACTATACCCTTTAAATCTAGCCAGGTTAGAACTTGGTACCTTGCATACATAACTTAAAAAAAATTTTTTAAATTGATGTAAGGTGAAGTTTCGCTTTTTTTGTTATATCTTCGGTGCTAGTGGATCGATTTAGTTAAAAGTTTGGGAAAATGTTGGTAGAAATAAGTCAAATGCACGAGCAAAATGTCAAGATGAAATATTTATTAGAACGGCCACGAGAGGCGCTCAAAGTTTTATTTTCGAAGCTTGACCAATTACGAGCAACGCTATGTAGAGAGATGAAATCTCCGGGAGGTTGTGAGGATTTTTATGCACTTTCAGAACGTGATAAAAAAAAAGTATACTTTTTTAAATTTTTTTAACTGTTTTTTTCACTATAACATTTTTTTTCTAAGTAATTATGTTTTTTCTTACCTTAGTAAGAACCAACTGAATCTTGTAACTGTACTTTGACACTTTCACAGTTTGAAGAACTCACGTCGTTAACTTTACTGTATTTATCAACTGTCTCGTTGCTAATACCATCCATTTTATGATCGCAAGTTGATTCCTTGTTAATTGTAATATTTCGAGACTCAGGGTTCGATTTTCCTTGAATAAAAGACTTCATAAACTCTTTGGAACTTGTTGTAGTTCTTAATTTTACATTAAGAAAATCTTATATTCCTATAATTCTTAAGGAATAGTCATATCAAAGAAACAAGTTGTTTGTAGTTTTATAAACTGAAAACAATTTTTTCCAAGTCTATGCTCACTTTACCGCCTTCCTGGCTATGCCGCCCGGGGCGGCTGCCCCCTTGGCCCCCCTAGCTACGCCTCTGTACAAGACATATGCCCACGACAGGAGGTCAAGAGACACGGATGGTATGAACCTGCATCGGCCTCTTAATTTAAGGCCTAGTTCCAGCAGTAGCTTTATATTACCTTGTCAATTTACTTTACTTTTTTTACATTTAGGCCTATGCTATGCAGAATTAATTTTTTTTTTTTTTTTTATGCATAATAAACCAATAGTCATTCACTGCTTTTAAAGCTAGGTATTGGTGGCTTAAAAATCTACAATCAGTGCCCCAGGGATCTATCAGTCTCAGGGCCTCACTCCTAAATTACGTACAGGATTGTTTGAAACATTATTTCATAAACAAGCACGAAAACAACCGGAGCTATATCTCATATTTTACTTGTGCTACACCGGTCTACATGGATAAATCTCAGTGTAGATCAACATGGGCTGGGACTGTTTCTTTAGGTGTTGTGCAAAACGACGTCGGTTTTCGTGAAGGTAATATTATTTTATATGTTAGGAAGAGGTAGAAATTGCCCTCTCTACGCTTTACCTCTGCCCACTGCCGGCTTTGTAACAGCTGACATATGTTATTAGTTTATAACCAGCACACTTTTAGACTTTAACTCAGCTATATACCAGACGCCGAGTTGTACGTTGTACGCGATCTGGACTGCACGCAATCAGGACACAACCGATTAGGTAACCCCTCAAGAATCAGCTGAAAAATTGTTTATCCGGAGTGTTGTCGTCTACAGCTTTGAAATATGGACACTGAGGAAGAAAGATAATTTGAAAGTTTTGAGAATGTCTGAGGAGAAAATTGAAAAGATTAGGTAGCAAATATAGTGACAAATGAGAGAATGAGAAAGTAACAAAGAAAAAGAAAGAAAATGCCTAAACTTGTCCTAAGGCTTTCACGGCCGGTGTCAGTTGTATAAGAAGTGTTTTCCGGACTGTTTGCCCGTGGTCTGCGGTTTAATGGCAAACCAAACATTTCAACAGCACCACTGGCTGCCATCATCAGTGGAATTCAAAGAAATCCAAGAGCTCCTGAACGTAGGTTGTTCTCGTCAGGTGCTGTTGAAACGTTTGGTTTGTCATTAAACCGCAGACCACGGCCAAACAGCCTGGAAAACACTTCTTATACAAAATGCATAAACACATTAAGGAAAGATAATTTAACCGTTCATATTAATTCTGTGGAGAAACTGTGTGCAAGTAAATAATAAAAAATATAAGGAAAAGGGGGTAAAAAGAAAAAAGGTTGTAGATACTGATTAATCTGTATAGCACAAGAATAAAACGAAGAGCACTGTCCAGTTGAAACCTGTATTAAACAGACATACTAGTAGTGGTGGTGTTGTCAGCGGTGACGGTAGTGATGACTCATCATGATGATCATGATGATGGTGGTGGTGGTGGTGGTGGTGGTGGTGGTGATGATGAGTAGTGCTGCTTGCATTCGACCAACTTCTGATGTGTTAGGTGAGGTTTAATGTTACGATCTACATTAAGTTAAATACAAACAAACTCCAAATCCACTGATAAGCTTTCTAAAATTAAGCACAAATGGTAGATTTAATTTATATTTCTTGTAATTATTGGAAACTTTAATTATTCATGTAATTCTTGTAAGTTAGAAAGTAAAATTGTAACAAAAATTAACAAATTCAAATTAAATAAAGTTACTCAGAAGTTGCACTAAAATAGCTTAGAATAAATTGGAAGGTTTAAAATACAATAAGAAAGTAAAAACCAAGAAATCAAAATGAACGTGCTTTCCATGCGCTGTCAAACACAAAAAAAAAAAAATAGTCATTGAGTGTATTCTACACGTTTACACTGCGTAGGGTATTATTAACATTTACATTGCGCAAATTGGTAACCACATTTGAGTACTGTACTGTTAAAATAATGCAGCTACCCTACTGTGTTCCTGAACCCTGTCAAGGACAAAAAGGGAATACTTTTTTAGAATTTAAGCAATTCCGTTAATATAAATTGAATGCCTATTAAGTGACTGTTAGTAACAACTGCTTCAACAGATGGTAAGCAGCGAGTTAATATTGACTAGACGATATACTCGATTGATGTGTCCGAGTTCTGTAACTGAGGTAAATCATATGGAAGCCATTAACTGCGCTTCAAATCTCTTGTAACATGTAGAGAATTTACATGCTGCACATGTGTTTGTGTTAGACTTTACGACTAGGTTGAGAGTTTACGATATATTACGAGAATTTACAGTCTGTTTGATGCTGACTCGATAATAACGGATACTGATACATAAATAACGAAGCCAGATACATAACATGGAAGGGCCGGGGCATAACTGAGTTTCAACGACCATTCATTTATAACACAGTTGAAGAAAATCGTGCTACCTCTCTCAAAGCATCTATACATTAAACTACACGAAAATACAGTGTTTAAATATAGATACGCCAAGAGCTACGCTATACGTATAGTATTACTAACGACTAGAACAAAAAAGGCCTTGCCTGTTTGTGAATAAATTTTAAGATTTTACATTCGAATTTTTTAAGAATAAGATTTTCCACACTTTTAAAATTAATTTTCTAAAGGACACTAGACACGTTTAGTTTGAGTTTATAAATTCTGTACAAACCGCTTAATAACGTGTAACCACGCGCGTCGTACTGTATTTTTTATAACACTGAAACTACGTCCCTCTCTTAAGAAGCAGAACACTAAATAAACGGCATTTTAAAAATCTGTATTACATACAGTGCCATAGACCAGATTTCGCCTTGGGTCACGGTCACATGTAATACAGAGTTACCTTAATTTAAGAACAAGTGTTACAGAAAACCGTCAAATAATAATTACACTTTTTTTTACTGCATAGGAATACAATTGCGTTTTCATTTTCCACTGCGTGGAAACACAAAGGAGTGAAGCAAGTGAAAAAGCAACGAGAAATGTATACAGGAAACTTAATTTTAGTTCTGCTTGAAGTTGACAGTCAAATCTTATTACATTTTACAACAGTTGAAATCAAATATATTAATAATGGTTTGCAATAAGCGTGAAGGAAAAAAACGCAGACGCGTTGTTAGATTTGACGCCGAATTTGTTATAAGTCGTTTAGCAGGCTGATTCTAACTTTCATTAATTAGGCCTATAAACTTTCTATAAATATAACTGAATTAATGAATGGTTATAATTTAAATGAAATATTGCAATTTTAACGGTTGTTATAAGCTACCTGATGTAACTATATTTCTGCATGATAGGAGGAATATTAAATTTATGGATAGTAGCGACTACACGTATGGAAAAGAATCGGCCACTCTGCTTCCAGCTTGTGAGAAGAGGATCCTCGGCAATGATTAATCCAGCACGCAGCGTCGCTCTTCTCTAACGATGGTAAAACCGCGAAGTCGAGTGCGAATAAGTAAAAGCTATTTGCCCCCGGGATACTGGGAAATCAAAAACTTTGGTAAACACCTAGGTCTCTGGTTCATCTGGCATGCCCATGCCCAGGCGGTTACTATGCGAGTGTCGAGACCGTCTGGGAATTCCTGGAGGCTTTCATAAAAAATAAATGAAAATGATATTTGACAACAGCCTTCGGCTCGGTCAGTCATTTGTAGCGCTTCCCTTCTCCCCCGTTGAGAAGCGGACTCGGTGTTCGATGCTTAACAGCGTGAGACGTCTTCTGCGAGCACAAGGGCCACGGGCCTTCTTGGAAGGCTGAGAATGCGTCCCGTGATATTTTTAAATGACCTGCGCACATACTATACATAGGTCTACTACCCCGACACAACAATTACAACGATTAGCCGTTATAGATCAAGTCACAAAAAAGATTCCGTCTTGAGACCGGTCCGAGAGCGAGAAGATCGTGAACGTAGCTCGGTATTCAGCGAATTGTAGTTTAGACGTATAACTCAGATGGGCGGTGTGCCTTGCCATTCTGAAGTGTTTCAGCTGTTTAGGTTGCAAGTCCATGAACGCCAGCTTCTTCCAGTACTGAGCGGTTGTACGTCGCAGTTAGGATTAAGTTAGGATGCGGGTCTGTTGCACGAACTAGCATGCGAGTCGAGGGAAAAATGTCAGCAAGGCCAGGACAACTAACAGTATCCGCCAAGTCAGTATGTTAAGAGCGCTCAATAGCCTACACGTATGCCGCCTATCTGTAGCTGTGTTTTTCCCATTCTACGATGAGACATCAGACGAACCATTGAGGATGATTCATCGTAGATTGGGAAGAACATTAGCGGCAGTGGCGTGGCGTCCATGTAACCGCTGTTGCCGGCGGCAAAACAAGCAATGAAACAAAATAAAATCAGTTATATCACAGAGTAAATACTTTAGTTATTGATTAATTTGAAATGTAAACATCAGTTGGGAAACTTGAAGAAAAGCACAGATTGCTTTCGAATTGCTGGGCGCTTGCACCGTAATTTTAATGTTGTGTTGCTGGCTCAGACATCGGTGACGATCTACTGCGTGAGCTGACCTCGTAGTAGTTATCACTGTACAGAGGCTACGGAAGGGGGGCCATTCGTCCGTCCACTGTGTTGCCGCAGAATAAACTGGCAAACTGCATAGTTAGCAGCTATCTTCGTTTTCGGAACCGACGTATACCAGTTGCTGTGCGCCTGTTTCTGTTTTCTGTATGTTATGTGTTTCTTTAATTTTCTTTATTAATTTTCAATTTGATTATTTGTGCGCTGATTTGTTCTGTGTAAGTGTAATGGAGTCAGATTCCGTTGAACTGGGACCATCTTCTTCTGCCAGTGAATGATACATAGAAAAGACACTAAAAGTATTTTGGCTCTAAAAAGAATGTTTCGTACTAGACAAAATTCGAATTAATTTTTGAGCTAAGTTTTAGGCCTAACACAACCGGCAACAGCTCTTATGTTGTAGCATAACAGAATTTTCACCTTAAAACTAACTTAATACAACATTAAAAAAGAAAAAAGAAGAAACAATCAGTAGTGAGTGATAACTAAATGGTTAAAAATGGTTAAATAAACTGATCATTATAGTCAATCAAATGTTAAAAATAGACTCTATAACAAAGAAAACTCTTGGTCCAAATAAAAGAAACCATCTATATAAAACCCCAGTACATCATCAGTATACCCAGTAGGATATGGAGCAGTAATGAAAAAAATAATCACGGGCAACTTATTAAATTAATGACATCAGAGGACCTAAATACAAAAATAATAACCTACTCATAGAATAAGAAATAAGGAACAGACTATTTCAAGCTTTATACAAAGAATGCAGAATGAAGAAAGGCTATTCCCAAAATCTCATGAAGGACATGTACCAATTAAGAAATTTAAAACAATGACAAAACTTAAACCCAGTAACCCAAGTTACAGGATACATTACAAATGAAGTAAAAAGTATAAATTAGATATAGATATAACTTCAGAATAAAGAATAGAAGGTTAGATAGAAGGAGTGAAAGACTACTATTAAGTGTAGGTAATAAAAAGTGACATACCCTAATAAACCACAATAAGAATTAAAGACTACCATTAGTGTAGACAATAAAATGTGATATACTATGAGAAACCACAATAAGAGTTAAAGACTACCATTAGAGTAGATAATAAAAAGTGAAATACTATAAGAAACCATAACAGGAATTAAAGACTACCATTAGTGTAGATAATAAAAAGTGAAATACTATAAGAAACCATAACAGGAATTAAAGACTACCATTAGAGTAGATAATAAAAAGTGACATACCATAATAAAACATAATGAGAATTAAAGACTACCATTAATGTAGATAATAAAAAGTGTTTTACAATATTAAACCATAAGAGTAAAAGACAGCAAATAATTATAACTATTATAATTATAGACAGAGTATTATAACTAAATAATGTACTGTAGTTGAAAGTGTTAGATATAGAATGTTTTGTTACGATTAAGTAATATAAATGAGAATGATAGATATAAGATGTTTTATTATAATTAAATAATATATATGAAAATGTTAAATATAAGATTTTATGTTATAATTAAATAATGTGAATTCATTTTAAAGTTTTGTTAAGGTAGGAAAGGCAAGGAAATAATATTGATATCTTTTTGAATTGTAAACCATAGAAATAATCAGGTAGCAAAATAGTTAAAAAACCAATAGCAAAGCAAAACCGTATTTTATGCCAAAATCAACTTATACCATATAATCAAGTCCAAAAGGATAAATTAAATAAAACTGTATAAAATTAGCAGAGATTAGTCAATTTAAAATAAAGGTATTTAAATATAGTCATCACAGAAATACATAATAGCAAATGTAATGATCAGAAGATAAAATTAACTTTATTGAAAATGTGTAATATAATGCCTAACAAGGGACCCAGTATAAATAAAATGTGAATTAATCAGTATTAGAGTGCTACAACAACAAATGATTAAAACCAAAGCATAATGATGAAAGAAGTAAAATTGTTTAAGAACAATGTTAACATGAAATGACTTGTAAACCATTTAATTTATAATTATGTGAAAAATAATAAGGCCTATAAGAAGTGTCAAAAAATGTCAATTTTAAGCTTATTTGAAACCAAATTAGGTCAAGTTGTATATTAGTTTATGTAAAATTAGAACAGGAATATTGATAGGTATTTAAATTTTCATAAAATTAACAAATAATTAAATCAGAGCCATAAAATAGGAAAAAATGTCATATATTTCTAAAAGATCAGATCTAAACCAAGGCGAACAGCTGATTCCAGACAATGGGGAAGGAGAACAAGATATTTCGGAAATTACTACATTAAACGACGATTTGAGTAGACAGTTGATTGTTAAACGTGAAACTGAACGGATGAGAACGTACAGAAGGAAGATCCAAGAAGTATAAATTATTTGAAAAAAAATGAAGGTGTAACATAAAAAATTACTGCAGAGGTTATGAACCGAAAATTACTAAAAAATGAACTTAAACAATAATAAAGTGAAGAACGAATTTCAGTAATAAAACGATCTAACACCAATGCACTAAGAATCATCCGCCATATTGAAATTATTAATTTAACACCAATTTCAATGGAATAACGAACTCAACCAGATTTGAACACGGAACACGACACAAATAATCCTGCACCAAACTACATCGCCGAGTAGAAGAGGACACTACAACCAATTATCCAGAGGGACTACATCATCGCAGAGGAAGATATCCACCATTATATTTGAGGGAGAAGAAAGAACGAGGAGTCGGCGTGGGTAGCGAAAATCCGAAATCGATGGCCGCCATGTTTCCAGTTTGCATAGCGAGACGTACACAGCCACTTTGAACCAACGACGACGTGACGTCATGCACTTCTGAATGATTCGAAAATTTCTTTATTAAATGACATTATTTTCTGAGATATGTTACTTTACGTAATAGTATGTAAATTTTTATTAATTGTAAGTATTGTATCTTGTGACTTGCCCTTCTCAGACCATTTCGACAGTTCAAAAATATCTATTAATTAATATTGTAATTTCATGTATTTGTCTAGTGACACAATCGACCTGTGAGTTGAGTCATAGCCGCAGCCATAGTCGATGTGCGTAAGATTGTCGCAACACTTTTAAAATAAACATCAGAATTGTTTCTAAATACTCGTTTTCATGATTATTTGAATTATTTTTCATTCCTACTTTAATTTAGAAGTATTAACGAAAGAATCAACAAGAAGAAGAAAAGGAGCTGAGCTAGAAGAGAATACACTTCGACCCAGCTTGACATAATCGGATTAACACGGTGAAACAAATATTTCGTCACGAAGTTTTACACAATTACCAATTCATAGTTTAATTTTTTAAACAATAATAAATAATTAAATAAATAAAACATTATTAAAAATTTTTTTTAATAAATTAATAAACTATAAATTTTGTATCAACATAAATTCTATTAGTTTTATTACAATGTACACACGCCACGCCACTGCATTAGGTATTAAGAAACGTAAAGCGTGTTTATCCTAAAGACAGTGTAGTTAATATTCATATGCTAAGGCGCACGGTGATA
Source organism: Magicicada septendecula (assembly GCA_034769895.1). Lineage (NCBI taxonomy): Eukaryota > Metazoa > Arthropoda > Insecta > Hemiptera > Cicadidae > Magicicada > Magicicada septendecula. Next base: position 379,056,869 of record CM068367.1, read on the forward strand.
GGGGGATGAATCCTAGAACGGTAAAAAAATACTAAAATGTTAAGAAAAATATTACTAACTTTTACTGTTAATACACAAGTAATATACACTGTAACAGACTCCATAATTAATACATTAAACGTATAATTTTTCTTCAGAATACATTTGGGTTCATCAAAGAAAGAGTAAGACGTTTCTTATTTCATTCTGAATACGATGTGTAGACAGCTGTTAATATTACATAGCTTCCTGTTTCCCACACATCACGTCATGTCTGCGCGATTTCATTGAACGACCACACGTTTCCGCTCAACTGTGAGTCATTAAAGTTTCAGAAGTTTTAAATGCTGTAAAAAAAAGAAACTTCTCGCTCGAATCTATAGAAATGTGCTGAACAATATGTTTAAAAGCAGAAGCTAGATAATAAGAGATATTTTAAACGAAATGATTTTAACAATGAGAAGACTCTCAGCCGGAGAAAACGATTACAGCTCTCGTTGTCAACGGAAATGCCAGGCAATTATTACCTACTTGTTCTAACCGACCGTCGGACAGAGGATTTGAGAATGAAACGAGGACGCCTGGTAATTTTACACTCAGCGACAGACATTTTTTACATTGAACAAAAGGACTTTTTTGTTGGGTGTCTGATAACTTTATACAGAACGACAGACATTTCTCCAAATGGATAATCGATAATCAGCTTATATCGTGCATTGTCAGCAAGGTTCAATAGCAGGAACACGTCCGTTTCTATAATGAATATCTGTCAAAAGTAAAATGTATTTTATCTATTCTAGTGGTACAGTATATAAGGTAACGTATCTTTACTGAAGCAGCGACCAAGGGGTAAAACACGCATATACTGTACATGAATGCATACTGCAGTGGCGATACGGATTTTAGTTTGTATGAATATTATATTAACCGAACGTTAATGTTAATAAATTAACGAAATACGAATAACGATGCTTACACAATAAGCCGTGTCATACGGCAAATCTCCTGAAAATTAGATATGCAGTTTACATATTTAAAACAGAAATTTATTAAAAACAAAACACCATCTCTTAACGAAGTATTTCCAAATAACCAGACACATCAAGAAATTATACATGCATGTGTTTGACGTTTTCTAATAAACGTCATGAAAAGACCATGAAATATTGTCACTAAAAGGGTAAATTGCTACTGGTCTTGTACATAACGTTTCTGTCCTTGTAAAACATATACTTATTGAACATGTGGGTCTTCCATTTATATGACACGGTTGATATGACAAATACAGTAGTATGCTCACGAACAGACACAAAATGATTTTGTTACAGAACAACTAACAGATCGTAATCTTAAAAAAAGTGAAATAAATTATTGAAATCTAGAGAAATTAATATTCATTATTTGTATCAACACAACTATGAAACACTTATGCTTGCATTACAGTAGCGGTCTTAATCCCCGTCTCAGGTTTAAGTTACAGCATTGGCTCTTATGGAAGCAGTCGCGCTCTGTCTTCCCACGTGTTTCTCCTATACTTCTTTCCTTTTCTGTCGTTGCAATGTTGCCATTCGTACCAAATATGAAGTATAAATTTTAAAGAGTTTTAAGTTTTATTGGTGTTCTACATGCTGTGCTGCACATTTCTGTATAAATTACATGTCTGTAACACAATTACCTTCTTCATAAAAAAATATTTTATAAGTTTTTATTCACTTGTACAAGTTAGAGCAGCATTTCAATCAACCAGTGACTGGTGCCCTAATATAAGGTATATAGAGTTAATTTTTACCACGTTTTGTTAACAATAAATTTCCTTTATTATAAACACATTTGAATAGCTAAAGCATAATAAATAAATTTGTTATTGACTTTTTATCTGTGTAATTAAGTAATGCCGTAACGAATTATACTTTGTTCACTCACTACCCTCTGACGCAAATTGCAAATATAACAAAGCTTCCAATTTGGTTTTAAATCGTGTTGTCTTACATTACTTTTATATATTTCATATTTCACATTATATTACTATAGTATTGTGTGTGTGTGTGTGTGTGTGTGTGTGTGTGTGTGTGTGTGTGTGTGTGTGTGTGTGTGTGTGTGTGTGTGTGTGTGTGTGTGTGTGTGTGTGTGTGTGTGTGTGTGTGTGTGTGTGTGTGTGTGTGTGTGTGTGTGTGTGTGTGTGTGTGTGTGTGTGTGTGTGTGTGTGTGTGTGTGTGTGTGTGTGTGTGTGTGTGTGTGTGTGTGTGTGTGTGTGTGTGTGTGTGACGTCGTGTATTTTAATTTTTTAAAGAATAACATTTTTTGGAGGTTTACAATTCAGTATTATTATATTACATAATATAACATAAGTATATTATATATTATATTTTATATTGGTTGTCCACACCGCTTATTCATTAGATAATATAACAACACCTCCAGTTATAAGTAAAGCTCTTTTTTGGTGATTAATTTCATGTTATTTTCATATAAAGAACTGAGTGATACTACCTCAGGTTACTGTTGACATATGAATATTTACACCATAAATAAAACACTAATAATTTGTAGTCCCTCATTGAAAAAGGTTCACTCCCTGTAGCAGTAAATCGCCGTCTTAATCGGGTGACGTGTACTTCAAACGCCTTCAATGTGTGGAATACACTATCGCCACACACGGAAGTCTGACAACAGTGTGGCCCATTTAACCAATGCTGTAACTTAAATGTGGGACGGCCATTAGGTATACTGGTTTTCCAGTACGCAGAACAAAACCACAAATTTAACTAAATTTACTTGTCCACAGAGTAACACTTGATGTCCACGCGACAATAATGCTTGTCTATCGCTAAATAAAGCTCTTACGAAAAACCATCACGCACTATCACTTAAACACACTTTCCATGTGTTTCCAACTGAAAGCCTAATGACCGCCGCTCATGTAGTTTTTTATAGTCAGCTTTACGGTGTGGCGTAATGATGAGAAAATTTCAGATGGTTCCAAATTAATCGTAGATTCAACATCGTTGACTCGGCGTATTTATGACAAGTCTCACGTAATTATGTCGTGTCGGCATAATACTGCTTTCTCCTTTAGCCTATACGTCCCACACTGGCATGCTTTAGTTTAACTTTGATTATGGCAATTCCTTTTTTCATTTACAGAACTCTTTCTCCAACACTGGGAAATAGCTTTTCTTCGATTCTGGTTCATTCTTAGTCTCTTCTGTAACATTCTCTTCTCAATCCTTTGTTATTCCTACAACTCGCATCTTCACAGTGTCTTTTACTTCCGATACGTTTCTTTCTGCTCTTACATCTTCTTTAATTGCAGCAAATTCACTTTCTTCGGAGGCTTTTAACACGGACGTTTCCTCCAACAAATGACAACTATTGTTGACTTTTTAATCACTCCTTCTGTCATAACACAACTTTTTAATTCACTGGTCTCCGTTTCCGCATCTGCCACCAAGTGTTCTTCGGTCCAGTATCGCTGCTTAATCGAACGAGTAAATATCTCAGCTATTCCAGCTGTACAAAATTTCATTATCTTTTCGCCAACTATTAAAAAAATTGTGTATCTAGGACATTATTTTGTAAATTCACTATAAACTGACAGGGATTCATATATTATCACTTCATTGACAATGTCCGCGTGTCCGCAATTGGTGGCTAAACTCGAGACGATGCAAGCGAAAGTGTACCTTTTCTAATACTTTTGAAGAGCTTTCAATTGCAGTCCGTGTGGTAGAAGATCACAAATGAGGTTAGAAGTTGCTCACAACGTCAAAGAGCATGAGGGATACTGTGGCGTCTCTGTCAACTATAATCTTCAACATATTCTTTGATAGTCGGCTTCCCGCTAATCTTCTGAAATATCACAGAAGAAATATCACTGAAGAAGAAACGGTACGTTGATCAGCAGCTTCACGTCTCCAGTCTCCGGTTCACGGTTTTTCTCGGTTTCCTACTGTTCCAAGATTCTGCTTGACACGGTCGCGTTCCGCATTCAAGGCATATAGCTTCCTGTCTTTTCCCAATTTGTAAGTTGTAAAGGTCTTGATCTTTTAAATTCTTTTCCTTGAATCGTTACTTTATTCTGTCCGTTGCAATAGAATTGCGCTACTCGGGCTTTTCGATTACAATATGATACAACTTTATTGGTGTATGTCGCCGCCGACTTAGCAGCTTTGAACTGAAAAGCGCGAACAAGAACATTTCCACTATTCCTGTAACGTTGAAAAGTGCCATTTTTAAAGATTGTTATATATCACAGTATCATGTACGGAAAGCAAAGCACATTTGAAAGTCCTCTGGCGCTACAGTGTATGCCGATCTAGTAACCGTCAATATTTGCTTCAAACTCTTGGAGTCTCTCATGGCAGTGTCATGTCTGTTTTAATTCAGCACGGAACAAATCGCTGAGATGTAGCTAGAACACCCGGTACTATAATTTAAGGGCTTTTATGAATTCGTGTTGCGGCTGCAAGGGGTACTTTGTGTAATATGTGTGCTGCGACACTTTTCAGACCAAAAACAAGTAAAAGGGCTTTGTCTATTTAAGCATACGTTTGTTTGCCTAAAAACAAAAATAGGCATGCAACAGCTTCAAACTGTCGAAGGTAAGTTAGCCAGTGAGTGCTTCTACTAAACGTAGAGGCTTTAGCATGACCTGCCCTTACTACAGGTAATACTGATTTTGAGTTGCACTTCTTTCTATTTTTATAATTAGCACTGTGACTGTAAGTATATGGCTGTACTTCGTTAATTAATCAACTTTCGTTAAAATTTATTTTCTGATTTCCGGAGTCAGTTATTTTCTGTAACTGACTCTTTCATAGTTGACGTAGATTCTCCAACTTCAGGTATTTTGTTCTCATCGATTCTTGTGTCCATACCTTCCAGTAACTTGTTTACTCAACTCATACAGTAACAGATAAAACAGTCCAGCTCTTTGTCTGTTCTATATCTGCTTCTGGCCTGCAACAGAGCTTTAATCTCTTCTGCTCCAGATTCTTGCTCTATCGTCTTTTCGCTTCTTCTTTTTTCTTTCCCCTGCGTTCTTTTTTCTGTCGTTCTTCCGTTTCTAGAAATAGTGCTTTCTGCGTTCGTCTGCTTCTTCAGTTTCAGTTTCGGTTTCTCGGTTTGTCGTTCCTCTACTTCCAACACCAGTGCTTACATCACCTTTCTGTCATTTATTCTTTTATCATAGATCGGAAAGCATCCATCATAGGCTCTGAGTGGCATCCGGAAAGCTTCCATCATAGGCTCTGAGTGGTATCCGTTTTTGCAAGTTAACACACTCTAATGTTTCACAATAATGCGCTCTTTCTCTGATTTCCAATCTTAATAACCCCACGCCCCAATATAGACACTACTATTACGAGGATCACATGGATAGTGATTTTAAAAACAGTGGAATAAATTATTGAACACCAGAGAAACCGATACAATTTTTATTAACACAAACAATCACATTCGTATTATATAGTACTCCTAGTTACAAAGTTATCCAGAACACAGTATGGAGAACCAATAATAAAAACCACCAAACTAAACAATAGACTGTCAAGGGACGAACACGATGCACGATGGCATTCTAAGTCTAGCTGTGGTGGACTACAGATCAACGCTGCGGAGCCCTCTAAAGCGGAGATTGAAGTTATAAGTGGCCTCTTTCGAAGAACGTTGTTCGCGGTTGGAACTCCCACCCTAGCTTGCGTCGGAAGTAAGGTCTGCTCTGCGACTGAAGGTGGAATATTCAACAGGATCACCTGCAGTGCCGGTACAGTCACGATCCAAGAGCGAAGCCAAGCTAGCTGCGGCCACGTATTAGTTAGGCCATCGACGCTCCTTGTTAGGGCCGCGTGGCAGCAGACGACATCACGACATCACTAGTGAACCGGGTGGATCGGTTGCTTTCACTAGTGTGCGCGGTAGTGTTCGCTTTCACGTGTGCGGGACTCTTGGCGGTAATGTCCGTTCGCGGTCTGGTGTCGGTTGGTGTGCGACTCGTGTAGTGTGCCTCCCGAAGCCAAAGGCGGCAGTTAAGTGCAGTGGTTCAGTGCTAGTGCTTTGTGGTGCTCCGGTTTTCTCGACACTCCGGCCCGGTGGACCTGTAAATTGGGATTACATCGTGGGATCACTGCCAGGTAAGCCTTTTACTGTTTTTCCGCGTGCTTTTGGTGGCATCGCCCGCTTAGCTCCGTAAGCTAAGTTAGGTCCCTGCCGGTAGCGGCCGGTCGCTTCGGTTAATCAAGGTGCGGCCCCCAATACCGGCGCTGAGCGGGCTTTCCATTCCCGTAGGAGGGCTTCGGACAGAATACCTGTGCCAAAACGCTATGTGCGACCATCGCGTTGCGGCCGGGCGGCGGACTGGTCCTTCCCAGGGCCAATCCAATGCCTCATCGGTAGGCCCCGACCCTGTCCCTAACTCGCTCGGATCGTGCAGCGGTCCTTCTCAGGGCCGCCCAACGGTTTCGACCGAGTCCAACATTGTTGCTGGGGCTACCCCCGGGCCGTCATTTACTGGTCCCAACCCTCGGCCTGGGTCCCAATTTATCGAAGTCGTATCTAAGAAAAAGAAACGGAAAGCGGAGGAAACTCCGCTCCCCGATAACTCGAAATTTCTGGATGCTCCTTCCCGACGAAGCCGCCCTCCGCCCTTGTTCGTCAACGGCGCCAAGAACGTCGTTGACCTATCCCGACGCCTCCGACTCGGAGTTCGCCTCTCTGCGGACGCGCAGATCTCTCTTCGCGGGAGAGACTGTCTTCGCGTCTGTTGCGCGACGGACGAAGAGTACACGGCCGTCTATCTCTTTGTCCAAGCTAACGGCCTCCAGTTTCACACCTTTACTAACGAGAAGGCGTCTCACGTTCGGTCGATTATCCGCGGCCTGGACGAGGAATCGGACCCTGACGAGGTGGCGGACGAGCTTCGCCAACTCGGCATCCCCGTTAAGGAATGCATCAGACTGTACACAGTCAGTGGATCCAGGCGAAAGTTACCCCTCCTCCGGGTGATTATCCTGAAGGGGGAACAGGCAGACAGACTGCTGGGACTGATCAGTCTTTGCGGTCTGAAAATCAAAGTGGAAAGGAGCCGCGAAGCTTGTAATGTGCTTCAATGTCATCGTTGCCAACGCTTCGGGCACGGCTCAGACAGTTGTCATAACGAAGTGGCCTGTGTCAGGTGCGGAAAGCCGCATCCGACAAAGAATTGTATTTTGCCGGCTTTGGGTCGCCGCTATTCTATTAATTGCGGCGAGTCACACTCGGCCAACTACCGTGGATGCTGAGTTTTCCAGCACAAGCTGAGGCAGGCCGCGGAAAGGACTAACCCTCCTGCCCACCAGCAGCTTCCAGTCGTACCGGAGCGTGCTGCCTTTCCCCGTCTCCCGGAGAAGGTCAGCTCCTCTCAACAGCAAACTCCCGCCCGACCTCGCCAAGGACACCTCATCTCGGTGAATCTAACCCGCAGCTATGCTGCCGCCGCCCGCAGCGACCCTGTACCCTCTGCTTCGTCGTCCACATCCCCCTCAGCTCTCGCCGAGGTAAAGTCCTGAGAAATTCGTCATGCTCGCGGAAGCTGCAGCCGCCATAGGTCTTCTATAATGCTCCACGCAAACAGAATCTCTTCCATACAACGCGACCTAACCACTATTGCGTGGGACGCCGATAGGCTTCGACCCCGACTCGAGGAACTTCGAGAGTTCCTAGCCCGTCGCAAGCCCGATGTGATTCTCATCTCTGAAACCTGGCTTAGGGCCCAAGACACAGTGAGATTCCCCAACTATGCGTTTTACAGGGACGATAGACCTGGACGGAACGCGGGGGGAGGCACGGCCATAGTGGTGAAATATTGCATTGTGCATCACAGCGTGGTCGTGCCTCCTCGCCAAAATATCGAGGCCACCGCCGTTGAACTCCCCGGAGTTCTCGGAGTCGTCCTCCTGGTTTCGGCTTATAAACCGCCGACCGATCTAGTTCTAGACGCCGACCTGTCTGCTCTTTTCGGGGCGCATACGAAACTTATTCTTGCAGGTAACCTGAACTGCAAACATCCCGACTGGGGTAGTCGTCTGACTACACCATCCAGGAGGGCGCTTAGCAGGTATCTTCACGGCCACCACCTTCGAGCTTACGGACCTGGAGTACCGACTCATTATCCCCGCCGACCTGGAGCCCGACCTGACATACTTGACATTGCTGTTGTCAAGACTGTTGCCACCCAGATTGAGGTTTCCGTGTTAACGGAGCTGTCCTCTGACCATTGTCCTATTGAGGTGCACGTGCCTACCCGACACAAGATTGGGAGAGCAGCACGACGGGTGGTCGAGTGGGACCGAATCGTGCCTGCCTTTTGTCGTAGACTTCCCGAGGAGGTTCCGCTCGATACCACTCAGCACATCGACGAGGCGGTCGCCTTGTTTAATAATGCCGTGGTCTCTTCCGTCGGAGTGTGATCACGGATAAAGCCTAATTTAACGCCCGATAACCACCGGATCCCTGAAGAAGTCCGTCTTCTTGCTTCAGAGAAGAACAGACTTCGGAGACGGTGGCAGAGGACGCGAGATCCGGCCGACAAGGCCAACTTCAATCGGGCGGCCGGAAAGTTACGTCGTGACTTGCAGGCCTTCCGACGAAGCTGCTGGGAATTTGCGGTCGCCAAAATGGCTGACGATTCACCGGAGCAAAGCTCCATTTACAGGATGCCTTCCGCGTTGACCGGGAAGAGGCGCCGTCCTCGACTCCCGGCCATCAACGGTCCTGGGAGACATCCCCTTGCCAAGCCGGACGAGATATCTGAGCTTCAATTTGCTCCTAACCCGTCCGGGGACCCAGACTCCGATGAGGAGATTGAAGACGACGTTGAGGCTTATCTCGGTAGCCCGATCACCTCCGAACCCGAACTCACTTCGGTGGAAGAGGTTACGGACAGGCTTTTAGCGCTTCGGTCCCGGAAGAGCCCTGGACCGGACGGTATTATTAACACCGCCCTACAGAGACTTCCGGACCGGGAAGTTCGCTTCCTGGTCGATTTGTTCAATGCCTACTTCCGATTCGCCTACTTTCCTAAGAAATGGCGTTCGGCTACGGTCACGATGATCCCGAAGCCGGGCAAAGACCCCAAGTTTGTAGAGAACCTCCGACCTATCAGCCTGCTGTCGTCCACATCAAAAGCCTTCAAACGACTAGTCCAGCGGCGACTAGCGGATCACCTTCAACGGTTCGATATTCTGGTCCCCGAGCAACTCGGTTTTCGTGCTGGGCACTCCTCGACGCATCAATTGATGCGCATCGTGGAGATCGTGGCCTTAATGTCGCCGCCGTTTTCCTTAATGTCGAGAAGGCATTCGATCATGTATGGCACCCAGGCCTTCTGTACAAACTTACGGAGCTTCTGCTTCTGGATTGCTACATTCATCTGATTGCTAGCTTTCTTTGGAACAGAACTGTTTGCATGAGAGTTGATAACACCCTTTCTTCGGCACGGGCTATTACGGCTGGTGTACCTCAGGGAAGCGTCTTGGGCCCCCTGCTTTTCTCTGTGTACGTCAATGACGTGACCAAGTTGCCTGGCACCAGGTTGGCCATGTTTGCTGACGACACGGCGGTGTATGCCGTCGATCGTCGAGCTGAAACTCCAGCTCGTCGACCTGATTGGCTCCAGGAACAATTGGACGAATATGTTGAGTGGGCAGAGAGATGGAGGGTTGCCATCAACGCGGCCAAGAGCACAGCAGTAGTCTTCTCCAGACGCTTAAGGCTCCTCGACAGACTTTACGTAGGTGATACTCAGTTTCCCTGGTCTCGAGAGGTCAAGTACCTCGGGGTCCACCTTGACCGTCGTCTTACCTGGCGGACACACTCTGCACAAGTAGCCCGTAAGACCGCCAATTGTCTATATCAACTCCGTCCCGTGCTAAGCAGCAACGCCATGACCGCCGCCTAGGGAAGCTTATCGTCTTCACCTATGCGGTGCCGATGGTTACCTACGCGATCCTCGTTTGGGGCTACTTGGCCAAGACCCATAAGCGAAAGCAGTCTCTCCTTGACCGAGGATTGCGCTGGGCGTGTAAAGCCCACTATCTGACATCAAACAAAACCATCCGTGACTCCCTGCATGTCCGTTCCCTGGACGCCATTATACGGACACTGTCCCGCAAATTCTATCGCCGCTCCTCCCGATTCCAGGGCAACCATCTAATTAGCGCCCTCGGTCGCTACCAATCTGTGCCAGGAGAATCTTGGACCCGGCCTCGGCGTACACTCGCCCTCAATTAACTGATACTTAATTGACACCCACGGCCGGTAGCAGGCCACACCCTTAATCCAACCCCATCTATCGTCCCTGCGGCAGGAGCTCTATTTGAAGCACGGGACGCAGTATACGAGCGGGCGACGGGCATGCCCTTCGTCCCGCGTTATATGCTCGTAATTAAAGATAACAATAAACACAATGAAGAATTATATGATAAAACAAAAAGTGTAAAAACCCTCACTATCAGAAAATATCCTGTGCAAAGAGAGACTTCCAGTAAGCTGCTGAAACGTAAAACAGTTCAAAGCCAAAAATCACAAATTGACAAATTACCTGAAAGCAAAACACAGGAATGACTGTTACTTCCATCGACGGATATTATTTTTTCGGGCCTTATTAGAAGGTTGGAGCGGGCCTGTTATTCATGGTACAGCAATGAAAACGATTTGGAAGCATTAAAAGCTTATAACGCAGACGTCAATGAATGATGCCTACCTGCCGTAACAAGCAATCACGAACGGTCAGAATCGCAGTTTGCGTAGAAACCGTTTTGATAAAATTAAATATCAATACGTGTTTCAAGGAAATATTGTTATTCCTCACGCCTAATGTATAAGAAATCTAAGAGACTTCTTAAAATACTAAGAATGCGAAATAAATAATAAGTAGAAAGAATTTTTTCTATGTAATTTCAGTTTTTTTTTTTTTTTTTTTTTTTTTTTTGTCAAACTGTTACTTCTTAACGTGTTTAATGTGGCCTCGAAGAAGTAGTGATTAAGCATGAAGTTCTAGGAGCAAAAATTCAGAATTCTGTTCCAACAAACGTTTAACACACACACAATCATTGTGTTAAGGTAAAAGAAGACTGGAGAAAATGATATAAAAAGTAGCAACGGAAAGTACAGGAACTGAAATCAACAAGAATAAAATAATATCATATTAAAGCAAATACGAGAGAAAAAAGAAAAGGAAAATAAACGGAGAGAAAATGCATGCGAGTCGAGGAACATGTACATTTATAATATTTGTGTATAACAAGGTACAGTCAGGGAAGCAAATATAAATTTGATGAGCCGGAGATCTTCAATTACTTAAGGTCAGTAAGCAACCAAAATGTGAGAAAAATGGAGTTTAGGCAGAAACTGTGAACATGTTATAATTCGTAGTTCAAACATAAAAGATTGATGCCAATCAAAAGATTAAGTAAAACTAGAAAAGTATATGTATATATAAGCAATTAAAGAATGGCGATATGTAATAACAAAAATAAAAATAAACGTATTAAGAATATATAGAACAGTATTAAGACCCACTGTAACATGTGCAGCAGAGACAGTGTGGGTAATACGCAGCTGAAGAGAAATTTAGTGTTTGAGAAAATATAACGAAAGTAGGTTAACTAGTTGATATAGCGAGAATATAGCACACAGGTTGAGACGGTATTGACACATGAATAGAAAAGGGGATAAGTCAGTATCAAAGTTCATCAGAGGACAATATGGAAGGATCAGATCATTGAAGATATAAAGATTATTGGGGTGATGGGGCAGAGACAAAAATGAAACAAAAAAAGGAATGGACTGAAGAATGATAGCATATTAATAAAGTAGGCACAGCGATCTACGAGAGGAATAATTATAGGATGGATAATTCACTCATCACCATACTAACGCAGAAGTTACGGAGTCAGACAGGCTTAATCGACGAAACTTATAGCCTTATTAGAATATACCTTCTAGCCTTAGAAGCAAGGTGAGCGCGCGATCACTTGACAAAGCGCTGCGCCCCCCCCCCCCACCACCAGTATGTTGGGGAGTGAGAATGAACGCACATCCACTCCTCTATGTTTAAAAACAATCTGTAACCTGATTTCACAATGTTTTATTCAAATAACGTGTAAATAAACAAATGAATACGATTCGGATGTAAGACTGTAGGTCTCAATATTACGAATCGATTGCTGCCACACACGACAAATACTCGTACAATTAAACATCGCAAAAATGCGAAAGTTTTAAGATAATAACTCTCTTCGCACAAGTGCCGTATATGAATTTGTTTAGCGTAAGAAAACTGAAATACGCCAAAATACTTTAAATGTAAAACTGAACGATTCAAAGTACAGTTAATATGTACAAAAAAAATTACATTTGTTCATAATGCTTAAAAATACTATATTTATAAAATAATTTACTTAAATAAATTATTCACATTTACTGACACTATGTTTTCCTTATTTATCTCGTCTCCAACTTATATTTTTAAAATACCACATAAATTCAGAAAACAATCCCGCCACGACCTACACGTAGACATCATATGTGTTGTCTGTACGTTCGTCAAAAAAGCTAAGTGATCGCCGATATTGCGAACATTAGCAAACAATGTGTGCACAGAAGACGTTGGTGGTAGCGCTATAATATTCAATATATATGCGACAATACACATATTTGCATATTTACCCAGGGAGGTGATTTATAAATAATTAGTGTAAAAATAATACGACAAATAGTTTTAAATATTTTGTGCGTGTACAGGCCGTTGCCTGTCGAAAGTATACACCTGCCGCGATAGTGTAAATACAGCGTGTGTGTGTGTGTGTGTGTGTGTGTGTGTGTGTGTGTGTGTGTGTGTGTGTGTGTGTGTGTGTGTGTGTCTGTGTCAGCACGGACCTGCAGTATACTACGAGGGGGAAACGTATGAATTGTTGGTTTTTATTGTGAAATCAGGTATTGACAGGATTGAAATAAATTAATTAATACGTTTTTGACCTGTTACCAAAGACATATCACAATTCTAAAAACACCATTAGATTAAGGACATTTAAGCGCATATGGTAATGCAAAATTATTGCAGAAAAGTGCAATAATATAGATGTTTTATAAATTAATGTTAATTACTACCATAATTAATTAGTAATTAACGAGTGAGTTACATGTAAATGACGAGTGAAAAATTACGAAGACAACGCAACCACTATGTTTTAATTAATTATTTCATGTCATCAACGTCTCACTCCTCTTTTTAAAAAATACGTTTATTGTGCAACCACATGTACTTAACGCAACGAACACAAAAATTCTACGACCTAGTCGGTGTTTAACGCTTTATAGTTGCGTTGGGTACATGGTTAGAAAGGTATTCATTTATTTTATAATACCTGTAACGCTGAAATATATATATATACACGTGTACGTGTGTGTGCGCGCGCGCGTGTGTGTAGCCAGATAGACAGACAGAAGTAGCTGAATTCATCAGCACTTCAAAACCAATGTAACATGAAAACTCGTCTGTTACAGTTCATAAAATGACACAAATTATACATCACTGGGTTAAATGCGTTTTATAAAACAGTGGAAACTATCGATAACCGATCAAGAATGACGCTAAAAGTTTTCTGACACAAATCACACATTACAGTTTCATAAAAGAAATACATTTCAAACATTTTTATGTGAATGCGACATGAAATGCTAACACAATAAAAAATATTTTTCAATTCTTAATTCCCTGTATTTCTTCGTGTGTGCACAAGTATGGTGTTTGAGTGAATGAGTCAATTCTGTGAGTTTGTGCACGAGGGAAGTGGCAATTTCAAATAGAAACGAAAGTTTTATTAGTCATATCGACACAATAACTAAGTTGACTGTTATACTTTTCGACTAGCTAGAGAGAAAAACTTTTTAAAAGTTTAGTGGTGCTATAAAATGTGATCAATACACACACCCCACCTACACGCGTGAAGTATGCTTTGTAATGTTTTCTATGAAATTTAACCAATGATGTAAGTGGTTTTGTTTAGGTGCTTAGAATCTGTACTGAATCGGCTACAGCAGGTGTTTGGTTGAAAGTATGCAAGACTTAAATTTAACAAATGCAAAGTTACGTTCTCAGTGTAATGTATAGGCCTACTCTCACGTAGCTGAGCACCAACCCCAAACCCTAATACTGGAGTGATGTGGCCGCGGAATCTGAAGTCTCAGAAAGTCACTAGCCTAATACCTGGAACTAAAACCATGATATGATAAATTAGCTTTTATTATTGTGAATTAGACTCATAATCTGAAATTTAATTAGAAAGGCTGGAGATCTGGAGAAGCTGGACGGACGATTCAGAAACATGCCGCGATCGCTATGAATCGGCGGGGTGAAAGCCTGTCATTAGGTACTTTATGGCAGGCGCGTTGCGAGCGTCTCATACACATTCTTCTTTCTGACTGCCTGGTGGTTGATTTATTACCATATCGTGAAGGAAATTTATAAGTAGAAGTGTTGTTCACGGGACATCTCCATCCTTAACCACAGTACTGTGGTACTAATGTATATCATCTCACGTTAGCGTTTATTCGTTTCCACTGAAGATGGCACTCAGTGGCACTGTTGAAACGTCTGGTTTTGTCATAAACTTTGAACCACGGCCAAACAGCTCGGGAAGTAATTTTAATCAAGAAGTTAATTAGTTTGACTTAACACAAGTATTTGAGCAACAGAATTAAGACGACTTCTCATTTGTGCTAACAGTTTATTTGCACTTTACGTACTAGCTCATAAAAGCTGTTAATGTCTCTTTGCCATATAACCAACGAATTAACCTATCAAGTGTACCGAGTAAAGTCGATTCGTTAAAAATATATAAACTTTAAGTATAAAATTAAAAAATACTATCTTACATTACACATTAGACAAATGTTTAATATGTGTTTTAAACATAATTAATATCATTTGTATCGGAACTATATTTTCTCTTTCATTTTCCTTTAAAATAAGCGTACAAGTCAAGAGAATTTCGAGTTTCGTCAGGTTCGACAAAGAATTTATGAAGCGCGCATACTGTAAACAACCAACAGGAGGCTGTAACGTTTCGTAAACATTTGCCGAACACTGTATCGCGGTTCTGTACCAAGTGAAGTAAACGCCCCTCGTCCTGGAGAGGTCGGTGACTATTACCAAAGTTTTGATTACTCGGTTAGAGTAAACATTAAACAACAAAATACAGCTGTAATGGGCCGTTGTACGTCTGAACGTCTGGTTTTCCCTCCCTCTATTCGGATACTTTCTTGTAACCCTTGTAATTTTAGTGTCCTTCAGATACAGCCCAAATACTGTAAACCGTTCGACCAATTATGCATCTATTATATTATTGAATCTATTTGTTATTTAATAAAACACACATACAGGTATGTTTGTACCTTAATATATTTTGTAAACCCTCTGCCACATTATTAGACCGTCCCCAATTTCCCTTCATCCGGAATTCAATAATATTTTTAACTCGGAAAAATATATACATAAATATAAACAATAAAATAAACTCATAATGTAGGCAAACTGCTCCAAGAAACTTGTAGTACTGTGGAAGAAACCCATTTAATATTTATTACCATGACAGTAGTCATGTTGGCAGAGAAGTCGACAGAATAAAAACAGGTATGAAAGATCGTGCATCGTACAGGCGAAAATATTATTGTTAGTCAAAATATCAACGTAGAAACAAATGTAAAACTGAGATAACCGGCCAATGTGAGAAACAGTAAACTTCAAAATCAAAAATAATCAACTAAAACCAGATTAAAAGATGTTAACACGGCACCATCGTGTTAGGCTGATATGGTTTCGGTAACAGACGTTTCGTATTAAGCACTTCTCTGCGCTCACAAAGTGGGGTGGGTATTGCACTGTGTCCGATAATCCATATCCACGCCCTTACCAAACTGGTGCTTGTGTGTATTTGTCCGTCCGTCCGTCTCTCTCTCTCTCTCTCTTTCTTTTCCTTTTTTCTCTGTTTTTCTATTTGTCTGTAATTATTACAAAATACACACAGTGTATTTATTTCTATAGTTCGCGATAAACACGTCATTAATGAATTCAAACGGCAACGGTACCATACTTTCTGAGTATTAGGCCTATATGCTGACATTCAGATTTGAGTATATTGAACACATCACTTCTACGTGTAACATGTACTAAGTGGATGACAATATAAATGAACCTCATTAATTTGTAAAGACGATCCGGGACTTTAGTTAGATATCAATAGTCAAAAATATTCCAATGATAAAGGTTAAAACAAAATTATAAAATCCAGAGAATGGTATAGCATATTTTATAATGGTATATAAAATCTTTGAATCAGAAGTATATAGAACTAAAAAATAATTAAAACCAAATGAATTATTTTACAAAGTTAAACCGAAAATACGATACTCTACTTCTGTAAGGAAAACGGAGAAATAAAAGTAATAAATATTTGATTTAAATATTTTTTATGTATAACAATTAATACAAATATACGGTGTGTAAAACCTGCTTATAATGCGCACAGAAATAGAAGATACAATGACGTCAAATAATTATACAAAGACCTGGTTTAAAACAGTAAACGTAAACACTAATATAAGCTTAATTAATGACATCTCCCTTTTCATGAAATACGTAGACGCAATAATTAAAAATATTAAACTACATTTCAACAAATGCTGTAATTGAAAAAAAAAGTGATAGACAACCAATTATATACACAGGGTCCTTTATCATTAAAACGATTTTCAAGACTGAATACCTAGATAAACAAAATCAATCACAAACGTAACTCAATTATACAACAGCGCGCGACCTAATCACTACAATTTAACACTGACGAAACCCAGACTGCAGGCTAATTAATTTTTCTGATTAATCAAGTCTGTAAGCACAGGCTTGTATTGTAACAAACATTACAGACGAATCAAAAATATATATTTTGTCATGTTATTATATGTGTTGTTTGTCATATATTTTGTTACCTTTATAATATGTCTCTTCTTTACGTACAATCGAACGCAATTAATTTTTATGTAATCTAGTTGTCGTACATGGTTATTACAGACAAAAGATAATTTATTTAGATGCACCCGGTAACAAGATGAACCGAGATGAACTCGTAGACGCTTTTCGCTCAAAATTTGAAACGTACCTAGCTGGTCCTTGATTAAAGCAAGCGATGTAACAAAGCATCCAGCATTTTGCTGAAAATGTTATAAGTATACAATGATAAGGTTTCGCTCCAACGGGGGAGCGTCACCAGGCACGCGATACACGTTCACACGCAAAAGTATTGACATAAGTACTCCACACAACACTAATTATACTAACTCGACGCAGAATTTTATGGTTCAAATATTTACAATAAAATAATTATGTATTATTGCGATGCAATAATGTCTTTGGTACCACAAAAATTATAAATTATCAATAAACATTAAAAAAATAACACTTCAAAATGCCAACAGAACATTTATAAATTAAAATGCAGCACATGTTAAAACGTTTGGAAATAATTTAACTTCAAACGTAACAAGTATGAGTTCAATAAAATAACAATCACTGCAAATTGTTCAATTTAATTAAAAATAAAACAACAGAAAATATATTAAAATTCTAAATGAAACAGTTAGATATAGAAGTTATCAACATTAAAGCCAATAAAAATTAGCACTGCGTTATCTTTATCATAATTTTAAAACGCAGAAACTACTACTCAGTGATTGTAACAATACACATACACACCTCTACAGTTACATTGGCCTTATATAGGCTTTGTACCTCTTCCTATTGATCTAGTTCACTAGTAATTGATGTCCATTGAAAATTCTAGCAGCTTTAACCTTAATCCGTTGTATGTCCCTGCCAGAAATCCACTATCGCGATACGAACTCGACCCAATTCTCGAACATGCAAAAACTCAGTTCACCCTATTTAAAATGTCTGCGTCCCGAGCTCGAGTGCATACACTAACAAATTCCGTCTCACACGAACATATTACGTGCGCTTTATTCAGCTTGAATTCTACAAAACACGTAAATCAAATTATAAACTACAAATAATTATAAACGTGACTTTATTGTGTATAATAAATCATTTTTAAACTCGACTCTACAGGTGTAGATTTCTTTTTAAACAATTTTCTCACTAAATTAGTTTACATCTCCATTGTTCGTGGGATCTGTCATATGCCCATTGCGTAAAAGTTGTATTATGCTAATCCAATAAAGTTGCGTGTTAATACTGTACAACAGTCACTGCAAACTACTGCAATTAATTAACGCTAGTACAATTGTATCGTATCATTTGGTCGACAATACTTCAACACAGTGAACGACGACGCATTAAATCAGTAGCACCGAGTGCCAATAGGAGTAATAAAAATATAATATGTTTATTACTAACTGATTACGTAGTTTATAAAACATGAATTTGCTGGATTTTTAACTTAGAATATTGCATGATCATACTGTTTCTACTCTGATGCCCACGAACAACTGATTGTCCATTTTCTACAATGCTTAGCCTACAGTACAAAGTTGTCGGATGGTCTCCTTTTGTTCTTAATCCTCTGTTGGGCGGGCAGGTATATAAAGTAAAAACTGTCTTATATTTTTGCTGACAAGATCGATTATCCTCTTCTCTAGCTGAGTCTTAGTAATACAGTAGCTGGTACAAATTAAGGGCTCCGAGTTTGTTTAACAGTTTTAAAATTATTCGAAATTATACAACCCATTTTTGTGTACACAGGTAATTTTGGATAAATAGTGGTGTAAGTTGTTTAATAAATAACTAAGTAATTTAAATTTTAAATAATTTTTTTACGATTTGTTATCCCTTGGTACAGGGATCTCTCTTGTTACATTCAGAAAACAACTGTCAGTTATTTGCAGAAGAAAAAACAAAATTGCTTTAACTGGGGGGGCCATTTCACAAGGGGTTCACAAAATTGCATAAGGGGGGCCCTTCACTCGATTAATAGTCATGCTACTATGCAATTTGACTAGAATTTACTATAAACTACAGCTTCAACTCTTATTATTAAAAGTGAGTCTAGTAAAAATATTACAGTCAGAACAGAATTACCTCCCGGCTACTGTATAAAGAAAGTATAGGCTACTACTGTATATTTTAAGACAAGGCCACAGCGAGAGGACGGAGAGATAATAATTTCGGAGCAGCGCCGGAAATAAACTTGTTAATTCCTATCAAATTTTCTTGTACATAATGCAAGCGTATTCAGAATTATTTTATTTATTTCAAAATTGTTATAGACGCGACAATATAAGCAATCGACCATTGCCCAACACCCCGGAATATAACAGTTTTAACATTTTTATTTTGTTTAATAACAAAAATTATTTTATAAAACCGAATAACCAACCGTGCACAAACAGAAGACTCATACAGGTGGAAATATAATTAAAAAATTTTAATTTCGTTATCACAAATTGCATTCTAATTAGTGATTATAAATGACAGGCATCGTTTCACACAAACTACTTGGTCCATTATTGATATTTTTTAATTGATATTTTGGTCCTTTAAGAAAACAATTTTTAAATGTTAAACTCTCTTCATATTCAGAAATTAATAACGTCAAAACATTCGACATACGTTAATGCCTTCGTTTACTTTTTTAAGTCACAAAGACGTAGAATTTAAGAAAACAGAGTTTGATTATTAGATTGCAACATGAACTAATGGCAACTATAAAACTGATTCACAAATGACTATAGGATACAATAATAATAGAAATTAAATGGGATAATTATTTATTTAAACTACTTAACATGTTTTTCATTCTTGTTATATTTACTATATTTATGATACTTACTTGATTAAACCGTAATAAAAATATAAAAATTTAATTTCTCAACTAACTGTGTAAGATGATTCTTATATCTTAATGTTTTCATATATTTTGTTAACTTTCTGTTACAGATGAATTAACGAAACTTTCCTAACATTAAAAAGTTAGAATGTAATGTGAATGACTTATGTGTAGTAACTAACTTATGTGTACTGACACTAAACCAAAAAAAAAAAAAAACATTTATTCTAACTTGAGTGCTTAAAGCCTATTCTACTGTTCTACTGTATTACTTAAATACGCGACAGATCATAGATTGGTAGGTCTGCACGGCCTAGCCTCTGCCAGTTTATCTGTTTTATCTCTTTCCCTTTACTGCTGCGTCTGTAATATTACGTACACCTTCCCACACCTGTCTAATAATTTTTATTTATTTCATAGTTAGCAATTAAAATTAATTAGGTTAGTGTCACCAAATCAAGAAATTTCAATAGCAAGGCATTTCTTAATTAATAAAACCCATATAATTGTACTGCATAGAGGAAAAAATGTATCGTGAATATACTATGTCGTGTATCGAATATACTGTATCGTGAAGTTGTATTAAATTAACAAACTCCCATAAAGATGCTGAAGATAATTATACAGCATCTTGTACTAGTGTACATATAATTGTACAAGTTCTCTTCATGCCATGTATTCTGTAAATAATTATGCTTATTGTTATGTATTAACAGATTGCATAAAAAAACGTATTGTTAGAGAAAAGCAATTATAGACTATCTCCCAAATTTATAGGTAAATATTAGAAAGCTTAAATGGAAGCTAAGTGTATATCTTACTTTAAGATATATTTTTATTGTTTTTTAATTGTCTCCTAGCAGAAAGTTGGAGAAAATTTATGGACAGCGCGCAGTAGGATTTCGAATTGAACGTCTCGTCTGTTGGCAGTGAGTGTAATGAATGACCCGAATTATTTCATACATCTCTAGCTTGCTTCATATACAGCCTACGACAAAAATACTTAGAATGTTTTTTTTTTTTTTAATTTGTGCGCCTACTTTCGCTGGAACATTTTTATCATTTCATGCACTTCGTTTATCAGAGTTGCTAAAACTGCATTTAAGAAATTCATTCTCAACATTCCTACATAACTTACAATTACCTCGTTTCAAAACACATAAGATTACAATTTTGTAACAACTCGAATAACTAGACTATGAAACACGAAATATAACATGAAAAAAGTAGACGATCAGCCCAAATTGGTTTAGAGATTTTCACACTTATGTTTTAAGTCGAAAGACAGCTGAGTCGAGATCATCAATTTTTTTTCTAAATTTTAAAGCGTGAAAGTAATAATATTTAATTGTATCGCAAGAAATACGAAGTAATAAATAAGTCTTCGTAAATTTTGTATCTTCTCTTCTCCAGTTGTTGTTGGACTCCCACCCGAAATGAAATTCCCTGGGGAGGGGGCTAATATGATTTAAAATCAGTGGTATGGCTATATCAGTTTGATGTCTTTGAAATATCAAGATGAAATAGTTGACCGTTCTCAGAATTTTGTCAACCCAGCCACCGGTGCTGACGCTCAGAACGTCGATCGACTATGAATGTAGGCAAAGGAACCCAACGGGAGGCAATGTGGACATGCAGATAATTATTGAATTTACGTATGTGCCAGTTCCTTTGAAGGAAGTCGTTAGGAGACAGAGACACATTTCTTGAAATTTTACAAAATCTCTCAGATATCAAATAGACGTATACTGAGACGTATTTATTAGAAAATGAATAGGCACGCTACATGACAATCACCGGCAGACGGAGTACTAAAAATTCACTATCCCATTGTTTACGAAACCAGTACGTGTGCAGCGAAGTAACCGAATGTATATGGTAGGCCTATGTCATCGTCTTATACTGTCACTTCTGTTGTTCACCAACAATTAGTTTAAACATCACCTAGCAAAAGCACTTCTTTATTTACACAAGATAAACCACATAAGTTTATTTACGCTTGAAAGCACAACAATTTTTTTGTTATTTCCTGCCACACAAATAAAAAAATATTCACTCCATCTTTCGTATTCAGTTTCGTAATTAACAAATTTAAAATTGGTACAATTTCAGTTAATAACTGGGCTAGACAAGTATTTTTGTAAAAGTTATTGCAAGATATTCTCTTATGAAAAACAAAAATGTAAATGTTAATAGTCAG
Source organism: Magicicada septendecula (assembly GCA_034769895.1). Classification (NCBI taxonomy): domain Eukaryota; kingdom Metazoa; phylum Arthropoda; class Insecta; order Hemiptera; family Cicadidae; genus Magicicada; species Magicicada septendecula. The sequence continues at coordinate 379,078,925 of CM068367.1, forward strand.
TTCTAATCACAGTCGAGCAAATTTCAGGAGCTGATTAAAATACAATTGAAGTATAATTCCAGGATTTTGTTGTCCATGACGTGTCCGTTGATTAACTAATTATAAATATATCACTACTGACTCGGAACACTAATTTTTTGTTTGTAAAAATGTGAAACTTTTACCTTGTAGCCTGAACTAGTTTTCGCTTATTACAAGCTTCTGACGAAGCTTATTATATCTGAGCCTCTGGCGAAGCTTGTAATAATCAAAAACTAGTTCAGGCTACAATGTAAAAGTTTTACATTTTTACCAACAAAAAATTAATGTTCCGAGTCAGTAGTGATATATTTATAATTGGAGTATAAGTGTATACTAATAGATAATGAAAACTAAAAAATTTTATAAAACATTGCAATACTAAAAAATTGTATAATTTTAATGATGAAAGACTACAATTTAAATATCAAAAATAATCTAACTCCAACAGCATTGTTTAGGCTTAATAAATAAATAAGAATTGGATCGAATAAGCGGATACGAAATTCACAAGAAAGCATTATGATGTGAATAAATAAATATATAAAAGTAAAGTTATAGTTCTGACAGCAAGACTAAGATAACATTAAAACATTGATTTCATCGATTTGATTACCCTTATTAAGGAATAATATTTAATTCATATTCCTCTGACATTGCGGAAAAATTACATCAAAACAACCACAACGTTGAAACCTGCAAATCTAGATTACACAAGTAGTAATAGTTGCATTCTGATTTATTGCTTTCTGCAATTTTCGGAAGGAAGTTATTAAGCATACTTTTTTTCTAATTTATGATTAGTCGTTTTTGCATCTATTTAATTAATCAAGTACCACTTACGAACGAATATTATTAATTATTATATATGTGAGGCGCGTTATCTTCACATAGGATCGACTAATGACATAATTTTTAACACCAAAATTTATTGCAGTTTTACATTTTTAGTAGATAAAACGTAAACATGCTATTAGAGTAATTATGACATACAAAATTATTTTCACTTCACCTTGACTATAACAACTTCTAATTAATTTTAGGTGGGAGCATATGAAATAATTTAAGTAATGAAGATAAATAGCAGGCGAAGTCCAAAATATCTGTACGCTGTAGTTCGTATATTAATTTTGTCACGCACTGCAGAATGTTTTGTATCTAGCGTGCTCAAGGACAACAGCAATTAAATTTGAATTACCGAAGGGAATCAAATATATGTAATTAAATTTGAAACATGTATTCGCCGTGCACTGTAATCAGGTCCCATGTCATAACAAAACATGAAACACCCTTCAAATTGAATGTCTCTGTGGTGTGGTTGACGAGACCGCGTTCGCCGTAAATACAATATTTATTAATTAATTTCATCAAGCACTCGTAAAGTGACTTTATTGTCAACCTTATATTAAAAGTATTAAATTTCTGTCTGTAGGGCTCGTGTGGATGGGCATGGATTCGTTAGAATTGTGTCCCTTTTCTTTTCCATTAATTTTTAAATATTTTTGTACTTAACAGATGTATTATATTAACACAATAATATACATATTATATAATATATAATATGTATTATATATTATTACATATTATATAATAATATACATTAATATATAATTACGTCAGTAAGTATTTACATCAAATTACTTCTGATGATATGGGACACGTCTTGCGAACTTACGGAAGGCGAAAGAATAAAATATACAATAACAACATAACAATAGAAAATGTAGAAAAATTAAATAAAGTTTTAAAAATTTAGAATCAATAAAGTATAGTCATAATTCAATATCTTACTGTTAACATAATTTAGTAGACTATTAATTTTAAACAATTTTTATACTTAATTTAACATTGCCGTTTGCGTATATAACTTATCAACGGGTAAAAACTGTGGTTAAGTTTAGGCTATCAAAAATAGAATAAATCTAATAACATTGTACAAGATCGTGATTAATGTAATACAATGATTTTTACCGACACGCCGGCCCCACCATGCGATTTAAGTATAGCTACGAATAGCTATAAAGTATGTTTGTTTTAACGCAACGAAAACCGTATCCTCGCGACGAGTAAAAATTGTGCTGGAATGAAAGAATTCGTAAAATTCTGTAATGTACACTTCTGTGTTAGAACACTAACACTCGAGACTGTCACTCACCCCTGTCTTGCGTTGCTCCAGTGTTGTATATCGCTCTAATTAGTGTCGCACTAATTATCAACAACAGCAGTAACATTATAACCGGCTTCCTTACTGATCCGATTTGTTAAACCGCGTCTGATCGCATACTGACCATAAAGCACATCTCGACGCTGCCCTGCCGTCACCTAATATTCATTAGTCTCCTCCTCACTTACACTTCAAACACTGCACCACAATTTATTAATTTCACACTACTTCGTTCCAAAATTATTGTAAAGTATACAAAATTTATATAATTTTTTTAGCTATAGTTTTTAATTGTTAAATAACAACTTCAACACAAATGTATTGTTCGTTACAGTTCATTATCACACATACGCACAGTATTCCTCTAGAGTTTAGTTTCGTGAATTATAAAGTTACTGAAAAGCGCACCAACTTGGTTTAAAATATAGTTTCAATATTTGTTGAATATTTTCACGTTCGTGACAAAACTAAAAAAGTAATCTGTGTTATAACAAATATTACGGAAGAGACTTTTAACAAACATAGACGCGGTAACTGAGGACGTCAGCAAGCGACGCGTTCTGTTCGCACACTGCCCCTAACTGGCCCGAATTCACAGGGGTTGGCGAGTACACACGACATCTGACGGAGATCCTGCGAATATTGTTCAGACTACTGTACTTTAGCGGCGCGCTACTAGCGGTCACCTAGTTCTTCTTACTTCAACAATAAGTTGACTAATTAATAAAACATAATTTGTTGTTTATGTCATTTGGTTACGTGATGGCAAAATGCGGTGTTATGATGTTTTCATGTTGTTTGTTTTCAGCCAAAATAATTTTTGAAACTGATTTGGTCACTTCCTTCTTAAATTTCACTACTAAACGATTCCGCAATACTTCAGGCAAACAAATATTTAATGAAAATTTGAAGACGATACATATGATTTAATCATTCTGATCTGGTCATATTCGTCTACAAATAACTTTTCTGTCACTCATTCGTTATGTCGTGAATTTGTTATGCCTTTTAGAAGTCTGAGTCATTTGCATCCCCTTTTCACGCGCAATATTCAAATGCCATTAAAAAAAAGAAAACACGGTAGTTTATAATAACAAAATGTTTCAAATAAAAGTTGCTGGCAATTTAATTTGCTACATCGTAGATTGTTTTTACCGTGTAAGATTACTGGTCCCACACCGGGCGCCTCCCCAGATGTGAGGTGAACGCTCCTCACAAGATATGGTGGCTACAGGAGAAATATACTAACCGGAGCGGATCAAAACCTACAGAAACTTTAAATATGTATATTTTTTTATCGTAATTTCTTTTAAAAATTTTCAGTTTTTATTTTCAAAATATTTGTAAAAACAAATGACTATGCCATAATTAACTCTGATAATTTCCCTACAACGGCCCCATAGAAAAAATGAAATTTGATTAAAACAAAATCATCCGTATAAGTTTGTGCATTTTTGTGATATCGCAAAAACATTACTTTTCAAATGTGTTTAAAATAATCAATCCATCGTTTAAAAATGATGTGACTATTGTAGTTTTTTATAAGTATAATACTTACGTTTCGACAACTAGTAGTATTGAAAACATTGAAGGGCGTGGGTTTTAATACAGTGGTGTTGTAGTTTCTCGCTATTTTTCAAAAATTATGAATTTTCAGTTTTGCTGATTTAGGTCTACTCGAAAACTATACATTTTACGCTAAAATTTCGTGAGTATAAGCTATAAAGCTCATACAATTTTCTTATTTTTTGTTTGTTGATTCCTTTCTGCAGTAAATCGAAATAAAGTTTAGTATTTTGAAATTTGGCAAAATTTTATAGACTTAATATTCCAAAAATTATCATTTTTTAATCTTTAGTATTATTTGGGCCAAGCTTTTATGTAAGCAAAAAGAATCGGATACAATAATTGCTATTATAAACGTTTTACGACAAAATAGAATATTGTGTTAATTACAGCAAAATAAAGCACGTCTTCTCAACGAAAATGTCTACACGTCCGACGTCAGGAATTCACACTTTACTGCAAATTTTTATGTAATTTCTTATAGTACAATTATAATAAAATAATAGCAAAAGTTTATACAATTTTTTTATATAATATAAATTTTAATAAAATTCTTCTTTTCTTGTTACCTCTTATGCTTCGTGAATAATAATGTTCATCAATGTAAAAAAAAATTGTGTATGTAATATTAGAGTTTAATTACATTCTTCGTATTGTTTAAATTAGCAGCCATCCTTACTATTTCTTTTATGAATTTGCTAACTGCTACAATTTTTATTGTTCGACAAAGCTTTTCGCCATCACTGACATCTTCAGGTCTTAAACAACGTCTGTCAACTGTACATTGTAGACTTTTATACTTTAGGCCCCTCCCCTTATGTCATCGCCCCTCCTATTGGTTCTAGCTGCTGCAGCTCTTCACGGGAACTTTGTCTACATTTTTCCGTTAGGCATTTTTCTAACGTCCGTCAAATTGTTTTAAGAATCTCCCGTTAATTTCTTCATTCTTAACTTATAATTTTTTGTAACCTTTTACATTTCGTCATTTTTAGTGTGTTATTCTTATTATTTTAATTTATTTTTGTTTATTGTTTAATATATAATAAAATATTTCTTCATTTGTAAAATCTACTTTTATATTCATTAATTTATTCTTATCTTCTTTTTTGACTTTAAGTATTTCTAGTTCTTCTATTAGTTTTCTTTTTTGCGGATTGTTTTCTATTTTGATTATTTCCATATTTTCATTTGGATTTATGAATTTATGGCCTGATTCATTGAAATGTCTTGAGTTATAGTGGGTTAGAGTAACGAACTCACTATATGCAAGACATTTCAATGAATCAGGCCATAAATTCATAAATCCAAATGAAAATATGGAAATAATCAAAATAGAAAACAATCCCAAAAAAGAAAACTAATAGAAGAACTAGAAATACTTAAAGTCAAAAAAGAAGATAAGAATAAATTAATGAATATAAAAGTAGATTTTACAAATGAAGAAATATTTTATTATATATTAAACAATAAACAAAAATAAATTAAAATAATAAGAATAACACACTAAAAATGACGAAATGTAAAAGGTTACAAAAATTATAAGTTAAGAATGAAGAAATTAACGGGAGATTCTTAAAACAATTTGATGGACGTTAGAAAAATGCCTAACGGAAAAATGTAGACAAAGTTCCCGTGAAGAGCGGTAGCAGCTAGAACCAATAGGAGGGGCGATGACATAAGGGGAGGGGCCTAAAGTATAAAAGTCTACAATGTATAGTTAGTTGACGGACGTTGTTTAAGACCTGAAGATGTCAGTGATGACGAAAAGCTTTGTCGAACAATAAAAATTGTAGCAGTTAGTTAATAACATTCACTTTGCAAACACACAATATAAAGAAGAAGAAAATACAATATAAAAATACTTCAAAAAGAATCTCGAATGTCTTCAAAATACTTAAGTGTCTCAAGATCAGAATTTATCCATATTATACGCTCTCTAAGCACCTTTCGGAGATTTTTTTACTTCCATGTTCCTTAAGGAAATGGAAGTATGGTGATGGCAAAAAAAATCGTGTTCGAGATTATTGCAGATTCTGATTGTACTAAACTCAAAACATGAAAAAGTCATTTTTCGAAGTGTGTGTGTGTGTGTGTGTGTGTGTGTGTGTGTGTGTGTGTGTGTGTGTGTGTGTGTGTGTGTGTGTGTGTGTGTGTGTGTGTGTGTGTGTGTGTGTGTGTGTGTGTGTGTGTGTGTGTGTGTGTGTGTGTGTGTGTGTGTGTGTGTGTGTGTGTGTGTGTGTGTGTGTGTGTGTGTGTGTGTGTGTGTGTGTGTGTGTGTGTGTGTGTGTGTGTGTGTGTGTGTGTGTGTGTGTGTGTGTGTGTGTGTGTGTGTGTGTGTGTGTGTGTGTGTGTGTGTGGATTTTTTCTATGGCAAACGATAACAGCCGCAAATTCAAACAGAATCAAATAATTATTTGCATACAGTCCTGATTTGTAGAGTACTCAAGACCTATTGTTTTTGGTGAAGATCGGTTAAGGGAAAGGGGTAGTTTACCTGCAACGTTTTATGTTTTAAGAAGGGTATTTTTAATGGCAAACGATAACAGCCGCAAAATCAAACAGAATCAAATGATTATTTGCATACAGCTCGGAATTGTAGAGTTCTCAAGACCTGTTGGTTTTTGTAAAGATCGGTTAAGGGAAAGGGGTAGTTTACCAGCAACGTTTTTTTATCAAGGGTAATTTGTTTCTATGGCAAACGATAACAGCCGCAAATTCAAACAGAATCAAATAATGTTTTGCATACAGCCCTGAATTGTGGATTTCTCAAGACTTGTTGGTTTTGGTGAAGATCGGTTAAGGGAATAGGGTAGTTTACCGGCAACATTTTATGTTTTAACAAGGGTAATTTTTATTATGACGAACGATAACTACCGTAAATTCAAACAGAATCAACTACTCTTTTGCATACCTTTTTTGGTTATACAGAACTCAAGGTCTATTGATTTTGTTGAAGATCGGTTAAGGGAAAGGGGTAGTTTACCTGCAACGTTTTATGTTTTAACATGGGTATTTTCTATGGCAAACGATAAGAGCCGCAACTTCAAACAGAATCAAATAATGTTTTGCATACTGTCCTGAATTGTAGAGTTCTCAAGACCTGTTGGTTTTGGTGAAGATCGGTTTAGGGAAAGGGGTAGTTTACCTGCAACGTTTTTTTTTATCAAGGGTAATTTTTTTCTATGGCAAACGATAACTGCCGAAAATTCAAAGAGAATCAAATAATGTTTTGCATACAGCCCTAAATTGTAGATTTCTCAAGATCTATTGGTGTTGGTGAAGATCGGTTAAGGGAAAGGGGTAGTTTACCTGCAACGTTTTATGTTTTAACAAGGGTAATTTTTTATATGACGAACGATAACTGCCGTAAATTCAAACAGAATCAACTAAGTTTTTGCATACCTTTTTGAATTGAAGAGAACTCAAGGTCTGTTGATTTTGGTGAAGATCGGTTAAGGGGAAGGGGTAGTTTACCAGCAACATTTTATGTTTTAAGAAGGGTAATTTTTTTACGAAAGATAACTGCCGTAAATTCAAAGAGAATCAAATAATTTTTTGCATACGTTCCTGAATTGTAGAGAACTCAAGGTTTATTGATTTTGGTGAAGATCGGTTAAGGGAAAGGGGTAGTTTACCAGCAACATTTTATGTTGTAACAAGAGAAATGTTTTCATGACGAACGATAACTGCCGCACATTCAAACAGAATCAATTATTTTTTTGCATGCATCCCTGCATTGTAGAGGACTGAAGGTCTATTGATTTTGGTGAAGATCGGTTTAGAGAAAGGGGTAGTTTACCTGCAACGTTTTATGTTTTAACAAGAGTAAAGTACTTAATTTTGATAAATAAATTATCCTGATAAGAAGCTCATAATAATCCATTGTAGAAACGTAGATGAAATATTTATGAATGAAGAGGTTAGGTGAACGAGGTGGGGGTAATTTTTTATTAATGAAAATTATAGTTGAAGGGGGAGGGGAGAATTTTTTATATGTGTACTACGTTATCGGCAACAAAGAAGTAGTTCTTTGTTAAAATTCCTTCCCGGGCTGTTTAGCCGTAGTCCAATGTTTTCTGCAAAACCAGACTTTTCGGCAGTGCCATCGACTGTCATCATCAGTGAAAATCGAGTGCGAAAACGTGAGGTGGTATACGTTAGTGACCACAGTACTATGGTTAAGCCTGAAGCAATAAGTAGAAAGAAGTAGTTTCTATGGAAATATTTCATTTCGAATATGATTTTAAATATAAATCTTAGAACATGGAAGTCATGTATGGTTCTCCATACCGATATTTATTATTCTACTTGCTTCACAAAAATAAGAAAATTTTAAAGATATAAAGTAAACAAAAATCCTAAGTGTAGAGAATTTAGTTTTCTAGAACTTCTATTAGAAGCATTTTTATTTAATCTTTTGTTTTTCAGGAATCGCGTTTGATATTTGTGTTTGAAGATAGACTTCAACAATACTGAAATTACCAAAAAAAATTATTTTATTTTGTTGCAGAATACAAAAAAAATGTTTTGGAAGGACGAAAACAAAACAAAAATCAACTGGAAACTTATTCCGATAGCGGTCAAACTGTAATAATCGGATAGACCATTTCATATTATCGTGTAAACAAGCTATAATTCATACAAGTACAGTTATTTCTTGTTGAAGATTTGTAACTTGCGGCATTTAATCAAATCTGTATTTAATTATATCTACAGGACATTAAATTAAGCCTATGCTAGACTGCTAGACTGTACCTAATAGTACTAGGCCAAGTTAAGCACAACCCGATACTAGTTAAGTGCTTGAATTCAAATAACTTTCTTTTTTTACAAATCCTTATATTACCTTTACTTTAATATCTTACATGCACAAGAATTGTTAATTATATGCTCTCCACATTGCGTAAATTATACATTATATTTGTTATAATCTGCACAAATACTGAAATGACAACAGCACGATTATTTCAATCCATCGATTGTGTCTTCTTCATACAATTAGAACCTTATTCACGATTGTAGAATAATTATGTTAACAATTAAAAAATTGTCTGTAATTCCTATGAGACAAGGCAAACAACCGACTTCGATAAAAATATTTTCGCATCACTTGGGTTGTCTCGCAAAAACTGCTCTATTTTGTTAAAACGCGTATGACACCTTTGTGTTTCACCTGCTCTGTTTTAATATTTTGTTTCAAATTTTCCAGCCTTCTACGTCGTTTAATCTTGAATACTTCTTTCATAGATATCATGTATATGTGGACTTAAATGTTAGTTCCACGCCGTGTTTTAGGCGCATACATAAACTACATACATATGTAGGGTATAGACTATACACGCTCCATGCAAGTTATTACACTAATTAATAAAAAAAAACACATTTTATTTTATGCATAGCCCCTTTCGAGGGCTTTCTATTCATTTGGTATTAACGGGCTCCTACTCTACTGTATTTAACCTTTCTGGATTTTTCCAGTCTACTGTTAATGTAACATTTTTAAGTGTATGTGTGTGTGTGTGTGGGAGGGGGGGTAGGGAGAGAGAAAGAGAGAAATAACTGATAAGTTGATAACGTATTATTATATTAAGTCCAATGTATAATTGTGTTTAGTGTTTAATTGTATTTTTGAGGGGGAATTAGTCACTTGTTCTTATGATTTTATTACTTGAAGGTTTTTCACGAGGGAAGGTAAAAAATTTCTCGGTCTGACACAGAGATAGCGCCAGAAATACCAAGTGGCTATGATTGCCGCAAGTTTGATCCATCAGATGTCGTACCATAATGTTCGAAACAGCTGATGTTTACATTGTTGTAATAAAATAAAGTAAGTAAGCTTGGCGTTTTTCAAAAACAAAAAAAAAGAATACAATTGAACGTCGCCCAGTGATACAGTACTTCGTTTTAAAAGTTTCACTTCATCTGAAATGAAAAAACGAGTTGGAATTCTACTTCCGGAGACTATTTACCATAGTTTTTAACAGTGAAGAATGAGTTGCTGAATTGCAATGTGGCCATTTATATCCATTTGTGACAATGAAGTTTCAGGTCGCTCAAAAACCGCTATTATTGACAAAGACGCAAAAAAAAGAAATAAACAATGCCATCTTAAACGATCAACACGTAAAAATGGGTAAGCTTGCTGACATTGCGAATAGATCTTGTCCACACGAATACGTATTTGTATGTGGAAAAGCTTTCATCGCAATGGGTGCCCCATATTCTTACGGTCGATCAGAAACGCATTTGAATGAACGTTTCTCAAGAGTAACTATAATCTTAATATCGGAAGATACGTCTTGGAATTGTGTGGAGCAAACGATTTGAGGCGCGGGACCAGCCAATAGTAAACTTGAACGTGGCCACGTGACTCTTACACCACAGCGTTGCCTCGATTAGTTCTACGTCTTATCAATCACTTTTCAGCTGGCGTTCAATGAGTATTCATTCTGCCAGTACAGTACGCGATACGGTTACTTATAAGAGTTGAGACGTCCCCCAAAATTTGTGTTACAATTTTTTATTACAATTTTTTTTTGGGGGGGGCGTTACTTAATTATTTAAAACTAGACGCGTGGCCTAGATGGAAAGAAAAATGCGCTAGCCCATCGTGACAGGACTTGCAATGAAACACTTGTTTAACAGCAACAACATTTTTATTTGTGCATTTGTTAATTCCAGACATATTCCTTTTACAAAACTCCAATTCTTTTGTCATAGTTTTCAAGCGAATTTCCATCAATCTCATTTTACAAACACTAGTGTTGTTGACTTGCACTAATAACATCCAATAATATATCTCACAAATAAATTACTACAAATGTATAACAACCAGACACAAATTATTTTCATTTTTCAATCATCAGAAATTTTCTATTTACATTAACAATAGCTGAGAATTTACTCTGGAATGAACTTACTAGAATTAGATAACAAAGAGTGCAAGTTATTCGTTGTATAACTGCTAAGATTTTGAGTATGATTTTCTAAATGATATCCAAGTTACTTCCATCTATCTACCTCAAGCGCTTGTAATTAATAATAATAATAACATGTAACGATAAGACCCAACACTGTAATCACTGCAATCCAAATATTAAATTTCTCAAGTTATAAATTCTAAGTTATGGTTTTAAAAGTAGTCCCAAATTATTTTCATTTCATAAATACAAGAAAGTTTCGATTTATACTAATGCCATCTGGTAATATGGTTAACCCATGAAATTACAAGGTTATATGACAGGTAGATGCAAGTTGTTCATTGTCTAGATACTGTAATTTTTAAAGTTTAGTTTTTAAATTAATTTCAAATTGGCTTCATTTTTGCAAAGATTAAAAAATTTAAATTGTAATAATCATAACCTTTAACACCACGAATAATTAAATTACTAAAATACATTATAAGCATATTCATAATAATAGTCATCACAATAAGCACAGTACACGGCATGTCTGCACAGAACATGTTCCAGGCAATCCTAACTCTCATATATAAGTCTACTTTGTTTAACTGAGTTTTTGTTGGTTACGTTATAACGGGCGGAGTACTGTGTGTGTGGTGAATAAAAGAATCCTCCCACCTGATCTCTGAAGACACATACAATAGGGATTCCTGCTATGTAAGCCTGGGTGTGAGTGATGGTGATGATTACCAGGACGAGCTTCTCCGAATAGTGGAATTCTTTCTCTGCAGCGGTTCAGCTGGAGATTGATGGTCTAGCATGGTGTGACGGCGTTGGGGATACTTTCGCTCAGCTCTGCGGATGGGGAAGGACGTAATGTCCCCATCTCGACGACCCTTTTACCTCCCGACTATGCGGGGAACCCTGTAAAAATTTCATTTGTACATTGGAGCCAAACAAAAGAGAACACCTTGCCCCCACATCTTTTTCGCCCCGTAACCCAGATTACACACACTACTATAATTTCATTTCAACAACTGCCTTTCATTAACAATAGCAAAGGCCACATTTCAAGTTATTAATTTAACTATTAAATTTCGGTTCAATTACAATTAAATTACCACAACTCCTTCAACTCATCCGGCTTTAAATAGTTATGCGTTAAATTCTAGTTTTAAATTCACATTACCTATGACTTACGGCCACGTGGTCTCGGCCATACCAGAAGTAACTACACATTTACAAACTATTATTCAAATTAACAATTAAATTTCAGTCCAATCATAATTATTATTTATAACTCATTCAATCCATCTACTTTAAATTTCCATTGCTTTTAAATTTACATTAAATCATATGACCACGTGTCTCAACCGTACCGGAACGAACATGGCCAGTCAGGGCCACACACACACACACACACACACACACACACACACACACACACTATTATCAATATTTTACACACACAAGCCCAATTAAATTAACATTAAATTATTAATACATGAATACTGGCTCACCTGAAGCTCTTTATAAAATAACAGACTCATTATAAAGGTGACAACGAATGCACGCCGCCACGACCCGCTCTGTAAGTGTTGGAAGAGAAAAGCCGACTTATTCACGCAGCAACGGATCGAGTGGGATCGAGTAAAGTTACAAACAGCTGATGCGCAGCTGCCCAGATTTTGTTGTCTTAGATCGTAGTAGCGCGGCCTGCTCGATTACATCGACGATCAAGGTCACGGCGACTGACTAAAACAACGCTATCGCTGGCGGCTTGCCTAACTTGAAACGTTAACGTATCAAGCGGAGTGGTTTTCATTTAAAACAACTGGCGGTGGAATTTAAAATTTAAAATTGCCACGGCACAGAGTTCACATTTTTAACAGTATTTTTTCAATGCCAGGGGTGCCCACAGCATGGTGCAATGGTGCAATGGTGCAAGTCGCACCACTGGAATTTTTGGGGGGATTTTTCAAGGTGATTTTTGTAATTTAAGGAGGGATTTCCGCGGTATATATATATATGTGCAAAAAATAAATAGTGTTCAAAATTTAGTAGAGTTTTTATTTTATTACTAAACCTTCCCTGCCTATAATAATCATTTTTTTAATTATGAGTATATTCATCTTTTTCCTTTCACAATCCCTTGCTGGAAATAGAAGTTACATGAATTTAAGCCAATTGCGTAACCACGGGCTCAATTACCTCTTAAAGCGTAGTAAATCAAACAAATCGGTGAAGGAAAAGAATGCAATTACAAAATGAAGTTAGATTATCTTGTTAATGCTTAATGTACTACTAATTATGTTAGACCAGGTTTTGCCAGGCTTTTACATTTCTCATAATTTAGTTATTGATTAGGCATACTAGAAAACCTTTTGGTATTGATAAAAAGAATAACATTATTTTTTTATTCCAATAATTGCTTAAATAATGGTATTAATTTTTCAAACATTTTTGGATAAAGCCCCAAGACCCACCGTTAACTGGGGTTATTCCATACCCCCGTATTGAAATCCCTCCTACCGACGAAATCAAATTTTGGAGGGAATTTCGGAATACTTGGGGGGAATTGCACCATGGTCTTAGGGGGAGGATGGGCACCTCTGTTCAATGCTAACTTGAACAATATTTTTTAATACTACCATATCAGTAATTTCTGGAAGAGGACGACCAAGAACTCTTCCTGCACGAATAAGCTCGTCCATTGGCCGAAGAGTGGCATTTCATTCTCACTTAATGAAAATGATATTATACATAAGAAACGTTTTCGAAGAAAAGGCAAATAATGTGGAATAAAACGCTCCGCTTATCCGTTTGTTAGGGTGTGAGATAAAAGTGTTAAAGCGGTGAACTGAGCAAGTGTACAGTTTCACGGGTTACTGTTGAATCAGCAATTTCACGTATAATTACCGCACCTGGAAAATCTAGGCCACGACGGGCTACAGTCACAAATCTTGACACCTTTCAACAAGACGCTATGCGAAGACATATTTATTCGTTTTACATAGGGAAAGAATACCCTGCTGTATAAAGACTTTGAAGGAAAGTGAACTTTTCGTATGATCTTATTCTCCTCTTTTGAAGGCTGTTTAAGACCTTGTCTTTGAACACAAAATAGTAAATAGAAGGAATCTTCTTTTAGAAAAGAGTGATGTTGTTTCATATAAACATGTATTCATCCAAAACTTTTTTGAAAGCAACTGTTGATGAGCTGCAACATGGGTGAATGCTCGCAATCGTGTAAGTAAAAGATGAACTGACGGAACTTCAGAAAGAACAACTCCTGGATCCACAAGAAGAGGAAGGCGTTTGATTGTGTGCCATGCAGGAACAGAAGGTGGATCGTAAATAATACGCTTTTGATTTTCTGTTCAAGGAAGACTGGAGATTACCATGAAAAAATGGATCAACATGTGTTCTGAAAATGGTTTGAAACTCAACATCTTCCAAACGTGAATCCCAACCTACAACTGTCATGGACAGTACGCCTTATCACACTATGAGAGTTGGCAAATAAGAACCATCTCTTCTCGGAAAGAACACATTATCAGATGGTTGGAATAGCATGGTGTCAAGCAGGGGTGCACTCGTAAATTTTCCAGTACCGGAACGCTTTTTTTTTTTTTAGCAGACGGCAAGACTATGGTCCACATTGGCCACTTATTGTCACTAGCATTCTGCTAACTCCCTTTGATTCTTTGGAGACCTGCTATAAACGGAGTACACTTTGTCCATGAAAAATTTGGAAATGGTTTACAGCTCCCACTTCGTTTATTGCATCACTCAGAGCTAACTCAAGTCTGTGGTTCATGCAGTGCCAAATAATAAGGCTTGGATATTTTTCAAGCAATCTTTCTGCGACTCCTGATTTGTTTCCCCAGCATAACACTTGCACCGTCACTTGCAAATGCAACAAAGTTTTCTTTTAAGTAGTTATCTTCAAAACCGTATTTGCTTAAGCAATCAAGGAGATTTTCTGCTACGGTCTTAGACGTTTGGTCGGATAGTTCTAGGAGATCTAAGAATAAGAAATGTGGAGAGTCCTCTTTGCAAACTTCACACTTCAAATATACTATCAGAGTAGACTTGCTGCCGAGAGTGGTCGATTCGTCTATCAGGACTGAAATTTTGCCTGATACACCTAAAATTTGTTTCACGACTCTTTTCTTCATTTCGTCAGAAACGTGACAAATTTTTTCCATTGCAATTCTTTTAGAGTGTAGCCCCACACCTATATCCAAGCCATTCAATTTTTGCATCTGCAACAGATCAAAATGGTCGGTGCAAGGCCTATTGTTTTTCTCAATGAAGTAAGCAGTTCTAAAGACAATTTTTGTTGTCACTAAGTGGGCTGCACTAATTTCATCAAAAACCTTGTCTATTGACTCTTTTTTTTGCTTCAGCAGCAATTCTTTCAGCTGTTGTGTGACCAAGAGTTTTTATGTTCAAATATTTTTTTTCTCAACGATGTAAGTTGAGAAGTTTTACTTGATCCATTAAACGTAATTAGGAACAAACGCCATTCTTTTGATATGCTCATGCGCTCTTTTTTAAATGTGCCAAGTTGAGCAAATTCTTTACAAACATTACAGCCAAGTTTGCCGTTGATACAATCAAGCCAAGGAAAAGCATTCTTTTTACGTTCCCACATTTCTTCTGTCCAAATGGAAGGCCAACGAGAAATAGTTGAGTCCTCAGTTGACGAACTCGGTACAGACAGAGAATTATCAATAACACAAATACCTTCGGTTTTTGTATGCTGCACAAACGAGCTTTCGCCAGATTTAAGGAGAGTATTTGCATCGCGAGAAGCAAAGGTTGAAGACTCGCACGAAGACTGTATAGTCCCTCTACTGAAGAACGACGTTAGAGTTTTTTGTTTCTTATTGGCAGATTCCATGACTGTTGTAGCACTGAATAAACACACGTAACGGTTCACAACAGCGATTTACAACTGACAAGCAAGACGCGGGAACCACTAATGACTCATCAGTAAATACTGAGTTGAGTAGTGAGCCGATCGGTGGAAGGTACCCCCTCCACTACACTGCCCGCTGGTCTACACTTCAAGGTCATCCCGCATCCAAAATAGATCTCATGTGCGTTGTGTTCGGCGCCGTTCGGTGAGCCTAGTGCAGAGTTACCAAATGATTATGTTATTTTTTATTTTCTTTCGTCAGTTTTAATTTTCGATCTCGGCGATGGTCATTGAGATGAATAATGTGTATAAACAAAATTAACAGTAAAACTAAAAGGAATTATTTGTCGAATATGTTCATATTTCTTCATTATCTTGCAATAAGAAGTATAATAACAGTGAGTACTAAATCTTAAAATAATACGTGGACCAGATTTTTTAGTAAAAACACATTACATGTGAAATAAAATAATTCTTTTTTTCAAAAAGCAGTACCGGAACGGCGTTCCGGTACAAGTGCACCCCTGGTGTCAAGGGGTTCTAACACTTGCGCGGAGTGACACTAGCCCGGAATGTACGTGTTATCAACGACATGATAAAACGCACACGTGCACTCACTCTCTCTCTTGCACATACACACTCACACATACACACCTGCCAGAACAGTTCCACGTTTTCCTTGGTGTACAGCCCTAATCATTATCTAACCATTGATCGACTAAGTAATGGTAGAAAACTCGGATTTTATCGTTTTGGGTATGCTTTCTTGAATACACAACCAGTCCCGAGACCAAATCCCGCGGAACATGAACTAATGTAGAGCTAATTCGGATGTGGAGCCGAACTTTTTTGTTTCTGGCATATAGTAACTAACCTGCGTTTCTGTACTTTCCTTCACGAACAGTGACAAAAATTTAATTACATCCTGAAACTGTAGCTGCTGAAAATAACGCTCCACGAAAATTGGTTGAATGTTGACAACCTTGAAGCCCACTGTAACTACCTCGGGTCCCAAATACTTTGTTCTTAATGGGACTCAAACACGTTTTCGTAAGTCTCTCGTTTCTTGTTTGGCAGCAAACCGTAGACGGTTCGTCTTGTTTTCATCCCACGAACTTTCAAGATCCGCGTGGATGATGATGAACTGGCCAAACTAATTTCTCAATTTTGTATTTGTTCCATAATGATAAACAACAAACTTATTGATAAAGTAGTTTTCCACTGAGAAACATTAACGTTCAGTCTAATATTTTATCGATTGTCGTAACGTAATAGAGCATTTGTTTCCGTCGTTCACATCTAGTCGAAGGTTTATACCTTCCGAGTCGACTGTATCCGCTTGTACTTTTGTGTGATGATGTTATAGTCACAGAACTCCTCTACTAAAGAGCTTTCCTACTTTTTCAACAAATATTTTTAATACAAGCTGTCGTTGTCGCCTGCTTTCTGTCCCCTCGCTTAAAACAAGATTACATTCTGAAGAGAAATTTGTTTATACACATTCTATTTAGTCTATTTTTTTTATACACCATCAATAAGTCGCCTTTTGTTCATTGCAGTGTACTATGTCCTGACGTCCGTTGAAAACGAATTTGAAAATCAACAAAAGCTTTCCCTTAGAGGTGTCGGAGAACTCCATATGTCTCAGTAGACAATATGTATGTATCAGTAAGCAGTCTTCAGTGCACTGATCAACATACAAACAAAATCTTGGACATAAGATCACCATCGCTTGATTGTTTTTCGTATGAGTCATTTTATCTTTGCGTGTCAGATGGGTATCCATCGCTACAGAGAAAAGCCCCACCGACGAAATGTGTAAGAAATGATATCATTTAGTGTCCTACTGAATTAATATAACCAAACGTTTTGGAAATCCGGGATGCGTTCTGTATTGTAAACTCTTGTCCCAGTGTCTCGAACATACACTACAGGGAAGCTGATTTGTTACGGATTTTAAATATTGTGCAGTATTTGTTTTAAAACGAGGTTGTAAAAACATGTAGAAATGAAAGAAAAAAAATTAATCACGAACAGTGAGTATATTTCTTTTTTAGCTATGAGGGTGAAGACAGTGTACTCGTAGTTTCTGAGACTGTGTAACTATTTACTCCCAAACTAACGTAAACAGCTAAATATGAAGTTGTTCATACTAAATATGGATTCAGGACAGAACTCAGTTATGGGACCTAAGTCATCATCTAACATGACAATAATAGAAAGTTTCCAATTATTATCTAAATTTAGATAGATAGACAGATTAAATTTCATTTAATACAATAATTGTACGTGTTTTATATACATATATGTCTTGTCACGACGGTCTAGTGATCGTCGTATGGTACAGTGGAAAACAAAATACAAGACACCAATTAAGTCACTAATCACCAGCTTTAATTATCACAATTAAACAGTTTGTAATCAAGAAGATAGTCTCTTACAACAAATTAAAATAAAAATTGTTCACACGCAATAATAATGTCAACTAATATAAAACACAATTGTATTACAATTGTCCTCCACAATTATAAAACACATAACACTTCGCCAAAATACTTCGAACCGCCCGACAATAACTCAACTAAGCGCCCTGAATGCCTATATTTATACCCCGCTAAAATTCCAGAATCATCCATACTACGCATAAGCGATATACTAGACCGTAATTGAGTGCGGCCTTGACACAGTGCGCGCGGCCGGCGAAGTCTAGAAAAGTCTCGCTAAGGCATGTTGAGATCACGTACGCACAAAACATTACAGCCGGATTCCACTGGAACATCCGAGAAACACGTAGAATGTTCAGTATAATGGTGTAACACTTTTTCCGCATTACATAAAACGTCCCCCTCCTTAAGCCTGTTCGTCCCGAACTGGCAACGCGTATCTGAAGTAATACTTAGCCAGGCGACTTAGGTAGACGACCTCGAACTTTCGCTGTCCTTCCTGTTGAATCCGATAGACAACATCGTTCTTTTTTTTTCACGTGTAAGGTCCTTCCCAGTTTGTCTGGAGTTTAGGTGAGCGACCACGACGGCTCTTTGGGTTCCACAACCAAACCTGATCTCCGTCTTGGAAACCCACACTATTGCTGCGAATGTCATACCGAGTTTTCATTTTATCACTGGCAATCTTCAGCCGTCCTATTATCAAGGGATTCATTTCTCCCAGTTGGTTTTCTAATTGCGAGGAATATTTCTGTGGATCTTGGGACTGAGTCTCAAGTGATCCAAACATCAAGTCCCCAGGAAGACGAATCTCCCGCCCAAACACCAATTTTGCTGGAGTCATGCCTGTTTTATCGTGCACTGATGACCTATACGCCATAAGGAATAGTGGTATACGATGGTCCCAGTCTGTTTGGTTCTCGTCAGCAACCTTCGAAAGATGCTGCTAAAGTGTCCTATTAAATCTCTCAACCATCCCGTCCGACTGAGGATGGAGGGGCGTTGTCCTGGTCTTTCGAATTCCGAGTAGACGACATAATTTTTTGAACACTCCTGATTCGAAATTTCTCCCTTAATCCGTATGGATTTCCACAGGGGCTCCATAACGGCAACAGAAGTAGTGAACTAACTCCTTTGCCACAGTGGTAATCTCCTGATTTGGAATTACGTAGGCTTCCACCCACTTAGTAAAGTAGTCACCTACAACCTTGATGTACCAGTTTCCATTGTCAGTAACTGAGAATGTCCAGCAATGTCTATGGCAATTCTCTCGAAAGGCAGTCCAACGTTATACTGTCTCATTTTTCCCCTGCTTCTGGTTTGTAGGCCCTTGCTTCCAGCACATATTTCACATGTCCGAACCCATTCCTCTACGTCGTGGCGAAGATGAAACCAATAGAATCGCTTCCGTATTTTGTCAGGGGTTTTGTTAACACCAAGATGGCCTCCAGACGTTCCATCATGCATCTCTTTCAAAACAGACTGCACTTTACTTCGGGGAACTATCAATTCCATGACCATGTCTCGTCCACCTGCACTTTCCCAGACCCTTTTCAGCAATCTGTTCTCTAAGGTAAGAGATTCCCATTGTGCCCAGTAGCCCTTCAGCACTTCGGAACCATGGCAGATATCTTGCCAATCCGGGCGGTGACCTTCCTCTTTTACTGTCAAGATCGGTCCAATGTCTTCATCAGTCATCTGTTCTTGTCGACAATCTTGTGTAGTCCAGCCGTCTTCCAGGAAATCTACAGTGATGCCTTGTACATGTTCGCTTGCGTTTTGTTCTTCCTTTCTGTGGCAATGTCGGCAGTCTTCCGGGCACGGTCTTCGTGATAAGCCATCTGCATTACCATGCAGGCGCCCCCGCCGATGTTGTACCTAGAAGTTGTACTCTTGCAGACGCACGAGCCACCTTGCCAACTGCCCTTCCGGATTTTTAAATCTCAAGACCCATGCAAGCGCGGTATGGTCGGTGAGAAGTGGAAACTTCCTTCCATAGGAAGTATTTATGTAAGTGCTCCAAAGCTCGGACAATTGCCAGCAACTCTCTCCTTGTAACGCAATAATTCCCCTCTCTCTCTGGTTTAGAAAGCGTCTTGCTCTAATACGCTATTACTCGTTCTTCACCATTTTCCACTTGAGACAAAACTGCTCCTAGAGCGGTATTGCTTGCGTCTGTGTCTACGATGTACTTCCCTTCGGAAGCTGGGAAAGCGAGAATTGGCTGCAAACATAATGCAATTTCCAAGGTCCTAAATGCTTGGTCGCACTCTCCAGACCACTTGAGTTTTCGTTTATTTTTCGTTAGCTCATGTAGTGGTTTAGCAATAGTAGCGAAGCCTTTCAAAAAACTCTGTGATAAGAGCATAACCCCAGGAAACTCCGAACTTCGTGTTTACTCTTCGGCACTGGCCAGTCTCTTACGGTGTCTACTTTATTAGGATCTATGCTAACACCCGCTGCCGAAACCAGATGGCCCAGATACTGTACTTTCTTCTGGAATAGAGAACTTTCTTCGGGCTCAGCTTCAGTTGGGCACCGTGAATTGTAGTTAGAACCTCCTTAAAGTTTTCCAAATGGTCTCTGAAAGTCTTCCCGATGACTATGACATCGTCTAAATAAACAAGGCAAGTTTTCCATGTCAGGTCTCGGAGTATCAGATCCACCAATCTTTCAAATGTTGCCGGTCCATTACAGAGACCAAAAGGCATGATGATAAATTCGAATAATCCACTTGGGGTCGAGAAAGCGGTCTTTTCCTTGTCTTCTTGATGAAGACCCACTTGCCAATATCCACTCTTCAGCTCCAATGTGGAAAACCACTGTGTTCCAGACAGCGTGTCGAGTGTATCTCAACGCGAGGTAATGGATAGCAGTTTTTCTTTGTAACGTCATCCAACCTCCGGTAGTCTACGCAGAAACGCAATCCACCACCCTTCTTCGCTACCAGCACTACCGGGGAAGACCAAGCACTTGACGAAGGCTCGATTATTCCCTCTGTCAACATGTCCTGTACTAACCGAGACATTTCCTCTCGCTTAGATAATGGAGACCTTCGAGGAGATTGGCGTGTCGGTGTTGTGTCCCCGGTATTGATGAGATGTTGTACAAGAGAGGCCCAATGACTGGCCCCGAACTGCAAAAAATCTTTAAATTCGTGTAAAAACCGTTTGAGTACTTTTACCTCACCACTTGAGAGGTCATTAGAAGATCTGTTCAATAATTCCTGCAGGTCGTCCTCTGATAATTCAGAAGTGTCCGTAGTACTGCATCTTCTTTGCGTCATTCCGGCTACCCAGGCCACAGGAGTCAATTAGCCTAGGAGCGTGTTGCTTTCTAAAGTGACAACTTGATACAAAATATTCGCCAGTCTAATAGGTACACTTTCGTCAGGTTTTACTAAATTTCTGGCAACTAGTATGCCCGGTGTGCTGACTACCTGGGGTTCGAATATAGAACACTGGTTGCCCCTAGTATCTAACTTGGTTCTAACCATGATGATCTTTACGGAGTTTGGCAGAACATTTACGGCCAATTTATTTATCACGTCCATCGATTATTCTGATGTATTCATTGTGGAGAGCATTACCTCTTCTTTTCCGATTCTCAAAACATTGTTTTTGAAGTCGACTATAAATCCATATGCGTTCATAACGTCCACACCAAGAATTGCTTCATCCACAATGTCTGCAAACAGTACTTGATGATCAAACTCAAGTCGACCGAGGCGTAGGTGTGTCTCCATTTTTCCAAACGCTTTTACAGGCCGTCCAGTAGCTGTTCGCAAGCTGCAAGAGCACCAGATTGGCTTCAGATTTTTCACCACGTCGGGGAGCACAATGGAAACTATTGCGCCTGTGTCAACTGTAATAGAGGTTAGTCTTTCTTGAACGAATCCGGTAACCACCAAGCCCCCGCTGTTTTTCTGAAGTGTAGAAATTGCGTATTGTCTAGGGGCTGTCTTTGGTCTTCCATCCTTCCTTACTTCACTCTGTGGCGCCGCTCGTTGGATCTCTGTTCCTTGCTCTTCTTCTTCATCGTCTGTGCCGTCGCGGTCTTTCAGCGCACGCACTTTATGACTTGTCCAACCAGACGCTGACTTGGCGGCTTCAATGTACAAAGCATGTACCAGGGCATCCGCACAATTCTGGTGTCTTGCCATTCGTAACACTTGCTGTAGTTCATTATCTCGGACACCGTCACTAAATGTCTGCATCGCAAACCTCGTTCGAAAATCTTCTGGCGCTTCGGGATAGGCCAGTCTAATTAATCTGTCGATACTTGCTTCAACCTCTTGGATACTCTCCCCGGAATGTTGTCGCCTTACTCTCAACTGAGTGCAGTACACATCTCGCAAATGTTGATCACCTTACCGTAATTCTAGAGCTTTTATCAATTCGGCATAGGTGTTCTGGCTGTCAGCTGGCACTTTCTCTAGTAGTTCTGCTGCAGGTCCTTTTAATACGAGAACGAGTGACACTGCCTTGTCTTTCCATGTCCAATTATTTGAGCATGCAGCAGCTTCAAATTGGCGAAGGTACGTTGCCCAGTGATCGCTTCCGTCAAAGGTTGGAGCCTTGACATGAACTGTCCCAACCGCAGGCAAGGTGACTTTCTCTATTGTCTTTTCTGTCTTTATCATTGGTACAGTCTGATCGTAAATTTGTTTTAGTTTTATCTTCATGAACTGCTCAACTTCACTTTTAATTTGTTCTCTTATATTTGCCATTGAGTATTCTACGGCAGATATTCTATTTGACACGGATTCTTCTATGATAGATATTTTTGTAGACATCGATTCTTCTATGACAGGTATTTTTGTAGACATCGATTCTTCATCACTCGCGACAGACTTTCCTACTTCAGCTATTTTTAATGTCATTGATTCTTGTACCTCCGATATTTTAGTAACTTGTTTATTAAGCTCACCTCGTGGGAGACCCAACTCTGCAGCGGTTTGTTCTTGTGTCTGCTTTTGCTCCTATATTAACTCTTTGATGTCTTCTGTTTCGCGTTTCCGTTCCTCTGCCTGTCGTCCTCCGACTCGAGCACCAGTACTTTTTGTCTTTCTTCTGTTTCAAGCATTAGTGCTTTCTGGCGTTCTTGTGTTTCCAGTATTAGTGTTTTCTGTCGTTCTTCGGCCTCTTCTATTTCTTGTCGTCGTCGTTCCTCTGCTTCCAGCAGGAGGGTTTTCTGTCTCGCTTCCGCTTTTTCGTCTTGTCGTTTCTGTTTGTAGTAGAAGTGCTTAGAAAGCTTCCATCATCTGACTGGCATCCATTGTTTACCATTAATTACAAATTACACTAGTCTTGTACAAGTGTCCACTGTTTCCACTGTTAACGGTTCTATCTCACTTCTAACACCACTGTTACGACGGTCTAGTGGTCGTCATATGGTACAGTGGAAAACAAAATACAGGACACCAATTAAGTCACTAATCACCAGCTTTAATTATCACAGTTAAAGAGTTGTAATCAACAAGATAGTCTCTTACAACAAATCAAATAAAAATTGTTCACACGCAAGTAGAGGGAAAGTGGGGGTACGAGAACACTTCCGGGTTCCGAACGAAAACACTGCCGGGTTCCAGTTCATGACGTCATAGAGGCACTGGCAGCTGGTGTCCGAGCTGTCCATGTGACGTCACTGTTTTGTGTGTGTGTGTGCGCGCGCGCGCGCGTGTGTGTGTGTGTGTGTGACTGAAACACTACCGTGTTCCAGTTCATGACATCACATAGAGGCCCTAGTCGCTGGCGTCCGCATGGCTAAAACCTGTTTCAAGACGTCACGGAGGCCGTGGTTTCTGCATGTCCGCAATTTGGTAGCCGAAAACAATGTGTAGCGGATGGGGGTACCCGGAATTCGGCGGTTGCCCGGACGCGCAGAGGCGATGTCATCGGGTACCGTTACGCGAAATTTTGGGGGCATCGGGTACGAAATTTGGTGATATGGTCCATCGGGTACCGTTACCCGAAATATTTAAATCAACGGATGGGGGTACCCGAAATGGTTGGTGTCCGAATTTTGACACCCGAAATGTTTAAATCAACGGATGGGGGTACGCGAAAGGTGGGTACGCCCTAACCGGGTTCCAGTTCATGACATCACACAGAGGCCCTGGCAGCTGGTGTCCGAATGTTAAAACACTTCCGGGTTCCAGTTCATGACGTCACACATAGGCCCTAGTCGATGGTCTCCGTGCATGT
The DNA here is from genome assembly GCA_034769895.1 of Magicicada septendecula. Lineage (NCBI taxonomy): Eukaryota > Metazoa > Arthropoda > Insecta > Hemiptera > Cicadidae > Magicicada > Magicicada septendecula. The sequence goes on from CM068367.1 coordinate 379,103,152, forward strand.
CCAAAATTTGGTAGCCGAAAACAATGTGTAGCGGATGGGTGGGGGTACCCGGAATTCGGTGGTTGACAAGGTCCTGGACGAGCCGTCACGGAGACAATGGTACCGTTACCTGAAATTTTTGATGTTCGAAATTTGGTACACAAAATATTTAAATCAACGGATGGGGGGTACGCCCTAAAACAAGTCCTGCATAACGTCACACAGAGGACCTGCTCTCCGAGCGTTCCATATGTGTCACTGTCCATAGAGGGCGTGGTGTCCAATATTTGACACCCGAAATGTTTAAATCAACGGATGGGGGTACCTCGAAATTTTTGTGTCTAAAATTTAGTACTCGAAATATTTAAAAAACGGAGGGGGTACCCCGAAATTTTGGGGTGTCCGAAATTATGTTAAAACACTGTCGTCCGACAACGGGTGGGGGTACCCCGAAATTTTGTGGTGTCTGAAATTTAACCTGCATGTCTAGAGGACGTGATGTCTGAAATTTGACACCCGAAATGTACGCCCACATGACGCATGTGTTCGAATGTAGCAATGGGTATATGTTATGTCATTGGTGTCAGTGGCTTGTGGTTCCTATTGGATATTAATTTGTACATAAAAATAAATTATAGCCCTCCCGTTACCCGAAATTTTTGGTGTCCGAAATTTGGTACACGAAATATTTAAATCAACGGATGGGGGTACCCGAAATTTGAAAGGTGGGTACGCCCTAAAACAAGTCCTGCATGTCTGAAACACTTCCGGGTTCAGGTTCAGCACTGTGCCGACACAGAAGCCGTGGTTTCTGCAAGGCGAGGCGGTGTGGTGTATAATAAGGTACCGTTAAGCGAAATTTGGGTCATCGGGTACCCCCACACTCCGCTTAGCTCTGGACGGGAGGGTAGTGTACCGATACGCGAAATTGGTCGGTTAAAATTTGCGGGCATCGGGTACCTGACACCGAAATTTGGTGATTAATGACATCACAGAGGGGATGGTAGTTGGTTTTTATGCATGTAGCAGATTTGGCATACATAGCATACATAGCATAGCAGATTTTCCATCGTGTACCGTTACGCGAAAAGTTTCGAGTAATGGTTACCTGACACCGAAATTTGATGTTTAATGACGTCCTGACGTTACAGATGAATGATATCAATAGTTAAACATAGATATATATACATAGATATATATACATATTGCAACGAATCACAGGATCATGATAGGCGGGGCAAGTTCATATATTACACAGACAATGGACATTCATATTATATTGGTAGATGGTTAAGTTTGGTTATTATCAATTGTATTTAGTAAGGTTAAGGGTTTAGTTTAGAAAAACTGTGCATTATTATTTATGGTTATTCATGTACTGTGTTAGTGGAAAGGTGCGCGTGTGCGCGAGTGGTAAACGTTTCCCGGGCGGCGCGTGTAGTATTATCGTTGTGTTGACATTAGCTGAACTGAGACATGTGTATCGCTACAATCCCTATACCTGTCGGACTATTGTTTACGGTCATGTATATTATTGGTATGTAGGCAGCATGCATGAGATACGTGTAGTCTGATTACCGCTATGCATGCTGTTACAAAGTAAATGCACTCTACTGCATGAAAAGTGCTTGGTCACTTTATAATAACCATGTGACTTCCATCCACCAATAGAATGCTGACTGGTGGTTGGAAATTTTCTTAAGCCTGTCGTTACACAGGCAGTTCTTCTACGCCATCTACCGCGAACGGAACGTGCACTCCTTGTACAAGATTCTACCGCTTGCAAGGTGTTGTAAAAACTATTCGTCGTTAGTGAAACGGGAAGACTCAGAACTGTGTGTGTAGTATATTTGCACACATCAGTGTTTTAACGCATTGTGCGAAAAATTACAAGCAGTTCTTCACTGCTGCTTCCGCGAACGGTACATACAATCCTTGTACAAGACTCTACCGCTTGCAAGGATCTGTTAAGACTTTTCGGGGATAGTAACGCGTGTGACGCATAACAATTGATTTTATATCTTTACACACGATATTAATACTATAGTATTACGTGTGTAAGAAGTGAGTGTAACTGTATCACTGTGCGAGATTTTCCGCAGTGACAGTATCATTAATTGTTACGCAATTGTTCCATCAAGACGTTTCCGTGCTAGTGCAAGATTTCCTCATAGGGTGGTCTGCTGATCGCGGTAGACCTTTGTATTCGCGAGAACACTTGAAGAAGCCGGAAAGGTATAAGCTCAATATACCGTTATTAGATTAAACTCACTGTCACCTGAGATATTACTTGGTCTTAAACTCTATATAAGTTTTGCGAGTAATAAAATCCGTAGTACCGTTGTGGGTGCGAAGTGTCGGATTCATCGTGGGAATTGCAGGACATCAACCCAGCTGTTGCAGGACATCAGCCCAGCTGTTATAGGACATCAGCCCAGCTGTTATAGGACACCAGCCCAGCTGTTATAGGACACCAGCCCAGCTGTTATAGGACCAGCCCAGCTGTTACAGGACGCCAGCCCAGCTGTAAACGTTTCTGGTGAAACGTCTGTCATTTGTAAGCCACACCTGACGAACCAACTTTACCGCAAAGACCGGCTCTTCTCTTCAGCAACATCATCGTGGGAGTCTTCTTATGTAACGTATCACGTCTTGTGTTTGAACATTATTTTACATTTTTAAAAGAAAGACTCTATATCAACCATTACATTCTGTACATTTCAAATATACCATATAAACTATAACTTGTGTTTGTACAATAAATAATCTTAAACCCTCCAATATAGACTTGTAATTTGAAATACACATACTATCATATCCTATGCGCCAATAGTTTAGTAATTTGTGTTGTCGCATAGAGATATTTTGGCGCTTAGCAACGTAGGGCTCGTAAAATAGCGGAAATTTTACGCTATTACATATTTGTCTATGAATATAAAATTTGTTGGAAAAATCCGACGTATAAATATAATTAACGTAATAATTGTATGTGTATTGTTCAGGTGAAAAGCTGAGGATATAATTTTTCAATTGTGCGTATTCTCTTGTATATCATATATGAACAGATTTTATCAGTATATTGGAGGTAGATTATTAGTTGTTGTATGTTAGATAAGGTATTTACATGTTGATGTTTTGAACTGCTTTCCGCGTGCATATAAACTGGTTACCATATGTTCTAATCTTGTTGTGATAATAATAACTTGCTTTGAGTATAAATTACTAAATTTTAAAGTAATTTGTGATCACTATGTCGAATAAAAAAGAGCTTATAGAATATTTAAGGGCCAGGTCACTTGATGATAAAACCATATCTGAGCATAGTAGAGCCGTTAGGCGGAAATTCTGGGATAGAATTGAAAGTAATATTAACGAGGCAACTCGCTTAGGGCATAGTATTTCGTTGTTCGATATGGTCGGAGATATGGATGTTGCATGCAATTATAGTGAAGATGACGAAAGTGAAATTGGTAATAGCAACACTATTAGTCCAGAACATACTTCAGATAATTGCTGCGGGGAGATGAAAGCCGTGGAAGAAGAGATGATATCGGATATACAAGGAGTTTCAGAAGAAATGGACGCCGACAGAGAGGAGAGGATGGCGAAACTACAGGAAATGTCAGCTGATATTGAAGTAGATTTACCTGTTGAGAATATTGTACCTTGTGATAATTTTGAAGTACCAAATGTCCTTGTGGAACATACTTTCAACGAAAGTAATATGGAAGTTAACCAAGATGTGACATCTGAAGGATTAACGGAGAACAGTAGCGTAGCAGGTGAACTTGAAAGTGATTATACAGAAACCACCTTATTAGGGCCTAGTAGTTCATATCTCGGTAAAGTCGAGTATTTAGATTCTGCATCAAATTGTAGTGAAGATAACAGAAATGAAATTAGTAGTAACAACACTGTTAGTCTGGAACATACTTCAGGTAAGTGCTGTGATGAGGTGATATTTTGTAGTGTAACAGATATAGCATGCGAGAACCGTGAACGTATGATAGAATCTGAAGCTATCATGGATGCGGACAGTGTATGCATAACACATAAAAATCCCGAACCAGTAGTAGAGCCTGGAACTAGTATGGATACTAACGGTGCAGGTATTTATGACACATGGCCAAATGATGAGGTACTAGATGAATCTATATCAGGTACTGAGGTGTTTACGGAGGATGGAGAGGTAAATGATACGGGTGACAATAAGGTGACAACAATTATGATAAATAATAATGAACCGCCGCGTAATCAGTTTCATGTTCAAACACCACAAAATCAGCCGCAATCACAACAACATAAAAATACAACTCAGCAATTTAATACCAACTTATTAGCAACAGTTATTGAAAATGATTTAGTTGAAAAGCAGTTCAATCAATCAAGTATGAAAAATGTTAGTTATAAGAATGAAACTGTTATGTATGGCCTATATCCTGCCGAAATTAGGGATAATTTAGTATGTAATAATGATAATAGTAATAAACATGAGGGAAATATTAGGATTGAAAATTGCACCGACCTTATTGTCGAAGCAAAAGTCAATGGTTATGTCGACGAGAGGTTGTCCGACAGTGGCACAGAAATATCGCTGTTGGACAAGCAGTTACGAAAGAGGTGTAAAAACCACTTTGTACAAATGCCGATTCTGCAGGTAAGTCACACAAGGATAAAATCAGGAGCGTGTGAGTCGCAGGTAATTGAAAAACAGGCAATTAAAGCAACATACGAACAGGGTACGGAAGTAGATGCGACCGTCCTTGGAGTTAAAAAACTCGGACATAATATTATTTGGGAAGTTGATAAATTGAATAAATGGCATGCTGCATTGGAAGTTCAGAAAGAATTATTGCCAGCTAAAGTTGATTGTCAACCTCACGTTATCAGACTGGGACGCTCGAAAGATAAGATAACGAATAACTCACCGACCCCCAAGGTTCAGTTAATGAGTTGCGAGATAAGGCAATTACGGCGTATATTAAACAAATTCAAATCTGTATTTCCAAGTAAACGTGTGCGTTTCAAAACTGAGAAAAATTTATACAAAAAAAACTCAGAAATAAATGTCGGGATATAGGGGTAAGAATGTGTAGTGATTTAAATATGTCAATTCAGGTTTAAATGTTGTATGTAAGATGGCTCTGTGAATGAACAATAATCTAGTTTTGATAAGGAATGTTGTCTGTGTACCCTGTGACCCTGCATAAGATTTCGTTATCTGTGTGTCAAGAACATGTGTGTTTGTTTTGGTTTGAAGGTTACCACGTGTCTTTTGATTTGATGCTTCTGTCAAAGTGACAGTTGGAAATGTTAGTATTAATTGAGGATGTTTATTTGATTTTAGTTCGAGGGTATTATTATTATTTCAGGATTAGGAAGTTGTTTTGGTTATATTGAAAAAAAAAAAAATTTTATTTTTTGTTAGTTAACTAAAAAAAAAAAAATTTTTTTTTATGCGGGAAGGAGTTAATCCTGCAACGAATCACAGGATCATGATAGGCGGGGCAAGTTCATATATTACACAGACAATGGACATTCATATTATATTGGTAGATGGTTAAGTTTGGTTATTATCAATTGTATTTAGTAAGGTTAAGGGTTTAGTTTAGAAAAACTGTGCATTATTATTTATGGTTATTCATGTACTGTGTTAGTGGAAATGTGCGCGTGTGCGCGAGTGGTAAACGTTTCCCGGGCGGCGCGTGTAGTATTATCGTTGTGTTGACATTAGCTGAACTGAGACATGTGTATCGCTACAATCCCTATACCTGTCGGACTATTGTTTACGGTCATGTATATTATTGGTATGTAGGCAGCATGCATGAGATACGTGTAGTCTGATTACCGCTATGCATGCTGTTACAAAGTAAATGCACTCTACTGCATGAAAAGTGCTTGGTCACTTTATAATAACCATGTGACTTCCATCCACCAATAGAATGCTGACTGGTGGTTGGAAATTTTCTTAAGCCTGTCGTTACACAGGCAGTTCTTCTACGCCATCTACCGCGAACGGAACGTGCACTCCTTGTACAAGATTCTACCGCTTGCAAGGTGTTGTAAAAACTATTCGTCGTTAGTGAAACGGGAAGACTCAGAACTGTGTGTGTAGTATATTTGCACACATCAGTGTTTTAACGCATTGTGCGAAAAATTACAAGCAGTTCTTCACTGCTGCTTCCGCGAACGGTACATACAATCCTTGTACAAGACTCTACCGCTTGCAAGGATCTGTTAAGACTTTTCGGGGATAGTAACGCGTGTGACGCATAACAATTGATTTTATATCTTTACACACGATATTAATACTATAGTATTACGTGTGTAAGAAGTGAGTGTAACTGTATCACTGTGCGAGATTTTCCGCAGTGACAGTATCATTAATTGTTACGCAATTGTTCCATCAAGACGTTTCCGTGCTAGTGCAAGATTTCCTCATAGGGTGGTCTGCTGATCGCGGTAGACCTTTGTATTCGCGAGAACACTTGAAGAAGCCGGAAAGGTATAAGCTCAATATACCGTTATTAGATTAAACTCACTGTCACCTGAGATATTACTTGGTCTTAAACTCTATATAAGTTTTGCGAGTAATAAAATCCGTAGTACCGTTGTGGGTGCGAAGTGTCGGATTCATCGTGGGAATTGCAGGACATCAACCCAGCTGTTGCAGGACATCAGCCCAGCTGTTATAGGACATCAGCCCAGCTGTTATAGGACACCAGCCCAGCTGTTATAGGACACCAGCCCAGCTGTTATAGGACCAGCCCAGCTGTTACAGGACGCCAGCCCAGCTGTAAACGTTTCTGGTGAAACGTCTGTCATTTGTAAGCCACACCTGACGAACCAACTTTACCGCAAAGACCGGCTCTTCTCTTCAGCAACATCATCGTGGGAGTCTTCTTATGTAACGTATCACGTCTTGTGTTTGAACATTATTTTACATTTTTAAAAGAAAGACTCTATATCAACCATTACATTCTGTACATTTCAAATATACCATATAAACTATAACTTGTGTTTGTACAATAAATAATCTTAAACCCTCCAATATAGACTTGTAATTTGAAATACACATACTATCATATCCTATGCGCCAATAGTTTAGTAATTTGTGTTGTCGCAATATATATATATATCCAATTATAGGAAATAATGATTTTATATCATTAGATAAATGATTGATTATATCTCCCATACGTAGTACACCACTGAAAAGTAACTATTTGCAAGTATTTACTTTAAATTATATTGTGCATATCCTTGAACTTGAGTGCACTGATCCTTTGTATAGACCATGCGTGCGTGCGTTCGTGTGTGTGTGTGTGTGTGTGTGTGTTTCAACCAGCTCTAAAAACTGGTTTGCAAGCAAGTTGTCAGCCGGTCTGTTGTAGTGATACTCAACTCTCTCTCTCTCTCTCTCTCTCTCTCTCTCTCTCTCTCTCTCTCTCTCTCTCTCTCTCTCTCTCTCTCTCTCTCTCTCTCTCTCTCTCTCTCTCTCTCTCTCTCACACACACACACACACACACAGCCTTGAAGGCTGACTCGCTTTCTCTCTCTCTTTTACAGCCTTGAAGGCTTTCTCTCTCTCTCCCTCTAAATATACAGTGGGACACGTTTAACACGAAATGACGGGGACCAGCTGTTTTTTCCGTGTTAACCGAATTTCGTGTTAACAGATAAAAAGTGAAACAAAATGAGGTACAGAACCTACTGTACTGTAAATGGTCAAATACTGAAGATATTACTTACTGAATTTATTAGTAAAATAAATCAATAAAGAATATTGAATAGGTACTAATATATGATCTTTTATTTATCCTCCTGGATTATTATACAGTAATTAATTTTTTCTTAAAATGTAAAGTTATTGTAGTGAAAATGTTCAATTCTTTTTAAAATAGTTCGTTATTTTCTTTTGTACAGAATTCTGCACTACTTGATTTTCAATAAATTGTTCTAGTTTATCGACGTGCTCAAACATTTCACATTCAGAGTTGGCTTCTAAAAATCGATGAACACATCTCAGCAATGAAAGTGTATCGTAGCGGTAGGAACTCCTGTCATATCATTTTCCATGTCAAGTTCGTCGGCACCCTCATCATTTTCACAGTTTTCACTATTTCTACGATATCACTGTCTGTTAATACGACAGCCGTAGTTACGTTCTCGTCGACAGACATCTACTCATTTAGAGAAACTGAATCATTTAATGCTGATGATACGTGATTAAACATTTCAGACAGGGTAGGTCCAATTTCAATTTCTTCGCATTCGGTTTGTTTAATCTCTGAATTTAAAATGAATCGAGCATGAGTGAAACAATTTTCAATAGTTTTAGCTGTCACGAGGTTCCATGCTGTTCGCAGCAAATTACAGGCGTCCAGTACATGTACACAGAAATTGTTTTTACCTCTATAGCGACCAATTTTTTCCAGATTTAAACGTTTACGTTTATCGTTACATAATATATTACAAAGTGTATCATACGGAGGCGAACGACATACACCACCCTCACAAAAACACATCACTTCTAAACATCTATAAACTTTTTATTTTGTTCTTAGAAAACGATACAATCGAGTCCATTTTTGGCGTTCTCTCATAGGTTCGTTACCCACTTTTCTAGCATGGGTCGAACAAAAAGCGCACCGAACTCTGTCAGTATAAGATGTAGGTAATAACAAAACCCACGGCAACCATACTATGAACTTTACGGGCCATAACACAAATTTCTTTAGCCTTTCGTGTTCACTATGATACGAATCTGCTTGAATAAGCATACATGTATATGTACAGTATTTAACGGATTTTGTCCAATCAGCGTCTAGCACTAAATTAATGTGACGTATTAAATAATATAAACGTTCTCTCTTCCATCTCTTTTTATGTTAATTTGTTGGAAAATAACTATTTTTTTGTAATTATTTAAGATAAAATAAGAATTATTAAGCTAATTACATAGTCGATTAGAAGCTGGACGCTAACCTTGTCGTTCGCAAGTGTTGTGTGAGATGTCACAACCAACGAGAGAACGCAAGGCTTGACTGACTTCATCCGGTCTTCAGTGAAGGCCTCACTCCAACGCTTCAGCAGAAAAACATGGAACTTATTTTCTTGCGTTTGCGGGCAAGCTCCACTGTCCTCCAAATCGATGACAACAGCATTTTCAAATCTTGTGTTCAACAATTCCATGAAAAGTACGTCATACTTGCACTTGATCTGCAGTGACTGCAGTTAGTGACGATGTTTTGCATGATTCGGCTAACGCTAAAACGGTAACGATAACACTAAGAACGTCAACGCTGAGAACGTAAACGTTAACGCAAACGCTAAAGTTAATGCTAATGCTAAGAAAGATGACCCTAAGAACGCTAAAAAACGCTAACGCTAACGATAACGTTGATCTAGTAGTAATAGTGTTAGTTATGAATGATTTGCATGATTCGGCTAACGCTAAAACGGAAAACGTAAACAGTAAGTACGCCAACGCTAAGAACGTTAACGCTAACGCAAACGCTAAAGTTAATACTAACGCTTAGAAAGCTGACTCTAAGAAAGCTACAAACGCTAACGCTAACGATAACGTTGATCTGGTAGTAATAGTGTTAGTGATGAATGATTTGTGTGATTCGGCTAACGCTAAAACGGAAAACGTAAACAGTAAGTACGCCAACGCTAAGAACGCTAACGCTAACGCGAACGCTAAAGTTAATGCTAACGCTTAGAAAGCTGACTCTAAGAACGCTACAAACGCTACCGCTAAGAACGCTAACCTAAGAACGCTAACGCTAACGATAACGTTGATCTTGGGGCAGTGATTTTCTTTGTTCAACACTTGTACGAATAGCCGTGCAGCAGTATAACCTCATCATCAACAACGATGACAAAGAACTTTTTTTTTCCTTGGAGCAGCAGACAAATGTTGAGCAGTTCAGGGACAAATTCAATCACTTGGAAAAAAAGGCATTCTTCCCGTTATTATGTAATTTTTTGGATGCTATCAACAAGATAGAGTCTACGGGCGCTGTCTTTGCTGGACTTGAGCAAGAGACTTTTGACAAAGTCCGGAACGAATACCTTCCTTGTTAGCTAGTTCCTCTCCTATCCCTTTTTCTTTTGAATATATTCTACTGTCTACTTTAACGGCCGAACCGTCAGGGTGAGCGTCGACGGGTCCTGTTCTAAATTCCAATCCACCCCGCCGGCGTACAGCAGGCTTTCATCTTTGGCTCCGCTATGTACGTACATCGTGTAAACGAAGAGGTGTAGGAGTATCCCCAAGAAGCGTTTTCCTTCTTCGCAGACGACGCTATGCAACATTGAAGCTCACTGTTCCTACAATTTGAGAACACAAAGCCACAGAGGCATTTGGATTGGCTAAGGAAGTGGAAGGTGACGATCAACACGTAGAAATAGACAAAAATTAGTATTGACTCAAGGACAACGAACCTGAGGGGCAAAAACCAAAAAAGTGAACGATTATTTAGTGATTAAAAGCGTTATTCTAAGCATAAAAAGACTAAAAAATAGACCTCGAACCTCGCATAAGGTACCATTCTCTTCGTCTCATCGTCTTCTACAAGATTCAATGGTCAAAAATTAGTATTGACTCAAGGACAACGAACTGAGGTCAAAAAAATGTACGATTATTTAGTGATAATAAGCGTTATTTTAAGCATAGAACGGGTAAAAACTGACCTCGTACCTCGAATAAGGTACCATTCTCTTCCTCTCATCGTCCTCTACAAGATTCAATGGTCAAAAATTAGTATTGACTCACTGACAACGAAACTGAGGTCAAAAAATTTGTACGATTATTTAGTGATAATAAGCGTTATTTTAAGCATAGAATGGCTAAAAAATAGCCCTAGAACCTCGAATAAGGTACCATTCTCTTCGTTTCATCGTCCTCTAAAAGATTCAATGGTCAGAAATTAGTATTGACTCACGGACAACGAACCTGAGGCCAAAAAATTGCACGATGGAAGAATTTGAGATATATAGGGCGTACAATGACGTACACAGTCGTGACTTCGTACTAATCGATCATTTAAATTTTAAATCAAACCCGCTTTACGATACCGCAATAAACATGTCTGCTGCATGCTCAACGCTCTCGAATATTTCTAGAGTTAGTATTTGTCATGCGAAGTGCTGCTGGTATAGGAATCGGAAATGTGTTTTTTAAATGAAGAAGTGGACTGTATGAATCTGAGTTAACTAGCCATTTATTGAATAATTATATAATGAAGCGCATGGCCCATCCAATTACGTATGGCGTACATTGCCAAGATAAATACCGATAGAAGAAAGAAAAATTGTATAAAGAAGTTACATTATTAAATTTTACATAGCCGCGGCTAGCAAATGGAAAAGAGTACTGATCGGATGAAAGCTGAGTTTTAACTAACTAACATCGCAGCTCGCGATTAGCGACCTGTACATTGAGCGTGACGTAATTTCGCGGGCCGAATGCGCGCGGGTATATAAACAGATACAAAGATTTAACATACTGCCCGCCCAAAATCGGGTGATTTTGACATAGGTTACAGTATAGTTACATGAAAAAATGCAAGTATCCATTAACAAGTTACAAACCTGAAATGTGTGATAATACATAGTATAATGAATATTGGTGCATCGAAAGACGGCTCATTAGATAGCATAAATACAAATACAATATACATAAATATAAATACAATATTGATCAATACTCATCGAACAATATATAATAATAAAATACAAATGCTAGAATGTCTGATGACACATAATAATAATAACAATATACCCAAATTCAATGACAATGATACATGCAATGAATAACACATAGTAAGTAGCATTACACAATAACTAATAGAAATCCAAAGAATTCAATAATAATAGCATGACAATAAGTGCATAATAAGCAAGGTCACATAATAATACAATAGAAATATACCCAAAAAATTTATTATAATAATAGCCCAACAGAAGTATACCCAAAAAATTCATGATAATAATAGCACAATAGAAATATACCCAAAAAATTCATGATAATTATAAACACTGCACCAAACAGTACACAATAACTGACATCACACTGACGAAAAAAGAGCACTTAAAATGTTTACTAATGCACATGTAAATAGCGTGGATTAATTTGGCATAAATATAAATATAAATGTATAAATAAGTACATTTAACATTGTACTTAGTAGTACGTAGAGCATGTGCTCATCCGGAAATGTCCCGGGCATAAAGCACTGAAAAACCAATTAGTCTGATGCCACGGGAAGTGGACACAGTTTGTGGATAGGCCTACGCAGGATGCCGTTTGTGGTGCGGACATCCGCTACGCGTACTAATGAATCCTGCCCCATATAGATTTGGGTGACAATACCACGTTTCCACTGCAGAGGTGGGGTATTGTCTTCTGAAATGAGGACGAGTTGTTCTGGAGACAAATTTTTTGAATGTTTTCTCCATTTATTTCGTTGTTGCAGCTGATGCAGATAATCTCTTGACCAACTCTTCCATATAGAGTGGGTGAATCTCTGCAGAAGCTGTCATCTCCCCAAGCGACCCATTTTTATATCCGAATAGTCGGGTTCCGGGAGCGCAGTAAGTGGAGAACCAACTAAGAAATGTGCTGGAGTCAAGGGCTCGGGATCCCCGGAATCACTTGAAATGGCGAACAAGGAACGTGAATTCAGACATGACTCTATATTTGAGTCAAAACAGTGTAAAGCTCTTCAAAGTTGAGAAGCGTACTGCCGATAACGCGCCGCAAATGAAATTTAACGCTTTTACTCCGCTCTCCTATAGACCACCGAAATGAGGTGCTGACGGAGGTATTAAAGACCACTTGACCTCCTGTGAACTGGCGAAGTCCTGAGTGGATTGTTGAAATTCGTCTTGTTGAAAAAGTTTGTACAAATCGTGTAATATAGTGCCAGCACGACGGAAATTTGTACCGTTACCGGAAACTATTTGTGCAGGGATGCCCCTGGGAGCTATGAAGCGTTTTAAAGCAGCTATAAAGGCGTCTGCAGTCAGATCTGATACCAATTCAAGGTGAATTGCCTTAGTGGCCATGCAAATGAAAAGTGAAATGTAAGCCTTTGTGATTGATTTGGACCGCTGCCCGCCCTGACGTAGAAATATGGGACCGGCATAGTCGACGGCACATTGGGAAAATGGCTTAGAGGGAGTGACTCTGGAAGAGGGTAATTGTCCTAAAAGCTGGCTCGAGCCAGTTGCGCGAAATCGAAAACAAGTGAGGCATTTGTGTATCACGGAGCGTATGTAAGATTTATCATTGATGATCCAATATCTTTGACGTAGAGAGCACTGCGTTAATTGTACTCCGGCATGGAGTAGTCGAATATGCTCGTTTTCTATATTTAGTCTAGTAAGATGAGACTGCGGGTGAAGTATTATCTGGTGTTTACTATTATAGTTGAGCTGAGACTGTTGAAGGCGTCCGCCCACGCGTAATATCCCCGTGTTGTCTATAAAGGGATTAAACGAAAGGGTTTTACTAGTATTAGGTACAGGCGTTGTGCCTGGAGTTCTTTAATTTCGATGTTGAAATGCGATAGCTGTGATTGACGTATACAAATCAAAAGTGCGCTGTGTAGCTCTTGTGAAGTTAAAAATGAAGTGTTTCTGTTAGCAAATTTTAACCGACCAATTTCGCGTATCGGTACACTACCCTCCCGTCCAGAGCTAAGCGGAGTGTGGGGGTACCCGATGACCCAAATTTCGCTTAACGGTACCTTATTATACACCACACCGCCTCGCCTTGCAGAAACCACGGCCTCTGTGTCGGCACAGTGCTGAACCTGAACCCGGAAGTGTTTCAGACATGCAGGACTTGTTTTAGGGCGTACCCACCTTTCAAATTTCGGGTACCCCCATCCGTTGATTTAAATATTTCGTGTACCAAATTTCGGACACCAAAAATTTCGGGTAACGGGAGGGCTATAATTTATTTTTATGTACAAATTAATATCCAATAGGAACCACAAGCCACTGACACCAATGACATAACATATACCCATTGCTACATTCGAACACATGCGTCATGTGGGCGTACATTTCGGGTGTCAAATTTCAGACATCACGTCCTCTAGACATGCAGGTTAAATTTCAGACACCACAAAATTTCGGGGTACCCCCACCCGTTGTCGGACGACAGTGTTTTAACATAATTTCGGACACCCCAAAATTTCGGGGTACCCCCTCCGTTTTTTAAATATTTCGAGTACTAAATTTCAGACACAAAAATTTCGAGGTACCCCCATCCGTTGATTTAAACATTTCGGGTGTCAAATATTGGACACCACGCCCTCTATGGACAGTGACACATATGGAACGCTCGGAGAGCAGGTCCTCTGTGTGACGTTATGCAGGACTTGTTTTAGGGCGTACCCCCCATCCGTTGATTTAAATATTTTGTATACCAAATTTCGAACATCAAAAATTTCAGGTAACGGTACCATTGTCTCCGTGACGGCTCGTCCAGGACCTCGTCAACCACCGAATTCCGGGTACCCCCACCCATCCGCTACACATTGTTTTCGGCTACCAAATTTTGGACATGCACGGAGACCATCGACTAGGGCCTATGTGTGACGTCATGAACTGGAACCCGGAAGTGTTTTAACATTCGGACACCAGCTGCCAGGGCCTCTGTGTGATGCCATGAACTGGAACCCGGTTAGGGCGTACCCACCTTTCGCGTACCCCCATCCGTTGATTTAAACATTTCGGGTGTCAAAATTCGGACACCAACCATTTCGGGTACCCCTATCCGTTGATTTAAATATTTCGGGTAACGGTACCCGATGGACCATATCACCAAATTTCGTACCCGATGCCCCCAAAATTTCGCGTAACGGTACCCGATGACATCGCCTCTGCGCGTCCGGGCAACCGCCGAATTCCGGGTACCCCCATCCGCTACACATTGTTTTCGGCTACCAAATTGCGGACATGCAGAAACCACGGCCTCCGTGACGTCTTGAAACAGGTTTTAGCCATGCGGACGCCAGCGACTAGGGCCTCTGTGTGATGTCATGAACTGGAACACGGTAGTGTTTCAGTCACACATACACACACATACACACACACAAAACAGTGACGTCACATGGACAGCTCGGACACCAGCTGCCAGTGCCTCTATGACGTCATGAACTGGAACCCGGCAGTGTTTTCGTTCGGAACCCGGAAGTGTTCTCGTACCCCCACTTTCCCTCTACTCACGCAATAAAAGTGTCAACTACTAGAGTCCTGCACAATTATAAAACACAACACTTCGCCACAATACTTCGAACCGCACTGGAATAAATCGTCACTTAAACTGAACTTGACCGTCGCTGAATGCCTATATTTATACCCCGCTGATATTCCAGAATAAGCTGTCACTTTGGATGACTTGTTAAACAAACAGGCACTCTCGAGAATCCACTAGAAACAGTGTCCTTGAACGCACTGCGCTGACCGGTACGGTCTGGTATAGACTCGATAGTTGACGCGTAATCGTCTTTCATCGCAAAGTAGCAGCAATATGTACGCACACACACACACTACAGCTGGAATAGCCGAGATACTTGTAGAACGTTTCGTATTACGTAACACTTTTTCCGCATTACGTAACAATAAGGATTAATAATAAGGATTAGCATTAAAGATAAATTAGGAAATTTTAAAATTAATAGTAATTTTTAATGTATTTAAACAATTTTACGTATATGAATTCCTTAAGTAAGCCTGGAAACCTGGAAAGCCTGGAAACTAAATACGTTAACGTTGTCTAATGTGGTTGATTGTAAGTATAATATTATTAGCAACGCATTAACAACATTAACATCGATTCCAACTGCAACAATATTAATAATAATAATCATAATAATTATTATTATTATAACATTACTGTTGATGTTACTATTAATTAAGCTGTTAATCGCATAATTAACCGAGTTACTATATACAAACCGCTTACAGCAGTAACTGATACCTACGACACAGGTTATTAACGCCAGTATTCGTTGTACCAGCAGCATTTCGGACTTCGCTGACAGTATTTAGGTCATTGATCACACGATTCAGTTTATGACTTGCACAATGCCATTGGATACTTTTCACTGATCATTGTTTGGACTCCACTAACATGACCAGACATTGTAGAGCAGCCATCATATCCTTGGCCAACAAGTTTATTCAAGTCCAAATTGCAATTTTTTTTTAAATTGAAGAATTGCTTCTGAAATAGATTTGGCATCTAGCTTTTGCAACGGTACATATCCCAGGAATTCTTCACAAATTATCGGCTTGTCATTTCCTTGATCACAACGCATCGAACCCAAATTGATAACTGCTCTGTCCCTCCAATATCAGCAGTCTCATCAGCTAAAACTGAAAAAACGTATGCACATTTCACTTCTTTTAGTACGTCGTCTTTGAGTACTTCAGAACAAGTTTCAATAAGTTCATTTTGGACTCGATGTGATGTATACAGGGAGTTTTTTACTCTTGATTCTAAATGGTTTTTTAAAACCATATCCCCAGATTCTACTCTGAAATGTAGTAGGTCAGTGAAAACAGAGCCCTCATCAATTTTTCAACGAAGTGGAAGATCATGCTGTGCACAAAACAAAATTGTTGATATTATTGATCGAAGTTTAGCCCTATTTTCTTCAATTTCCTTGTGATGTGCAGAATCTGCCGCTTCATGAACATTCAGTATCTGTCTGTTCATTATTTTCTCAAAATCTGTTGAAGATAAAATTGCGTCATGATGCCACTGGGATTTCGCATGAGACTGTGCGGCTTCAGGACACTTATGATATTTAAGGCAAGGAGAGACAATAAACTGCCCTTGTAAGCCGCGCTGAGCAGGATGCCGAAAAAGGACACATATTCGGCATAGAGGTCCTTTTATAACAGCCGAGTAAGCCAGCCAAGGGTAGGTCTTAAGCCATTCGAATCGGAATACTCTTTTAGCATCAATACTTACATCTTCTTTGAAGTTGTACGTCGGAGTAGGAATCCAAGGATCTCTTAGTAATTTAAAACGAAGTTCATCAGTAAGATGAAAATTAGAATTTAAATACAAGCCAATATCCAGTGGATTACTACTACTTTCAAGAGGGGACGGAAATTTCACCAGGCTGCTATCTTGTTGATTATCTATAGCCCTATCAGTATCTTGTCCTAAAGTGAGTGTTGAAGTTGAAGGCAGGATCACATTATTCACATCATCAGTTTTCTGTTTTTTATTAAAATAGTTTCTTATATCATTCATTTTACTAGATACAGTACATTTTTTCACTGTACAATAAACAGATAACATTACATAAAAACACTACTTACTTCCACAGCCCTCGCGATGGAAAAAACAATATATACTGTCAGCAACTAACCAATAATGGTAACCATCGCTAGAATATTCCGATCAGTCAGTTCCACTGCAGTCAATACAAAAGGAGGATTCCAATATCGTACAGTAAAAAATTTTACTAAATTGTTCGGAGGTAAGTTTTCGATAGACTGTCTTTCTGCCTGCTTAAAGGTTAGAATATTCCTTATACTCCTCACGTTTTCGGAAGGCACCTAAGAGATTAGGAGACCCTTGGCTCACGCACGCACACTGGCAGGCCGCCTAACAATAGACAGGGGCCGACACTTAACCTGCGCTGCTGTCTTTTTAGTTACAGTCCACTACAATAAATTAAATTTTATTGTCGTGCTTAAACTTTTAATTTGATTGTTCCATTGAATTCAGACTGTAATTTCATTTAAAATAAGTCCAAACACGAAGTTTTTATGGCGATATTCAAATGTTTTACATTTATTTGTTTATTTTGAACTATTGTTATTGTTAAACTTTAGAACACCATCTAAGCGACTATTATTAAAAATGATGATTATTAAAAACTAAGTTACTGATCATCTTATTTATTTTCCATCGGCAGTCTCAGGCCTGCAAAATAAGCATTAGAGCTTTGAACGCAGAGAGAAAGTTAACTTTAAAATTCCGAGTATATACTTAGTTGAATTTTGAGCTCGAGTTTAAAGCCTTGTATAAAAAAAGTAGAGTAGCCTAACTATTTAGCATTAATTTGACGTGTAGTATAAAAAGATACTACAAGTAATGCATCCGCTACGATGAATATACAAAAAGCCAGCGAGATCGGCCGCTGACAGTTCTCAGTGTCATTTGACGGGCCGATTTAATCGGCCGCTAGCAGTTCCAACAATGAACCATAGGGCCATTTAACCGGCTTCTGGCATCCAAAGGCAGTGTCTCAGAAAAATAGTTGAAAAGTAAATTAAATGATCAGAATCTTAGTTTTTAATAATAACATTTTTTTAATAACAGTCGCGTAAATAATTCTCAGACGTTTAGCAATCACAATATTTCAAAATAAACAAATAAGAGTAAAACATTTGAAAATCGTAGTATAAACTTCGTGTTTGGACTTATTTTAAATGAAATCACAGTCTGAATTAAATGGACGACCAAAACTATACGATTAAGCAAAATAACAAAATTTAATTTATTATAGTAAACTGTATTTAAAAATACAGCAGCGCAGGTCAAGTGCCGGCCCCTGTCTATTGTTAGGCGGCCTGCCAGTGTGCGTGCGTGAGCCAAGGGTCTCCTAATCTCTTAGGTGCCTTCCGAAAACGTAAGGAGTATAGGCCACCTTCTCAGTGTTGCTTAATTCTGATAACAAAATGGCGAATTCGATACTCGCTAGTACACCATAGAGATATCGATATTACAGACAAAGCGCCGCGCTCTGAGCGCGCGTGAGTGAACCAAATTGCGAAGTCTGGTTAGAAAGAGTTCGCTGCAACATAAGCCCCAGTTGTCTTCGTCTAATCGACGCATATATTGTAACGTGACCTACGATAGCACAAGATTTAAAAGTATAATTAATGGAAGAAAAGCTGTATACTAAAAAAAAATAAAAAATTATTAAATGAGAAATGATAGAACAACACCACTAACTGATTTTGACTTAGACAAAGATAGTGACGATGACGAAACCCAATAGATTGGATAAGGTGAGCAAGAGAAAATAGTAGGAGCCACAATATAACAACACCCAAGTGTTAAAAAGAATTATATATAAAAATAAAAGTACAAACTTAGATAGGAAAATAAATAATATGTAATCTATAGGAAAGATAAAAATAAAATAAAATGTAAGAACTAATATATTGATAAAATATAGAAAAAATGTTAATAAGTAAACTATCAAAAGACACTAATATAAAATAAACTTGAATAACAATAATTCATTAGGAAAGCGGTGATGAGTAATAAACATTGATAGGACCCAGTGATAATAAATATATGAAATCTAGAATAAAATGTTAGGAGGTGAACACAAAAGTGATAAATGAATAAGAAAGATAATAATCAATAATGAACCATTATAGGACCCAGTGTTAATAAATGAACTACATAAACACACTAGTTAAGAAAGTGCAGTGTAGTCAGAAATAAAGAAATAAACTTGTAATAATAGATTATAAGTAATCTATTAACCCAAATATAATAATTAAACAGTATAAATTATAAGGGACAGTTATAAGTAATCATGGGCCTAGTGTAATGAAAAAAGAAAAAGTTGTATTAATATATAAGAATATTTGGAGGAAGCAAACCACTGAAAATTGTTTTTCATTATGTTAAAGAAGTTTGTTAGAATAGTATAAGGATGATAAGGGATATATTGTTTTATTGTTCATGAATACAAATTTTCAAATTTATATTAACCACTATTAAAATAAGGATAAAAGACTAATATGTTAGGCTGAATACAGTAAGGGGAGTTAGACACTATATTCTCTAAAGTGAGTTTATAAGGGAAATTAGTGCATATCTAATGTTCAATTTTATTATAGGTTTCATTGATTGTAATTAACCAAAATATTATTATGTTGAAAATAATGTTAACCAAAACCGTTTAAAAACATGTAAAACTTTAGATACAGGCATGGGCCTAAGAGAGTTATTAAGTAGTTATACTATGTTATAAAAATAATCAAATGTTATGATTTAAGTTAGATTGTTACAGTAATTGTGTTTAGTAACATATAAAATTAACAAAAATGACTATAAACAATTGTAATGAGTATAGGGTAGGTGAATTATGAACTCTAGGCATTAGGCCTATAACTGGTAACCAGAAATTTGTAAAATTTAAAACAAAACTAAAATAAAGTATATAATCTGTTTAGGTTTCATAATAATAGTGTAGGATACAAAACTGAATAGAAAATACTTAGTTTAAAGGTAATTAACAAAAGAAAAACCAAATGAAAAAATAGTAATCTGTTATAATTTGAAAAAAGGTAAACTTGTGGGGTATCAAAATAATTTGTAAACAAAAAGCAAACTAATGGTGTTATTGTATTTAAGATTACAGGTAGTATAAGGGAGATATAATAAGTTAAAGATTTTTAATAATTTTGTATAGAAAAACGTTAGTTTTATATAACAATGTTGTAAATTATCAACCAATGGGAGTTAGTGTTTGGGATGAGAGTTACCATAACAACGAAACTTTGTTAGAAAAAAACCGTTAATAAATTGTATGAGTCCATTATTAGAGCTTGATGAGGGCAGATGTATTAAAAACACAAGGAATAAGAAAGGATTAATTCAACAAAATTTATCAAAATTAACGAGCAAACAAATAAACTAAATCATAAAAGTAACACTAATACTAAACGAATTAAAAAATTTACCAGAAGAAATTAAAATTAACCATGAGGAATTGCTGAAGAATCCCAAGTGACGGAATACGAAACATCGGAAGGAAGAAAATATATGAAACACATAAATGAACAATGGAACCTGCAATAACCAGGATGACCGATGGAAAATAAACATCTTAACCTGAGAACTACGAAAATTGAAGCCTTGAATTAACCGAAACACCAAAGAAAGGACAAGCAGCAGTATTCGTGAGAATATTTACCCGGATAGCATAGACGGAGGATTGTTAAGTATATTTTAAAATACGACTTCACAGTAAAAACACAAGAAAATCAACAATAAGTGAAACTACACTTTCCACATAATTTATCACTTTTTAACAAATATTTGAACTTTCTTTTATTTAATGAACACCTCAAATTGAATAACTATCTCAATCCAACATTGATTCTTTAAGTGAATATATTTTAAACGTAAAATTTACTAAACGTAAATAACCTCCAAATGCTAAATCCCGAAGCTATAGTTTACCACTGTAATTATAAGTACATCACCTGTTCTATAATATTTATATGGTATTTGTAAAATTTCGTACTTTTATTAGACCATTTAATAACATTTTCTGTACTCACAAGAACTTCGACCTGAGATTATAAATAAACGAAGAAAAACCAATTCAATAACAGTGAGTCTACATAAACAACGGCGAACAGAATAACCAACCGCGAATAATTAAACATGCCGGCGCAAAAATAAGATTTATAATTTGGAAGAAATTGTAGAATTCAAACCCAATTGATAATTGTTAATAAACATAACAGAAACATTAAACTGAATGTTTGATTTTATTCAACTAATATTTAAAATTTGAGCACACAATATAGAAAATTAAACTTTACAATTTTAGTTTACTAAGAAGAGTTGGCCAACCCGACGTTTGAGGCAGAAAATACGAATTTGAACGGCCGAACTGGTGAGTAGACACTCGACACTTGTCAGTCTTTAAACGAGTACAATCTCGTCGGGTTACAAATTAACACCAACAACGTAGAGCTTTAAACAATTTGTAATATCGTCATATTACAATATACAACACGCAAATGTCAAAACGTTAACGTGGTTATTGCGCATGCGCCGTTAGACAAGGACACAAAAGACCTATTTGGCAGCGAACTCTTTCTAAGTTGTTTTCGCATCCACTTACATATTGTTCTACAACTCACGCGCTCTATGTGTAATATCTCTATGGAGTACACTTCCGCAATGAGAGGTATTTTCAGGGCAGTAGATAAGCCGATTACTGTTATGACCAGTGTTGGATAAATCCGGAGCCAAAATGGCGGTTACAGTCTCTCGAAGTATCTAGTTCTAAAGCTGAATTTGAGTAATATTAGTTACTAGAGTTGGCGGTGCGTTATTTTAAAAATGCATTTGAGATATAATTATACACGGCGAAAAATTGTATATGAAAAATTACAATACTGCATAGTACTGTAGGCGCAGACTGAAAAACAAAAAAAAATCGACATATTTTTTGGAATTTTTTTATATTTTGTATTAAAATTTACTAGAAAATATAGTAAAAATTACAAAAAATATGGTAATTTTTTTTATTTCCAGTAGTAGTGGTGTGGTCCGCGTACTTTCTCTTCTTTGCGTTAGGACCAGCAGCGTCGTCGGTTATTGCACTATCCTGTAATGCCCGTACGCGAGTGTACTTACACCGTCGTCCAGTACGTACCTCTTATCATCATAAGGAGACAGGGAAAGTTTTGTTATACGTTGCGTGTACAGCTTATGATGATTGCTTCGTATACACTCAGCAGAGGTGAAAACCGTACGACTGTCAAAAAGACACTCGCTGTACCATCGATGGCGCACTAGTTCGTAGCGGTATAAATAGGGAGGTAGTTGAGGAGGGGGAAACCGGAGAGTGGGATCCACTCAACGTACAGTAAGCGGTTATTTTTAACCGTGTGAACAGGATGCAAGCTGCTTTCTCACACTATGTTCAGCGGGTAGGTGGGGAGAGACGACTCGGTTATTTTTTTTAGACAGGGTGATGTCATCGACTACACTCGAGCGTGTGGAGACAAGTCGATGGTGCTAATTTTTTTATGCATGTAGAAAGGATGATGTAATTGACAGAAAGGCGACAAGTGATATTTTTATGATGCTAAATAAAACAACAATGTATGCAATTAGTAATTTACCAGAAACCTATTGATTAGTCTAAAATCCGATACAACCCACTTGCGTAAAGCGTGTACTCTTTGATTTGTATATATTTCCGAAAATAAGCGGTGCACGAGATAGGCTGTTCCGTGTCTTGAACGTAATTGTTCGAGTTTAGGACAACTGAAATCTTCTAAATTTATAATATTGAAATGTACAAATACGCTTCTCCAGAAATCTTTTTTTTGTGATCCTTTACTAATATCGACACAAGATGTTCGTACGATGTGTCCCCGTCCGTCCACTCTAATCTATGATAATGCTCCGTTAACCAACGGTTTGTCCTCATGTGTTTGTGATTCGAAACGATCGTGTTTACTGGATGTGCAAATATCCAATGTATGCTGGCAAATGCGGCAAAATGCAACGATTTTGTGGTAACTACTGTACACGTTACAAGTTCGGTGTTGACAGATATCACGGACGTTGTTGGCGTCACATAAAGAAACGTAGCGGTGATCTGCCACCGATCGTGCTGTTGATGATAGTATCCAACCGTATACGCAACAAATCACGATGGGTTCAATTTATCGAAGAGTGTGATCGAAACAACGTACCGATAGAACTCGTGGTTTACGAAAAGAATATGTTCAAGTGTACCGTACGTCACGCATGGAATTTTCTTTCACGTTTCCGTCCGATTCCTGAACTGTATCACGCTGTTTCAACGTGTTCACGGCTTACACGATTCACACGGACGGATGAACTACGCGACTGTGTACACGGACATGCTCGCCTACGGAAGTTCCATCCCTCACGCTTCGTGTTGCATTGTCATTACGGAGCGCACTATTCCGATACGTACACCGATTGAAATATACAGAAGCGCGGTTATGATAGCGCCAAAGTGCGCACTGGATCCTAGCTACAACGTAAGTTTTGACGTGCATTGCCCACCGTCCTCGTTACCGACACTAGCGAGAGGGAAACAGTTCGCGTTGGTGAACAACAAGGCACAGGGATTGTTTTCGGTAGCCTTTCTGAAGCAGGCGTTGCCTACACTCCGCAAGTATTGCGAATACTTTGGTCTGCGGTATTCGCACGAACAAGGGTACACGGTGAAAGACCGACATTTGTACGAACAGTGGCAGCAGTGAACGGCCGCTATGGCGGACGTGTTTTGGTTGTTGAACTCGTATCTGATACACCTGCATACGGAGTTGAGAAGTCAACGCCCGATCGCTGAACTCAAAGCTAAACACATGTGCGAGCGCCTACCTGAGAACGATAACGTCATAGTCGCGGAAATGCAGGAGTACCGCGACAACGTTATACGTAGCGTCATGTTCAAAGACATGAATTCTGTCAAGACCGTAAGAGCGTTGGACACGAAACAACACACGCTCATGAGATATTACATCGGTATGAGCCTCGTGCGTAATGGATGTATGAAAATCAGTTTATCACACGTTTTAACGTACTTGCGCAATCGCAAGAAGAACGCGCTGTTCTTCCGTTCGGTCGAGACGAATAACTGGATGTGGAGCGGAGACCTCACTACAGTCACGCGATGGAAGGCGGACGTACCAGAACGGTACCGAGGAGAGTTACGTTCAGCACTGGGCCGACGGTTTACTACGTTCCAGCGTATTGTGAATCACGGTTCGCACGACGTCAGAATGAAACGACAGGTGAATAACATACAGCAGAGCGTTCGCAAGACTATCGCAACGGAGTTGCACAGACCGGTAAGAAGGAATTTTCCGAGACGTGCGGTCGAGTTAAAGGGACTTCACGACTTGTACCAAGCGGACCTGGTAGAGATGATACCGCACGCAAATGTGAACAAGGGATTCAAGTACGCGTACGCTGTTCCGTTGAAAACGAAGACCGGTGTAAAGGTCGCACGAGCTCTGGAACTGATTTTGCGCGCTAATAAAATGAAATATCTGCAGACAGACAACGGGAAAGAGTACTACAACAGTGCCGTACAAGCATTGCTGAGCAGATAGGTGTTACACTCTATTCCACGTATAGTGAGAAAAAAGGCGTCCATTGTGGAACGCTTCAACCGTACGTTGAAAACGCACATGTATCGTGCGTTCAGCGAACAAGGTCATTACCATTGGTTGGATATGTTACCGGAACTAATCAGCACGTACAACAACAACAACAGCGTGCACAGAACGATGATTCTTCTATCGACGCCAGCAGGTACAGAGCCGGTTTTGACTGTTTCATAGTAGTCGCACCTAACGATTAGAAAATTAAAAAAAAAACAGTTTTGGACTGTTCGCACGTAATAACTGTTCACCGTTAACTAAAACAGTCGTCAAGCGTTCAGGTAAATATAAGTGTCTCAGAAAAATAAAAAAAACACTCGTAGACTGTCCGCATAAATGCACGTAACAGCTATTCACTGTTAACTAACTCAGTCTTTGAGCGTTTGGGTAAAATAAAAAAACAGTTGTAGAATGTTCGCATAAACGCACGTAATAGCTGTTCACTGTTAACTAAAACAGTCGTCGACCGTTCGGGTAAATACACATGTCCTGGAAAAACAGTTGTAGACTGTTCGCATAAATGCACGTAACAGCTGTTCACTCTTAACTAAAACAGTCGTCGACCGTTCGGGTAAATACACATGTCCTGGAAAAACAGTTGTAGACTGTTCGCATAAATGCACTTAACAGCTGTTCACCGTTAACTAAAACAGACGTCGATCGTTCAGGTAAATACAGATGTCTCGAGTCACCGACGTTAGTCGGTGTACTGCCGTATATCAAGATGGACGAAAAGAAGAAACAACTAGCCCGTGATATCGACACTATCAGCAATGACATACGTAAGAAATACCGTGCGGTAAAACATGGGATCCGTGAAAAGGAAGAAACGTTAACCAAAAGTTAAAAACCGATTCTCGAACCGTTACAAATTATTTCGCAAGCGTTGGTTGAAAAAAAACGTAAAACAACAAATGAAAAGCCTACGAGTGCGAAAAAGATGAAACGTGGCGAGGAGGAGGAGGAGGAGGAGGATCTGATGGGTTCAAGTAGTAGTAATATCGATGTAGGAACACCGCTCCGTCCGTCACCGCAACAGCAGTTGACACCACGTTTCCTGAAAACTTCTGTGATAGGTGAAACATCGGACGAGGACGACGAGGACGATCCTAGTCTCAACATCGAAAAAATTTTAGACACACCGGAAGGGAGGCGAGAAGCGCGTAGATATTTTCAGGGCAAGTACAACAGTGAATCGTTAGCGAATAAGTACATGCGTATGATCGTGTCGGCTGAACGCGATCGTTTGATGGATTATACGTACGGTGTAAGACACGAAGGCGGAAAATGGATGATCGGTGATTCACCGTTGGAAATCGAAACAGACGATTCAATCTTTATCAACGGTAAACGTTACAAAGGTACACAGGGTCTATACGAACTCATGTTCATGAAGCACCCTAAAGAGAACGTTTACAACGAGATGGATCTGAATGCGTACAAAGATATACTACGTGATACCAACGCGCACAAGCATCATTATTTAATGAACGCGTAAACACAAACAGAGGTGTAAAGTATAAACAGATAATATCACGGTTGTTCCCACCGTAACGTACAGGACACGGACATAATAATACCGACAGAACGTATATGATGCTCTCGAGAAAAAAAGACAAAATCGATTACGTGCACTGGGACGATCCGAACGAACTGGTGGACAGATTGCGACTGTTGATAGCGTCACAGCGTGTCGGAAACAGCGGGCACACGAACGTAATCGTCTACATAGTGGAAGAACTACGCGAAGCCGACATCATCGTATAAAATATCGAGCACAGCGGTCGACGCGCTTCATTCACGAGATGAGCGTTGACAAGTTCGGCAGACACCAGAGCGCTGTCAGAGCGCGAAGAGAGACGCCACGCAGTCTGCGGGAGGATATCGGTATCGCGATGACCGAGGACGGACACTTCGACGTAGCGGGAAAAAAAATACACAACTTGGACGAACCGCACGATGGTAACGATGCCGTTCCACTGCGGTTTGTGCGTGACCACTGTCTGGTCAACGATTCGAGGCAAAAAATAGACATGAAAGGTTGTAAGCTCGTCATCGTCGCCGCTCCCGTCAATCTTGGGGACGCTGTCAACAAGCAGCACGTAGACTACACGTGCTTGCGTTTCACGACAGTACCGAACAAGAAGAACAGCCCTGCCGTCGACGCGCGGGACCATCGCATACAGTCTCTGAGAGATCCAATTCGTGCGAGAGACGCTGCGACCAAAGTATACGTGGACGCGAAGATCATACCGAAGGATACGAACTCTAACCTAATGGTCGGGAACGTACGAATAACACAGTTAGCGCCACCCGTCAACATATACTATATTCTTATTGATATGTAAGTTCTATCGCACGAACGTAAAAAAGTGTAGTGTCGTGTACAATTGTCGTAAGAAACACATATGATATGCACTGCATAATTGAACGTCAATTCACTTATATAAAATAACACACGCACGAGTTGGCAACGTGACCGACGCTTAACCAGCACACTTTTACACTACTTGACAACCTCGCCACTTTTCCAACATGGCCGACCACACCAAACATCTTCCACCCGACAACATGGACGCAGACCCCACCACTCCGGGCGGCGACCAGGACACCGCCAGGCCGCCGCCGGACGGCGAACCGCGAACGGCGAACATACCGCCGCCACGCCTCCGTCTATCAACGCACAATTATGTATGCATTGCATGTATATGATTTTTTATTAAAAAAATGTAATCAATTTTCATGTATTTTATTTTCTTAATATCCGTAACCTTGGGGAGGGAAACGTCTTATTATTATCCCCTCCCCCCGTACGTTCGCACCAACCTGTTGGGCAGAATGACTTTGTAGGGCTCGACATAGCGCGCTCTAGACCAACAGGTTGGTGCGAACGTATTAGTATGTATTAGGCATCCGTCATGGTAGCACACAATAACAGGGAACTCGTACTCCGTGTACAAAGTCTAGCGCCGGAAGAACTGATTTCACGTAATGTATGTAAATTGTCGGTGTATCAGGTCTGTTTGCAATTCGGTATCGACGTTGAAAACGATACGAAAAATAGATTTTTCTGGAACTGCACCATACAGGATAAAATAAAAATTACAGACGATGTATTGAATTGGCTCGGATATACAGGTAAATATAAAAATCAAAAATCCAGAATTACCAAATGGTTAAAGAAAAACGATTACATCGAATATTACGATGTCCAAGATGAAGATAATACACAGAAAAAATATTATGTGTTAAATGGAATAGATTCCGCTTCTTTATTGATGCAAATGAGAACCCCTAAAGCTGTTGAATTGCGTGAATTATATGCCATTATGAAAGAAATTGTAATGAAATATAGACAATATAAAAAATTGTACGAGGAACGTTTGAAGGAGTTAATTAGTATGCAAAATAATTTGTTAACAACACAAATGGGTAATTTACAATCCATGATAAAAACTATTCAACGAAAATAAACGCAGCGATACACACCAACACGGGTCGTACTCTTCTGTTGTATAACGATATGTATTACGGGGAGATAGACGAATGTTCTTTCGTAATCAAGAAACACGGATATGTTAAAGATCATTTCGTTGGCCTAAGCGTACATTTATTATGTAAATCATCTCTTTTTTCAGTCATCTGCGATTTCGCATTTTTTTAATTATTTGGGCATGCGCATAACGGCTTTTTAGTACAGTTGCACGCGCATCGACGCTCGCACTATATAATCTGTGAACTTCGCAAAAGCGCCTTACTTACCTGTCGTACATGTTGCTGAACACTGGTGCGCTACAAATTGTGTGTTACACATTGTTATTCTGATTTACTTTGTGTGATATAAAGCGTTAAAGTGATCGTAAAATCATGGTAGTATATACCACACGTACCATTGCTCTCAATGGGAGTGTAGGAGTGTAAAAACAATGAAGTACGATGATTTTCAAGACGGAGTAGACACGGTATCCGTGTTATTGGAGAGAATGGTGGAGGTTATTCCAGAAGACGTTCTTACGGAATCACGCGATATTGGGGAAAGTTACAAGTGGTACTTGGTATGTGCGTCTTGTTTAAAAAATTAATAGCAGATCGTGAGCTGGAGCAGACGGGAGTTTCGTTCGCGTACCCAGCTCGTTTTACTTGCGGACGCGGAAGATGTGTACGAACAATATAGGGAATGTATCGAAAAAGTGCTGGATTCGGTATCGAAGTTTACTCGTGAAGGTAGCGGACGGGTCGTAAAAGGAATCGTAGCCGTTGAAGTACACTTGATAAAGTATCGTCCTTTGGCAGGATCAAGTTTCGTTCCCACTCCGAAAAAATTATTACTTAAGAAAGCTATAGTAAACATGCAGAATCTAATGGATGAGAAATGCTTCCTCTGGTCCATTCTAGCCGGTTTACATCCGATCGCTTCTCACCCGCACCGTTTGTATCACTACAGACAGTATGAAAGTGGAAGGGATAGTTTATCCGGTACCGGTGAATCAAATTAACAAATTTGAAAAACAAAATGTGAATATTTCTGTGAACGTGTTCGGTTACGAAAGAGAAATTAATGAGTTCGGTTACAGAAAAGACGAAGTGTACCCCATACGGATAACCAAGAACAAAGGTAGAAAGCACGTGAATCTTCTACTGCTAGTCAGCAATGAAGGTGTTGAACATTATTGTCTTATTAGAAACATGTCACGCTTGTTGAATACTTTAACTAATAGTAAGACCCCTTCTTTCTACTGCAAATATTGCTTACAACGATTAATAAAGATCCTAAAAATTCACAGAAACGACTTGAGGATCACGAGGTACTCTGCACACCGTACGGAGCGCAAAAAGTCAAATTACCGAGCGGAAAATATAGTATGTATTTTAAGAATTACATAAAATGCCACAGAGTACCTTACACGGTGTATGCAGATTTTGAATCCTTCCTTCTTCCCGTGCATGGTTGTGAACACAAAAACGATAGATCGCACTCGCTCGACAACGCGCATCACGTGCCATGTAGTTTTTGTTATATAATCGTTGATTGGGCCGGAAAAGCTGTTAAAGAACCGGTTTTGTATCGCGGTAAAGACGTTGTGGAGACGTTTCTTCAAACTCTGTTGGAAGACATTAGTCGGCTCGAACGTGATTTTAACAAACCCATTCGCATGACTGAAGAAGCCGAGCGCGAGTTTCAAAATGCTACCATATGTCATCTATGTATACCATATGTCTCGAGCACGAAGGGGACAAAGTGCGAAACCATGATCATGTAACGGGTGAGTACTTGGGAGCCGCGCATAACACTTGTAATTTGAACTACAAGGTACCGCAACACGTTCCCGTGTTCTTTCACAACTTGCGAGGTTACGATTGTCATCATCTGGTGCAGGCTTTCGGAAAATTCAAGCGTGAAGACATTAAATGTATCGCTACGACCAGCGAGTGTTACGTGTCCGTATCACACCGTCCATTGCGGTTTCTCGATTCCTTGCGGTTCATGAAAACGTCGTTAGAGAAGCTGGTAAAAAACGTCATGAAGGCCTAGGAGCCCGCCCATACCACTACTTCCAGTTATATATATATATAGTATATATATATATATATATTATAACATCAACACATTTACAATTTAAATTTAATTTGGGTATAATCCAATTTATGTGGCCCGACGCTTTTTGGAGAAAATTTACAATACAAATTGATGTATTTATTTATGTATTGTGTATTGACTTCATAGGTAGGTGTAATCGTAATAAGAAGATGATACGTTATTTACGTTTAAAATCGTTCCATTATTTATTTATTTAAACAACATCTATCATATCGGATATTAAACAATAACTCATTATTCAATCGTTAGTACGAAGTTTTCGTACATACCTTATTGCTAACAAATTTATACATAGTTATATACAACTCTTATTATCTAATTGTAATTACTTTAAAATGTTTATTTTGCTCTCGGCTTACTCGTAGTGAAATATGCAGAAACGCAATCTTATTAACATTAAAAGAAATAGAAGAATAAAATAAACTTAATAAATACAGTAATGAAGAGACAATATATTACTTAAAGATAATTAATATTTTCAAGGCATAAAAAGAAATCGAAACAAAAAGGGAAATATTATCTTAAATGAATAATTTGGAAATAGAGAATGCAAATTTAGGAATTAAATAATGCAATTAACATGACAAAACAATAACTGCCGATGACAAATACCCAGAAGAGACGATCAAATGACAAAAAAATTTAAATAGTTATTAGTAAACAATTATACTGTACAAATATTGAACTTAGCATGTAAGAAATAAGACATTGAGTATAGCCTTAGATTAAAACTATGAGGAAGTCTGCAAACCTCAAACAGCTATTGTGTATAATTGAACTACAGACTGTAATTTTATTAATATAAAATTACAAATATAATAATATTGAACAATAATTATAAAAGTTAGGGAGTGTAACAGTGTAAGAAGGTGAGAACAACGGTGATATATTTTAAGAAGTAAAAACAGTGTATAGTGTAAGTGAATAAACATATTTACAATATGAACATTGCACGAAACATATAATTTATATGAAACAACAAGGTAACTCATATAGTGCAATAAAACCAAGGGCAAATAATTAAAAAATAAAGAATCTTCCGTTACAAACTTATAATGTAATAGTGACGATGATAGAATAAGATTCTACGGAATAATATTAATTATAAATTCGGAGACCGAACCTGTGACCCATAACTATATCATTGCCAAGACCTTAACTGAATAAATTAGTGTTTTAGTAGAAAGGATTATTGTTGAAAAAAAAATATTGAAACCAGGCAGAACATGTCGAATTTTAATGCTGGTTTTTATACAAATTAAAGGAGGATACGAGACGAAACGATACTGAAAGACTATGAAAATAAATAGAAGAATTATATTTTAATCGATGGTACAGAAAACTAGAAGTCCAGACGCAAAGGATCAAGACAGGAGATCGTACAGAAAACTACCATATGGGTGAGATCTCTCCAATAGTCAACCAAGATATTTGAAACATCTTAACATTTAAAGTTCGAATCACAGCGGTATACTATCGCAAAAACAATAAAAACTTTAGAACAGTGAATTCTAATTGTACACAAATAATTATTAGTAGCAAGAGTTTCTTTTTCAATTGTTCATTTACACTTTTGTATGATCCAAAGAACCCACTGATACACAACATACATCAACAACACCTAATTACCAAACATTAACTTATAAATATTATGTTTTATGCTATGTTTACGACTTATGTACTATACTTTGACATGACTTATACATGAACCCTGAGATTGAGATTTTACATGATCTACAACAGAAATGAGTTTCAAAAAGATTAAATAATAATAATTGAATTTTAAACAAGAACGAATAAGGAGTTTGATCATTTATTGAAAATAGAATTATACATCGAATAAGGGTAAGTTCAGGAAATAAGAAATACAGAGATTTTATTTTATTGTTATAAAATTGGCTAACAACGTACACAAAAAAGGTATACACAGGGTGCTTTTACAATATATATATATATATATATATATATATATATATATAGGCTATATATCCCAGATCCCCGGGTTTGCACCCCCCTGTGAACATTTCTGCGGGCACCCATGCCTAGACGATACGTAATTTCTACACTTCAGAAAAAAAAACATCGGTAGCGTGATCTGTGGCGGATTTGGGGGGGGGTATTATTATCGAATTAGCATTATTTTGTATAAATGGATATATTTTATTTATGTTTAAATGAGAAAATGTATATCATATAAAGCAATTTAAATAATACTACATTTTACTAGGTGTGCAGTAAAAATTTTCACGCTCGTCACTCGGACCATGTTTACTAAAATACCTAATAATTTTTAAACGCTCACCATACTAATTTTTATTGAAAAATTTTTTCAGTGTACGTATACAGCCGACCCGTGACTGATAGAAAAACCACTACACCCTACCGTTTACTCTATGTAGCCCGCTGTCTTCTCTGATTTCTCGGCGCGCATTGTTTACACATTTTGTTTTGTGTATTATTTGTTATTTTTTTTTAATAAAATAGTTGTTTTTGTTGTTGTTCTGTATAAATGATAGTGTAATAATAGTGTTTAATGTCTAATTCAGTAGTTGTTTGTTTTTGTTGTGAAACTGTTAGTAGTCATGGGTGCAAAGTATCTTAATTCCCCCATATCCGAAAAATAGACTCCTCCGCGACACCGACACTTGAGTCATGAATACGAGAAGTCAGTCTGTCGTCTGCGTGCGTGTTGACATAATGACACGATATGATTTAGTCAATCCTGGGTGTTCTTCGCAAACTGTTTGTTGTTACGAATGTTCAAAATGTGTATGGATATACCGGTATTCGTGTATTTATGTTCTAGTGTTAGTGTGTTAATGTGTGTTACTTGTGTCTGTCGTTAATAGTCGTAATATTATAAAATATAAACTTACCCATGTACAAAAGGCGATCTTTTTTCTATTAGATAATCAAAACGTTTTTCAGACATTTTAATGAAATAACCATGAGTGACGGGAGGAAGTGCCTTAGTGGCGCTGCTTATAGAAAAGCAGCATTAGCAAAGAACAGGAAGCAGTAAAGAAGACTAGAAAAGTTTTCAACTTTTTCGGAAACCCAGCACTGGGCATGAATCATCTGATAGTGAAAACAACGTGGAAATCCAAAAATCTGATCGAACAAAAAAGACTTTCCTCCATTCGAATTAGACCCAACTATAACATATCTAATGCAATTGAAATTGTAAATAGCAATAAAATTGAAACGCCAATAAAAGGACAACAGGAGGAGGATTCAATAATTCCAATACTGATTGTAGGCCTAACCTTGCTGAACTGGTCAATAATGAAGACTTTTCTAATCCAATTCCTCAGACGAGCTCAACTACCACGGAACAATCTGAAATATATGACGATAAAGATTATGGATAGTCATTGATAGTTATGGACTATCAATGACAACACTCGAGAACATGTCCTAAAAAATCGAATAATTCAAGGTATTTCCAAAGTAGATTTTAGCCGTTCCAAATGATTCACTGGGGGGGGGGGGCAACATCACTTGTCTAACTCAAACCCCGTTTAAAACTAGCTTAATCAATGGACAAGAAGTAAAACGATCTTACCTAATGTATGTGCCGGTGTTTGCATAACCCGGCGTTCGTAGGAAATAAAAGTACGATTTTATAATAATAAATTCGTTTATGCATTCAATAATGTCGCGCGGGGCAGTGCGATTATCAGTTTCTTCTCTGCTTTGTGGCGCCGCCTATCGGCGACCTGTTGGCGACTTGCAGTAGCAAGCGGGTTTGGTTCAGTCGCTGCCTCGCTACCGTTACGAATACAAATCTGCCTACCTCCTCGCGTCAGCAGAGTTTCTTTCTTGTGGTTTCTTTCATCTTTAATGGCAAGCTAATCGCTTAAGACCTACCGGGTTCTCGCCTTAGACGGAGATCTGACCAAGCATGTGTATTTTATGTACATGTTAGTGGTTGGTTGTTCTCTTCTGTGATGTGAACGAGGGTTGTTTCAGGAGTGGGTCAGGTCTCCGCAGCGCTAGGGAACCCGGGGGTCTACTCGAAGGAAGGATTAGTACTCGAGTTTTTTCTGTTTTGTAAATCATGTTTGTGTTAGGTATTGCGTTGGGATTTATGTTTTATTGTTGTGTATTGTGAATTGTGTAATTCTGGCGGCGGTATGTTATCAGGGATTGCCCAACCCCATTTCCGGCGTTCTCCAGAAACGTCCGGTGGTGGATGGAGTACATGAGGACAAGTTGCTGGTTTTCTTGGACCTTGTCCTGCAGTTGGCGGATTTCCCGGGGGTGTCCGATGGGGACCTCTTGTCCCTTATATACCCGTATTGCCGGGGTTCATTGGCAGGGCTGGTCACCAACACTCTGCGTCGGGGCGGCAGTATCAACGCTTTCCATGGGGAGGTGTTGGACTTCTTCATACCCCGTCGACGACGTGACCAGTTGAGCTTTAGGTTATTCTATCGTCTACAGGCCAACGGAGAGGCGTTGGCGGACTTTGTGCATGACATACGCAAAACTGCCCGGGTATTAAGGTTGGGGTTGCCCGAGACGGAAGTAATACAGGTAATACGAGAAGGGCTGACTCCCCGAGAGAGATCCCGGCTGGTGTTCGCAGATCCTCCACGTTGTTTTGCGGACCTGGACCGGTGGTGTGGGTATGCCAGAAGGGTCCAGGCGAATGACGAGTCCAGGGAAAGAGCGGCAAAGGGTGATCGAGACTCAAGTAGGTCATTAGAAAGAGCTAGAAATGACAGAAGACGGGTGGGTGCCGGTGAGTGGCAAGTGAGAAGACGGTAACAACGGTTACAGTGGAGAAAACAAATAAGTATGAATTTACCAGGGGAAGGAGAAGTTATATTAGTAAACCAACATCGGCCAGTAGGGAGCCTGTAGCAAGGCGTTATTCCTATTTGGAAAGAAAAGAAACTTTAATCGTTCCAGATGAATTACAAGTGCCTAATAGAGTAGTGGATGAAGAAGGTGAAGAGGAAGAAGAAGAGCGGAATAACTTCTGTGGACCAACACAAAACAATAAGAACACGCCGGTTAACACTGAATTACAGGACTCAGAGAGGACGTCACGGTTGAACCCAGATGCCTCAGAATTTGTTCCGGTATCTCCATCTCGGTTCATGACGGATCCAGATCCTGTAATATCATCATCGCCTACGCAGGGATATGAGAAGTCACTTGATAGTGTAGCTTTACCATCGCCAGTAGAATTTAATTTAGACATTGCACATAGAGCTGGACAGCTGGATTCCAGGGTGGGAAATGTTGAGGACGCTATAGTTGCTGAAAGTGATGAAGGAGAGGAATCGAAGGAAGAGGCAGAAGAGCGGTCTGCAGATGCTGCACAGGGAAGTATAGTTATAGGTGTTAGGGGGACTGAAGAGTCTGAGTTTGCGGATGGACAAGGGGATATCCATGCTGCAAACGTTTCTGAGGTTGCGGATGGACACGGGGATGTCCATGCCGCAAGTGTGGTTGAAGGAGATGAGGTAGAAGTTGAGGAGGAATTTGATGGCAGCGTTTGGGGAATGTGTGAGTGAGGATGATGTAGTGTGTGCAGATTTGCGGACGGCTTCTGTAAGTAGTGCTGAGGATTCTGATGAACGGAAAGAAATTTCAGGTGGGCCAGATGAGCAACTAGAGGATGAAGATGTGCAGTATTATGATGGTAGTAGTGGACGTGATGGCGATGAGGTTGATAATGAAGAAAATTTAAATTATGAAGATGAACGTGTTGATGAAATGGAGGATGAAAATGAGATTGGAGACGAGGGCGGTGAAGAAATTGGTGAGGAGCTGGGCGAAGATGGATCAGATGAGCAACTGGAAGATGATGAGGATGTGCAGTGTCGTGATGGTGATTTGGATTATGTCGACGAAGAAGGGGAAATGGTAGAAGAGGAAGAAGAGTATGAAGAAGAAGTGGAAGAGGAAGACGAGGACGGTAAGGAGGAAGGAATAGAGGAAGAAGAGGAAGGGTTGGAAGAGAGAGAAGCAGGGGATGCAGAAGCAGAGGAGTTAGATGATGAGGATAATCCAAATCGGGGTGAAAGTAGTGATGTAAGTTGCCTTGATTCTGATTCAGAAGAAACAAATCAGTACAGCTCAATACGAGATAATTTCTCAGAGTGGTGTCCAGAAGGAACGAATATATAAAGTCCGTCATAGAAAGGTGAGAAGAAGCGGTTAACGGGTAGCGGGTAGATGTTCCCCACAGTTCCAGTGGTGTTCGTCTACTTCAGGGATGCGCCCCTGCCCACGCGAGCCTTGGTTTCCTCCATCCATCCTTATTTTCGGAGGGAACCATGTCCTTACCCTTAGTCCTCGCTCTTGACCTTCAATGACCCTTGCCCTTTTCGTCTTCCCAATTTTCCTACCCCTCCCCTTAGAAAAACAAAATAAAATCAAAAAAAAATATATCAAAAGGAGTTAGAAAAGAATTTGGTCGGAAATGTTGTGACTACGTTGGTGTGGTGATGCTAGTGTTAGATTGTTGGTCGTTGTTTTATGCGGATACTAGATATTGTCCAGGGGAGTTATATGCAGACTATTTTCTAAATACAGAGGAGGTGAAATTTAAAAGTATTGACCTAGTAAATATATAAACAGCTATATCGTTGTAAATTGGGTTATCTGGGCGAGTTGGACTCTGAGCCGGTGATAGCCGTCTGTAGGGTGGATTTTAATTGTTGTTGTCGTAATCTGATAAACCGGGCATACTTCATCAGCTGATCTATTGTTGACGTGATTTTTGTTGTCAAATGGCCATGCCGCATCCTCGGTTGATTTCCCTGTGTTTCTTTTGGGTTAAGAGTGTGTTGTATATATGGTGCATTGACTGTTCAGTAGAGAAGTTACCCCTCCCCCCTTTCGTGAGATTAACAGCTAAATAAAGAGATGGGATTAATGTTCGCGTGCCCTCGATGCGGTCTTTTCTGCCTGGCAAATCGGGGCCGTCCGCCCTAGCGTAGGGATGTGGACCAGTCATCTGGCAAGGATTGTGAGGCCTTGTTTTGCGGCATATGGCTGGTCGGTCCAAGAGGTGAACGAGAGAGTAGTTGGTCACTCACATACCAAGATTAGTGACATCTTGTTTGGTCCTAGGGACGCGTATGTGAGTGGGACCAGTAGAGGTAGGTGGTGGTCACCAGAAAGGGTGACGTGTTGGGGCGGTCCCGTGGGGTTGGCATAGCGGAGAGGGCTCGCGTGGGGATGGTCGCAGTAGCGTTGAGATTTTCCAGTCCTATGAGGGGGGATAGAAGTTGTCCTGAGTAGGTATCAAGTTTGGGTCTCAGTTTGTGAGTTGGGAGGCCTTGGGAGGTCAGAACTCAGACGGTGCACCTGATTCTTGTCTTTCTGCTTTTCTCCTTCTCTCTCTTGTCACTGTATGCTGACCCTGATCAAGTTAGCATGCAGTACCGGCACACGTACATAAATACACTCTCATGCACACATGCATACACACACTACACTTCTTCTTCTTTCCTCTTCCTTCGTTTTCACCCTGAGCCTCTGTTCTCCCAAGTGCGGTTAAGTTTCTGAGATTTCCCAAGACAGCCAAGAAAGTCGTTGTATTATGACTAGCCAAGAGGCTGTGAGTTAGCTTTTAGGCAACCAGGTTGCCCTTTTGGGGTGGGGGGTGCCGGTGTTTGCATAACCCGGCGTTCGTAGGAAATAAAAGTACGATTTTATAATAATAAATTTCGTTTATGCATTCAATAATGTCGCGCGGGGCAGTGCGATTATCAGTTTCTTCTCTGCTTTGTGGCGCCGCCTATCGCCGACCTGATGGCGACTTGCAGTAGCGAGCGGGTTTGGTTCAGTCGCTGCCTCGCTACCGTTACGAATACAAATCTGCCTACCTCCTCGCATCAGCAGAGTTTCTTTCTTGTGGTTTCTTTCATCTTTAATGGCAAGCTAATCGCTTAAGACCTACCGGGTTCTCGCCTTAGACGGAGATCTGACCAAGCATGATGTGCTGTTACCTTCATCATGCCATGAACCGCTAAAACGTCGTTCTGCGACCGAGGAGGGAGACGTAACTGCCCCAAACAACCATGTAACCGCCCGCATCTTATGAGGTGATATTCACTCATTTATTTATTCAAATCTGACCTGCAGATAACACTATGTGAGGTGTATGTAACACTATCAGATTAACTTTATATAGTGACACAGTTAATTGGGTGTATGTGCCGGCAAGACAATTTCAATGTATCTTTAATATAATAATACCGTTCAAACAAGTATAGTTGTAAACTGGCCAGTGGGAGGGTACCCGGGGTGTTTTTTGTTCTGTATAATGGGTACAAAAGTTGTAGGGGAGACGTTTCTTTAATTAAGTATAGGGGTATGGCTTTCATGATATACCGAACCGGCGGGTTTGGTTTCAATTTTCATTTCATTACTGGGTTTTGCATTTAATTATTTTTTCTGCATACAAGGGCTGGGGTTTTTTTTTGTTATTCCGTTTCCGGGTTGTTACTTTTATAAATGTCCACTAATCAAAAGGTAGGCACCTGTTGGTGCCATATGATGCAGGTTTTCAACAGGTCACTCTTTGTCAAGTCAAGCATGTCCTGGTGCACTCCTGCGGCCAGGTGAATTCAGTATCTCTTAAAATATATGCATATGTTTATAAAATTCAAATTTTGCCTTTTTTTTAATGAAATTGTACAGGCAGTACTTACATTTTAATTCACTGTTGCATGTGTTGCTGTTATGGTCAAATTGAATTGTTTTAAAAAATTGTATTTCTTAATAAAATTGAAGCTTCTTTTTTTTCTAATGAACAGATACAGGATGTTCACTGATATTTGTATTTTGTAGATTGTATTTTCGGGCCATTACGTGTCAAACCTGGCTTGCTCAGATCCATCAATGGTTCAATTGGTAAAATTCATGCAGGCTGTGTGTAGCCTTAATTGGCAATTATGTTTTGATTACGAGCCTGTCATTATTATTAAATCTTTTAAATTTTATTAAACTCGTATGGCCAACCTTTTAAATGATCTATGTTTTATAAGAAACCAAACAGTTTTACTTTTTGCAGAAATAGACAAATGGTATCAATGATTTAAATTGTAATCATAATTGCTACTATGGACCATTAGAAGTGCCTCTCAAGTTTATAATGTATAATTGAAATTGACATAGTATTGTTACCGTTCTTGGGTAATTATGTTGGAGATTCTGAGTAAGCTATAAGCTACGTAGTTGCAGACATTATAAAAATCTATAGTGGGATTTCTTAATGGATGATATCTGTTCACACCACTTATATATGTTCCTTCCTAACCTTAAATACAGTTCATACACAACAAAAATATCTCTTGTATATACTTGGATATGGCGTAAGCGGACACAAATTATCACGCACAGTTATCATTAAAGAATGGACAAACAAAGAGTCCAAAACTTACCGGTAATATTAAAAGACCCGATGTTTGAATTTGTCATGTCCAGTACCACTTCTCACGCAACCTGAGGGAAGTGGACGCAGCCGTTCTTGTGACTACGG
Organism: Magicicada septendecula; assembly: GCA_034769895.1. Classification (NCBI taxonomy): domain Eukaryota; kingdom Metazoa; phylum Arthropoda; class Insecta; order Hemiptera; family Cicadidae; genus Magicicada; species Magicicada septendecula. The sequence goes on from CM068367.1 coordinate 379,143,198, forward strand.
AGCCACTTCCCACAAGTCCACGTGGGAAGTGGGCGAAGCGATGTTATAGTGTGGGAAGTCCGGTGTGATCCGCTCCCGTACGTCAAGACATCGCTCTGGACGGATTTCTGGGATGGATCTTCGCCCGAGAGCCCTTCGAAGGCGCCCAGGGTCCCCCGTCTTAGCGGCTGCTAAGACAAAGCTGTTGTAAAAGCTAGCGTAACAGCTGGTAGCCAATACATAATGCTTGGCAGTTGGCTTAACTGGCGTATAAATAGATCGCGATCCGGGTAAGTCGCTGCTTTCCCATAGGTAGTACAAAGTGCTTATTCACATGATCAGCTAAGTGAATCTGTCTCTGTCTCTATCATTCTTAAAGTAAAGTATCATTTCACAAAACGTGACCCATTTACAGATTCAAAAATTTAGACACACCAATTCACACTGTCCACGTGATCTACAGTAGTCTGAAGACATAGTTTCCACGTGGCTGGCTGTACACGTTTATAACAATACAAGGAATTGACCACGCCCAATTGTTCGGAAACTTTAAACTGTTTTAATAATTACGAATGTTTAGAGTTAAATGAATAAACATAATGACCAATTATGCACTGCATGATAAGAAAACTAACTCATGCAGGCTCATCTTGGCCTCATTAAGTACCCTCCTTCTGTGCTGTATTGTGTTAACAAGATGAGCCTACATGGGTTAGTTTTCTTATCATGCAGTGCATAATTGGTCATTATGTTTATTCATTTAACTCTAAACATTCGTAATTATTAAAACAGTTTAAAGTTTCCGGACAATTGGGCGTGGTCAATTCCTTGTATTGTTATAAACGTGTACAGCCAGCCACGTGGAAACTATGTCTTCAGACTACTGTAGATCACGTGGACAGTGTGAATTGGTGTGTCTAAATTTTTGAATCTGTAAATGGGTTACGTTTTGTGAAATGATACTTTACTTTAAGACTGATAGAGACAGAGACAGATTCACTTAGCTGATCATGTGAATAAGCACTTTGTACTACCTATGGGAAAGCAGCGACTTACCCGGATCGCGATCTATTTATACGCCAGTTAAGCCAACTGCCAAGCATTATGTATTGGCTACCAGCTGTTACGCTAGCTTTTACAACAGCTTTGTCTTAGCAGCCGCTAAGACGGGGGACCCTGGGCGCCTTCGAAGGGCTCTCGGGCGAAGATCCATCCCAGAAATCCGTCCAGAGCGATGTCTTGACGTACGGGAGCGGATCAAACCGGACTTCCCACACTATAACATCGCTTCGCCCACTTCCCACGTGGACTTGTGGGAAGTGGCTCCGTAGTCACAAGAACGGCTGCGTCCACTTCCCTCAGGTTGCGTGAGAAGTGGTACTGGACATGACAAATTCAAACATCGGGTCTTTTAATATTAACGGTAAGTTTTGAACTCTTTGTTTGTCCATTCTTTAATGATAACTGTGCGTGATAATTTGTGTCCGCTTACGCCATATCCAAGTATATACAAGAGATATTTTTGTTGTGTATGAACTGTATTTAAGGTTAGGAAGGAACATATATAAGTGGTGTGTTTGCAGTTCTCTTCTTATTACGCAATAAAGCATTTGAATAAATTGAACAGTATGAACTGTATAAGTTGTCATTTTTTTGTGTTTTAGGCTTTGACAAAACAGCGCCAGAAACAAGGACGTGACTATATTTCACAGGGAATTGACAAAAACACCTGAAGGAGACAACTACCTACTTGTCTTACTTGTGGGGAACGTAAACATCCACGCCTTTTCCTCTACGTTTTTTGTTATTCAGGACTGTAACAAAAATAATAAATTTACCGTGCATTTCTTTTATTGCACTTTCAGGAAATTAACACACACTCACACTTGTATATTTGTATAAGTCATACCATATGTGTCATATCAAACATATCAATAAATTCAGTGGTGAGAAGCATATTTTTTTATGGCAGTGTGAGCTGGATCAAGAAGCCAAGAGAAAGCCCCGACATCAAAGCAATAGAAATGCCGAAGTGTCGGAAAGTGACATGAACTAATTCTACTGAAAGGAAAACAAAAGTATTAAGGGAACACTTCGAGTGTAACACGTCTATGATTGCAGGAACTTTTGAAAATATGCTCAAGACCCCTTGGCTGAGTTGTCGTCCAGACAAAAGATTCCGCGAGGCTGTCAATTGCTTCCTTAAGGGAGTGGCAGTAAGTTTTGCACCCCACCAAAAATTACACAGGCAGCTTTATGTTTTTTTAATATACAATGAACTTACAAACTGTAGACTTACCATAATAAGTTAGTTATTATTCAGTTATTCAAAGTTACCACTTGTAAACTTTAATTTGTAATATTGTCTTATGCAGCCTGCAGGCCTACATGTTAGCAATTCCTTATTTTCGCCCTTGTAGGCTAAAGTAGGAAAATTAAAAGGTCAGTAATAATGTTGTTTTATACACAAATATTCTTTATTGTAAAACTGACATCCCAACTAAAAAATATTACACAATGTTAAGAATATTACATTTTAATCCAATGTAAACTATTATTCTTCTTATATTACAATAAACTTCTATTTCAAAAAAAATTATTAATAATGATTCGTGTTTACACGAATTTTTTCATGCCTCCTTTTTTTCCAGAAGTTTTTCAGTGTATGAACACAGATTTAGGCTTGTAGTATTGTCGCTCTCAATAGACGTCATAGGTGAGACTGATTCTTTGATCAACTTGGCTCTCTGGTACTGTTGAATGCAAACACATTTTAATTAATTATAGTTTACTAAAACTATGCCCTCCGCTCTTGCCATGAAAGTGGGAATTGTCAGAAGTATTCTCAGACATATCAACCTGTTTGGGCAACAGTCTGTCACATTATTCTTTGAAACAAAATTTAAATTATGTGAAGGAAGAGTTTCTTCTTCGGTGTTTTTAACAGGTTCTGTACATGAATCAATTCAACACAAAACTGCTAACCATTTTCACACTTCCGAAAAATTAAAACACTTCTGAATATACTGTGGATCACAAACATAAGTGAGTGAGGAATGCTCATGATGCAGAGAAAGACAGACAGATGACTGACTGTCTTGCTGTCTGACAAATTTTGTGATATATTTTCTCCTGTTGCTGCTCATTGTATATTTATAAGCTATACTACAATCTACATTGTTTTCCTCTCTACATGTACCTTGTCTACATGCAGTTGCACAACCATACGAATTTTTCTTTTACTGATATTTTTATAATAGTTTGAAATCATTAATCTACAAATTTTTACTTAAATAATAATTACATTTAATTCTGTGTTGTGCAAAGGCGCTTTAAAAATTTGGGAACATTAGAAGTCCCATATTCCTTATGTTGATGTTGGTGGTGACTCACCAGTTGTGACCTTAACAACAAATGGTATAACGTGCTACAGCATTAAATGGGAAACAGTGCGTTATATGTGCATAACTCCTTTCACAAAATAGGGAGATTGGTGGTTACAGCCAAGATGCAACCGCTCATTCTATATTCATGTACGAATATCTCTTATCTCCCCCCCCCCCAATCCATCCACTCGTCTATCATAGTTGCTATGCTTGAGGCTTAGTTCAAAACATTAAGTCAGGTAATAGACAATACCATTTATTGTAGGTGTAACAGTACATTACGCAACCTATTTTTAGTGGTTGACGAGCGAGTCATAATTACGTACGCTGAATGGAATTTGTTTATATCATTGTTGTTGGATGTGGAGCACAATAGCACAGTTATGTATTTACTGTAAACAAGTGTTACGTCAGCCCATGGCAGCGATGTTTGGCTGTAACCAGAAAAAACTGGTTTGAGTGCGCAGTTGAACGGACAGACTGTTGTGTAGAACAAAGGCAGTGGAACTCGGTCTCACGATCGCCATCAACCAGTACACATGCGTTTACAGTGTGTGTGGGCGGTCGAGGTAGGACAGCCAAGGTAGGCCTACCGCATTCTAGGTTGGAAACAGTGCAAAATTATCCAAATTTGTGAAAGGTAGTGTACCAAACTTTTTGAGCAGTTTTTTAAATTTTCATCAGAACAATAATTCTGGAGAAAGTGCGCGGTTCCACCCGTGTGGTGCGACGAGAAAGAAAAAATGAGACTCACCTAAATTCAGATAAGTACAAAGACAAAAATATAACGAGTCTGGGGAAAGTTTTTTTGGCCAAATAATAAAAACAAACGTAATGAAATAAAACTATATACAAAATAAGAGAGTGTGAGAGAGAGAAAAGGGGGGGCAATAGCCAAAGTACTGATTTGCTGTAGTGTATTTTTATGTTTTGTTATTTCATTTTTATTAATAACAATGATATGTTATTACAATAAAATAAGGATTTGTATTACAATGTGTTAAGTTAATTTTTTATGCCACCCTACCTATAACCTATTCTCTGTGTGTGTACAAACGTTCGTCTAACGGGCTTGGAATTTTTCTGTGAGGGGAAGTTTTCATTTTATATTGTTTTTCACGGGGAAAGTAGACACGGTTTCCACATTTCCTCCGTTAAAAATGTGGTGGTGACTCTGGGGCTTTTGGTGTTTGTTGGAATCTTCTGTAGGTACGTAAAAATTAGTAACGGGGCTTAATTCCTTCGTTTATTTTTTTATTATCGTTTATTATTTTTCGACCAATTACATAGGTTTTTTAAAACTGAATATAATACCAAAACATTATGTGGATGTGACATTAGTAATACCTTATTCTGTTTTCCTTGTTTGCTATTTTGTGGAGAGGATCCTTGGACTAAAACAGGCATGTCAGATAGTTATCTGATCGTATACACAAACATCAGTTATCAAACTTCCACATGAAAAGTGTCTTGCAATTCGCTCTTTTTGGGACTGTAAACATTGCAAAACAGTTTGATTCTGAATACAGAAACAATGTTATAATAAACTCTGTGTGTTTCTGTGGGGCTTCTGTGTTGGCATTAAGGTTGATAGGCTATAACCAATGTACAACATGATGAATCCAATTCCTCTTCTAACCCAGGAATTTTTCAGGGTTTAATCAATTTTAGTTCAGAGTTGGGCATTGCTTTAAAAAATCAAACGGAAATACAGTGCTTTTTAAAAACATATTTAAAACAGTTCAAAACAAACTTTTGACTATAATGTTGGAGTTGTGTTAAGAAAACAATAACTCAAGAAGTACAAGAGTCTAATTATTTAGATGTTATATCAGGTGAAACCAGTGATGTTGCTAAATGTATTCAGATGGTTTATTGTATATTGTTTAGTAGTGTTAGGTATACTGTAAAAGGTAACCAGTTGAGAGATTCTGGGGATTTTTCACTTCTGACAAGCATGATGCTGAAACATCATGTATTCTTGAAGAACTTGGTAAACATAAAGTAAATGAAAATACAAATAAACTTATTGCACAAACATACAATGGGACGTCAATTATGACTGAATTTTCAGGGGGAGTAGAAGGTATTGTTAAGAATCAGTTGTAGAATATGTTCACTGGTATGTGCATGAGCTAAATTTTAATATTGATGAATGTTGCATCAGTAAATAGACATGTTTGCATATTTTTTGCTATTTTGGAAGAATCTAGCTTTTTTTATCTAGCCCTCAGAAAATAAAGATACTGGATGAAGTAGTGGAAAAACGATTATCTCAGTCTGTGCCTACAAGGTGGAATTTTCAGTCTCATAGTGTAAACACAGTTTTTCAATATAGATAATAAACAATTCATTGTATGCGAAGTCATTCTTCAAGAGGATGGAATTAAAAATATGAACACAATAAGTCAAGCCAGTGGTCTCATAAAGCTTTGGCCAGCAATAATTTTATATTCTGGCTTTCTTTCATAAATACCCATGTTGAAATTGATGCTATTGTAGCCAAAAACTAAATTTCATCCTTCAGAGATAATATAAAGAAAATAACGGATAAAGTAGATTAAATAAACACAGACGATCCTCAAAAGAAGAAAGATTGAACAGAGATTAAAAGAGAAGTTAATGAAGTGTGCGATGTTATTATTAGTCATACCAAAGACAGATTCAAATTCACTGGCCACCCGATTGCATGTTTATTTTCACCAGAAATGTTTTTGTAGTCAAAGTTTTCAGAGAAAATTTTAAAAACTGTTTGTAAGATGTATTCATTCCTTAACTTTAAACGCTTTAACTGAGTGTTGTTCCTTCTTTAACTTTTACTGAGTTTTTAACTGTCCATTATTTACACCAAGATGAATTTTCCTTATTCTATGGTGCCGTCAATTTGTACAATTTCATCTTGCAAAACAATATTAAATCCATGTTCAGTGACTGTTTTAAAAACTGCTGAAAGTATTAATGACAATTCTCATGACAACAGCCAAAGCTGAAAAGTGTTTTTCCACTTTAATAAGAATTAAAACTTTTGAGGAATCCTTTTTTGAAGTCAAGAAAGGCTTTCACCACTTGCAATGCTTTCTATTGAACATGATTTTATAATGAGCTTCCCAGGAAAATCCACAAGTTTGCTGCAGCAAAGGATAGGACAGATTTCCTTTCTATTTAGTTTTTCATATTGTTTTCTTACTCATCTGCTACTGGCACTTCAATTGGCAGCAACAAGCCTACATCTGAAATAATTATTTTAATATCATTCTAATAGTTATTACTGTACTAGTAATGTAACTGATGTTAATAGTTAATTACATGAATTATTAATATTTAAAGTACTAGTTTAATAACAATTACTAAAAAATAATTAAAGACCTACATCCCCCCCCCCAAAAAAAAACCATACATTCTTTGTGCAACCACCACCACTTAAACGTCATTAACTACATTTAAAAATGACCAACCATCAAATCCAAATACATCCATTGGTGTATCTATAATCTGTCCAATTATTCTGTAACTACCAATCTTGTGTTGCAAATGTCCGATTTGCATGAACTGTAAATGCAAAAATACCAGTATCAATTTCTCAATTATAGGCTACAGTGGTGGCAGAATGTGCTGGATATTCTGGATAAGTAAAGTTGTTTTAATAGACTGCCTACATTATTAATTATCAATAAACATTAATACAATTAGTATTAACAATATACTAATAAAATACATTAATATGTAAAACATTAACATATTAATAAGATCACACACACACACATATATTAATATTCTACTATTAATACATTTACTACATGTCAAACATGGAATACAGTTTGCACATTTCCAATTCTTTGTCTGGAAAGTGCTGACATAGTTAACGTATACATTTGTTAAACAATTAACAATTTTTGAAACCACAGCTTGTGCCGTGTTTGGGCGAGAACCCGGCTCGGTTAATTAAATAAAACGTTACGAATGGCTTAAGTACTGATTTCGTTAATTAATTGTGTAACGGTACGTACAAGGTTGGCAATGCATTCGCTATGCTGATCGGTGCGCGCTCTGGGGTCGAGGCGGCATAGCATTTTTTTTGCGGCGCAAGTTGAGGCAGTTCACGTCCAGCACTCGACATTGAATGTCCGTGCTCCTCCCGGCTGCTTTGAGATTTTGGATCTTTGTAAATTATCTATCACTATGCATAGATAATCGCTACGTGACTCTCCGGTAAGTGTGTTTAATGTATTTTACTTATTGTATGATAAAAAGAATTGTATTTAACTTAAAATTAACCCCGATGCAGGTAGATATATATGCGTCAAGTTACCGTGTGGCGGGCACAGGTTAACTACTGAGTATGCACGTCTCTGAATGTTAACACTGGCTGAAATACAGTATTTTATATTTTTATATGTATTTATATTATTCTAATTATATCAAAAGAGGTGTAAGAAAACTATTTTGTAATATTTGTTGAAACGAACGTGCTTTACGAACCTGTTCAGGGTTGTTAACTCATGGTGAAATTGCAGTACAATGGCTAATTAGTTGACGAACAGTTTGGGAATAACTATTTATTTAACACTAAATTCCAGTCAGAAGGTAGTTTATCATGTATTAAGCTCTTGGGAAGGTGTCATGTTGGTCAAAGTATACTTATTTTTTCAAAATATTTAAACGGGGCTTGATGTGGTGTGTGAGTTATGCTGGAGTGAAAGGGGCATTGTGAATTATTGAACACTTGAGTAATTACCCATATATAAATGTCCAGGGTTCCTGATTAAGACGACGACCTGATTCGCTCCAGGAGGTGGCCGAACAACTGCCACCCATGCCATTAACCTAGCAACTTTCCGTTTTGGCTGCCGGGAGGAAGAGATGGACAACATGCCACAGAAACCGCATGCTCAGTGCTGGACTATAACCAGGTGACATTTATGCCTTTTAAAAATATCTTGGCCGCTACAATTTATAACATGTGACTTTATTCCCGGAATGGCTCCTGTTAGATGGTGCACAAGTCCTGTGGGACATTCTAGTGATAAACTTTATCAGTTTTTAATTTACGAATGCTTACGCCCCCAGAATGAGTGTAAACCCAGACGGGGTCATGCATCAGCCGATTTTGAGGTTCTTTTTTTCTTTTACTGTAAAAGTGTGCGGAACTGAAGGTTACTGATTCATATAGTGTTAATTATTCACGCATGGGTGCTGGGGTACTTTTGTTGGGGGATTTTCTTGATTATATATATTTTGTGATGTTTTCAATTTGTTTTTCTGCAAGTAGATAATATTGTATAATGTATAAGAATTCACTTAGAAACCTCTGATGATACTGATATTTTTCAGTGAAACGTGCGTCAGGTGTTAAAAAGAATATACAATATTATCTACTTGCAGAAGAAACAAATTGAAAACATCACAAATTATATAATTACTGCAAGAAACATCGAGTTACTTATATAGAATATATATATATACATGGGTATTTGTTTTTTTAAATAATTTAAAGGTTTGGGGGTGCTTTAACCTGTGGCCGTCACCTGTTGGTGCCGTCATCCACAGGTCTCTGACATGTTAAATTTTGTTGGATCTGGTTCCGGCGCATGGCCAAGTTCAGGCACTGAGGTCAACCCAATTCTCTATGAACGCCTCAAATATATTTTATTAGGTTTTACATTATAAAATTTTTATTAAAATTCTTATTATACATTTTATAAAATTTATTTTAGCTGTTTAATAATTCTGTAATAAGTAAATTTTCATTATTTTTTAACTGCCATAGCCAGTGCATTAATTGTTGAGTTTTAATATGAGCACACTACCGGTTCTCACTTCTTCAATTGTAAATGTAAAGTTGTAAATCAGTATCAGTTCTATGTTATTTTCTAGTGGTTACGTCCCACTGGGTTTTTTCGCTCATATTTGTATTTTTGTAAGAGCATGAAAGGAGCTGAGAAATATCCATTTTATAAGACCGTGCAGTCATGTTCACCTTGCGATGGCACCTTACTATTTGGGGGAACAAAAATAATTTTATTATGCATTGTAACTTAAGAGTTGTTCGGGCTGTATTGCCAATTTCACTTCGGTCATTTCTAATACTTGTAATTATTTCGTTTGTGTAACTCAGTTATACTCTGACGAGTTAATGGATTTGTTTTCTTAAATGAGAAGTTTTTAAGACTTGCTGGGCACTTTATCCGATTACGGTAGTTTGGGATGGGGGTCTTGTTGACAGACACGGGGGTTTCCACACTCCTCTGCGGTATGGTGAAAATATATATATAAGCTGTCGGCCAGGTGGACATGTGTGTGTGGTATATGTGTATATATATATATTTTCTATGTGTATTCATGTATGTACATTAATTGATGTTGAATTTATGTGTATTTATAAGGAATTATTGAATTATGAATTTATGATGTTACATATGTATATTTTAAGAATTTTATAATGTCAGGGAGTGGATTACAAGTTTTTAATGAAATTTTTAAATTCTATTAAATTTATATTGGGGTTAAAGAATTTGGCAAAAAACAAAATTAAAAAAAAAAATTGGAAATATTGGAAATACTGTAATAAAGATTGTTGTTGCTGTTTAACAACCGAGTTTAAATTGCAAGTCCCGTCTCACTGAACCCAGCGCATTTTTTTTGCTTCTCTAGGCCTTCCGCCTAGTTTTAAATAACTAGTGGCCCCATTTTTTTTTTTTATAAGCATAAAAATAGAAAGAGGGGTTACAAATGGTAGCAGAGCGTGGTTGATTCTAGGGTCGAACCCTTGGGTCCTTGGGTGTGACGGGGCTTGCAAACTCAGAAATAGTTTGAAAAACTTTAAACTTCAAAAACTTTCGAAAATGAATATATAGGTGGATGCAATGGCAGGTTTAGTGTTTTATGTATATATGTATTGTGCATGAATAATTGTTATTTGATTTGGAATTGTAAACCTGATGCCGCCACGTGGCATGCGTTTTAGTTGGGGTTTTTTTTTGTTGTTGAGATTGGACCTTACCGGAGATCACGGGGGAATTGCCGGGGGAAGGGGCTGCCTTATAAATACTTACGGAAGTTATAGCGCATGAGGTTAGCTGGATGCGGTATGGCGCGACCGGAAGTCGGCATCGTCACCGACAAGTTTGAGTCTCTGAAGTTTGTAATAAATGTCTTTGTTGAAACGTTAGATGTTGTGGTAGGTGTTCGGTGGTGTGGATTGTTGGTCTATGTTAGTGTCTGATGTGTTTCTCCTCTTGAGTGTGGTGGCTGACGGAGAGTTGGTTCTGGAGTGGATCAGGTTTTCGCAGCGCTAAGGAACCCGGATGTCGCTCGAAGGAAGTAGATTACTCGAGTTTTTTCCTGATTCTTTGTGACTATGTTTTGTAAGTTAGGTTGGTGTTAGGTGTTTGTGGGGATTTATGTTTATTGTTGTGTGTTGTGTATTGTGCAATTCTGGCGGCGATATGCTATCAGAAATTGCCCCACCCCATTTCAGGGGTTCTTCAGAAACTTTCGGTGTTGGATGGAGTAGATGAGGACAGGTTGCTGGTCTTCTTGGACCTTGTCCTGCAGTTGGCAGATTTCCCGGGGGTGTCCGATGGGGAGGTCTTGTCCCTTATATACCCATATTGCCGGGGTTCATTGGCAGGGTTGGTCACCAACACTCTGCGTCGGGGCGGCAGTGTCGACACTTTCCATGGGGAAGTGTTGGATTTCTTCATACCCCATCGACGACGTGCCCAGCTTAAGTTTGATTTATTCTATCGCCTACAGGCCAACGGAGAGGCATTGGGGGACTTCGTGCACGATGTAAGGAAAGCTGCCCGGGTATTAAGGTTGGGGTTGCCCGAGACGGAAGTAATACAAGCTATTCTGGAAGGACTGAATCCTCAAGAGAGATCTTGTTTGATATTCGCAGACCGTCCCCGTTGTTTTGCGGATCTGGACCGGTTGTGTCTGGTTTCTAGTACTGTCCAGGCTAGAATGCTAAAGATGTCCGATGCTCCAGTGGTTTATTAGGAAGAGCTGAAAAGGACAAACATGGTGGTTGGTGGAGAACACAAGAAACGGTAAGAAAAACTGAGTATTCCAGAAGTAATGGAAGATACAAGGGGGTGGCAAGTGGAAAGACGGTAACAACAGCTACAGCACAGAAAATAAAGAAGTATGAAATTAACAGGGGAAGAAGAAGTTATATCAGGGAACAAACATCGGCAAGTAGGGATCCTGTAGGAAGTCTTTATTCCTATTTGGAAAGAAAAGAAACTTTAAAGGTTCCAGAGGAAGTACCAGTGCCTAATAGAGTTGTGGATGAAGAAGGTGAAGAGAAAGAAGAAAAGCTGAATAACTTCTGTGGATTAATACAAGACGACAAGAAAACGTCTGTTAATACTGAGTCAGAGAGGACGTCATGGTTGAATCCGGATGCCGCAGAGTTTGTTCCGGTATCTCCATCTCGGTTCATGAGGGATCCTGATCCTGTAATATTATCATCGCCTACGCAGGGGTGTGAGAAGTCATTTGATGGTGTAGCTTTATCATCGGAAGTAGTATTTAATTTAGACATTGCACATGGACCTGGACAGGTGAGGTAGGAAATGTTGAGGACGCTATAGTTGCTGAGAGTGGTGAAGGAGTGTAATCGAAGGAAGAGGCAGAAGAGCGGTCTGCAGATGCTGCACAGGGAAGTATAGTTGTAGGTGTTAGGGAGACTGAAGAGTCTGAGTTTGTGGATGGACACGGGGATGTCCATGCTGCAAACGTTTCTGAGGTTGCGGATGGACACGGGGATGTCCATGCTGCAAGTGTGGTGGAAGGAGATGAGGTAGAAGTTGAGGAGAAACTTGGTGGCAGCGTGGTGGAGTATGTGAGTGAGAATGATGTAGTGTGTGAAGATGTGCAGACGCCTTCTGTAAGTAGTGTTGAGGATTCCGAGGAACGGAAAGAAGTTTCATGCGGACCAGGTGAGCAACTAGACGATGAAGATGTGCAGTGTTCGAATGGTGGTAGTGGACGTGATGGCGATGATGTTGATGGTGATGAACATTTAAATTATGATCATGAACGTGTTGATGAAAAGGAGGACGAAAATGAGATTGGAGAGGAGGTTGATGAAGAAATTGGTGAGGAGCTGGGTGAAGATGCGGTTGAAGAGGGATCAGATGAGCAACTGGAAGATGGTGAGGAGGTACAGTGTCATGAGGTTGATTTGGATTATGGGGACGAAGAAGGGGAAATGGTAGAAGAAGGAAGAGAGGAAGAAAAGGAAGGGTTAGAAGAAAGAGAAGTAGGGAAGGCAGAAGCAGAGGAGTTAGATGATGAGGACAATCCAAATCGGGGTGAAAGTAGTGAGGTAAGTTGCCTTGATTCTGATTCAGAGGAAACCAGCCAGTACAGCTGAACGCGAGATAATTTCTCCGAGAGTGGTGTCCGAAAGGAACGAGTACCTAAAGTCCGTCACAGAAAGGTGAGAAGAAGCGGTTAACAGGTAGCGGGTAGATGTTCCCCACAGTCCCAGTGGTGTTCGTCTACTTCAGGGTTGCGTCCCTGCCCACGCGAGCCTTGGTTTTCTCCAGTCATTCTCCTTTTCGGAGGGAACCATGTCCTTACCCTTAGTCCTCGCTCTTGACCTTCAACGATCCTTGCCCCGTTTCATCTTCCCGATTTTCCTACCCCTCCCGTTAGAAAAAAAAAAAAAATCGATAAGGAGTTAGAGACTTGCCGAGAGTGTGCCGCTAGATGGTGGTCTTGGAGATCGCCAGGTTCCCCTGTATGGAGAAGTTATGTGGTGTTGTTTCCTTGTTCATAGTGGTTGATTTTGATTTTTGAGTAGTATAGGGTCCGAGCCATGCCGCATTCCCAGTTGTATTCCATGGTGTTTTTGTTAAGTAAGAGTAGGGTTGGATGTTCGCGTGCCCTTGATGCGGTCCTCTCTGTCTGGCTGGGCGGGGCCGTCCGCCCTAGTGTAGGGATGTGGGCCAGCCATATGGCAAGGATGGAGGTGCCTTGTTGGTGAATATGGCTGGTCGGTCCAGGAGGTGGACGAGAGGTAGTACGGTCACTCACATACCAAGGTACAGGGTGATACCTTGTTGGGTCTTCGGACGGGTATGTGAGTGGAACCGGAAGAAGAAGGTGATGGTCACCGCAGAGGGTGACGTGTTGGGGCGGTCCCGTGGGGTCGGCATGGCGGAGAGGGTCGCATGGGGATGGCCGCAGTTTTCCTTCTGAGCCTCTGCTACCCTGAGAGCCATGACTGGGGAGGATGCCGATAGCAACTCGAGTTTTATAGACTATAAGGGGGGTACACTGCAGGGTACCCCTGAGTTCTGGTTGGGCAACCATGTTGCCCTTTTGGAGTGGGGGTGTGCCGTGTTTGGGCGAGAACCCGGCTAGGTTAATTAAATAAAAAGTTACGAATGGCTTAAGTACAGATTTCGTTAATTAATTGTGTAATGGTACGCACAAGGTTGGCAATGCATTCGCTATGCTGATCGGTGCGCGCTCTGGGGTCGAGGCGGCATAGCATTTTTTTTTCGGCGCAAGTTGAGGCAGTTCACGTCCAGCACTCGACATTGACTGTCCGTGCTCCTCCCGGCTGCTTTGAGATTTTGGATCTTTGTAAATTATCTATCACCATGCATAGATAATCGCTACGTGACTCTCCGGTAAGTGTGTTTAATGTATTTTACTTATTGTATGATAAAAAGAATTGTATTTAACTTAAAATTAACCCCGATGCAGGTAGATATATATGCGTTAAGTTACCGCGTGGCGGGCACAGGTTAACTACTGAGTATGCACGTCTCTGAATGTTAACACTGGCAGAAATACAGTATTTTATATTTTTATATGTATGTATATTATTCTAATTATATCAAAAGAGGCGTAAGAAAACTATTTTGTAATATTTGTTGAAACGAACGTGCTTTACGAACCTGTTCAGGGTTGTTAACTCATGGTGAAATTGCAGTACAATGGCTAATTAGTTGACGAACAGTTTGGGAATAACTATTTATTTAACACTAAATTCCAGTCAGAAGGTAGTTTATCATGTATTAAGCTCTTGGGAAGGTGTCATGTTGGTCAAAGTATACTTATTTTTTCAAAATATTTAAACGGGGCTTGATGTGGTGTGCGAGTTATGCTGGAGTGAAAGGGGTATTGTGAATTATTGAACACTTGAGTAATTACCCATATATAAATGTCCAAGGTTCCTGATTAAGACGACGACCTGATTCACTCCAGGAGGTGGCCGAACAACTGCCACCCATGCCATTAACCTAGCAACTTTCCGTTTTGGCTGCCGGGAGGAAGAGATGGACAACACGCCACAGAAACCGCATGCTCAGTGCTGGACTATAACCAGGTGACATTTATGCCTTTTAAAAATATCTTGGCTGCTACAATTTATAACATGTGACTTTATTCCCGGAATGGCTCCTGTTAGATGGTGCACAAGTCCTGTGGGACATTCTAGTGATAAACTTTATCAGTTTTTAATTTACGAATGCTTACGCCCCCAGAATGAGTGTAAACCCAGACAGGGTCATGCGTCAGCCGATTTTGAGGTTCTTTTTTTTTCTTTTACTGTAAAAGTGTGCGGAACTGAAGGTTACTGATTCATATAGTGTTAATTATTCATGCATGGGTGCTGGGGTACTTTTGTTGGGGGATTTTCTTGATTATATATATATATATATATATATTTTAGCATGACAGATAATCCACTTAAATCAATTGCCAGATGATCATTAGTAAAAATCAAGTATATGGAATATCCAGAAAAATCCTAATGAAAACCAAATAAAAAGCACAATAAATTACCATTATAACAAGAAAAAGTAAACATAAAGAAAAAATCTGCAACTAATATGAAAGTACAACAAATTAAAACCCCAGAAAACTAAAATTAAAATAACAATAATACCCAGGTAGGATAGGAGCAGGCAAGGAAGATACTCAGACCAAGTAAACCGACAAAGTAAACAGACCAGTATAAACAAAAGTGTATAATAACGAAATGGTACTGAAGAAACAAGAATGAAGAAAGAAGATATCTAAAATAAACAAATACACTTAATGAACAGAGACAAGTGAAGATCACATAGAATAGAGGAAGTAGAACACGATAGAACACGACCAATACCCAATAGAAACCCAATAGGGAGAAACCAAAAACCCCAAAAATAAGTAAATGTCACAACAGAAAGTATAACACTCCAACAAACCATAAACTCATGTAAAACAAATAAAAACAAAAAGTGTTTAAAGTGCTAAGTAGAAGTGCACCCAAAAAAATTATTGTATAGTTTATATAGACAAATCTCAACAGTTCCCCCATGGTTAAACAATTTGATATTATAAAACTATGAAAGGACTAGTGATAATATCAAGAAATCACCAGGGACAAGTGCAAGTTATTAGATTATAATAAATAAACTTGGAGAAGGTACATGAATTACTGTACAATTAAATAACTTTAAGTGTTTTTAAATAGTATCATGAATGATATTTAATCAAGTAATATGGTGAAGGAGCAATGAATACTCTTTCTAATAAAATGCCACTGTTTATATGAGAACATTCCATAGAATAAATAATATAAATAGATAGCTTGGGGTTAGTACATAAGGTGACGGGGAATACATCCCTAAAATTAAGAAAAACAGATTAGAATGTAACTAAATAGTTTTAAGGGAGTGTTAAACATTTAATGGAACAAAATGTTAGGTTCCAGTTTCCATATATTAACTCTATAAAGAAGATTTAGAAGTAGAGATTAATACTTGTATTTATCAAATGTTATTTTGTTAGTAGTTTGAATTAGGAATGCAATATCTGAATGTAGATACCATTCCTATATTGTAAAATGTTTTTAATAAGTTACTGTAAGTAATCAGTACAAAAAAGGTATGCTTCTAGATACCAGATTTAATATTAAATAATTGTTATGTTTTAATTGTTTAAAGTCAATACTCAATGTTATAGTAGTAAAGGAACAAATTATTAATGAATATTATATTAGAATAGAAGGTCAGAAAAGGGTACAAACTAACTGTATTATTAAAAACTTTGCAAGTAACAACAGATAAAGTCTAGGCCAGATAGTAAATTTAGACTACATTATAATTGACAAATCTAGTCCTATAAACCAACTAAACTGATGAAATTTATGTAAGATAAACCCACCATATAGTAATACAATGTAACTTATACTTTATAAAGATATTGTCAGAAGATAAGTAAAATTATAAATAAAAGTGGAATGTATTAACTAACATTTCAGAGGAGGAGTCATAGATAAATGAATTATATTGAAAAACAATAACTAATGAACTAAATTGCAAGAAATTAAGTAAAGATAAACAATTATAGCAATCTTAGATTCAGTATAATAATAATTATATCAGAGAAAATGGCTATTATCTGGGCAAGGACAGGAAACACATATTTGAACCTACTATTCCAACATGAAAGAAATATAACTTTTTTAAATGAAAACTTTGTAAAACTATATTAATTAGTATCAAAATAAGCAAAATAGATTAAAGAAACCGAATATGTATTTAGTATTTCATACAGTTAACTAATAACGAAATTATTTTCCGCGTATAATGTATAATGTATTCAAATAAAATGTATCGGAAGCTAAGATAATTTGAAACAATGTATAATATATATTAAATTGGCTAAGATTTTCAGGAGACGAAGGAAATGAGAACAGTTAATTATTATCCGTTGAAGCGAACACTTAAACGAGGTTTTGCTCCGTATAACCTAAATGAATGGCGTGCGATAATTGAACCGAATTCAGTACAATTTTTGTAATTTTTTTAATTTGAATTTTTAACTTGTGAAACAGTGAAAACAAACAATAAACAGTGCATTACAGATAAAACAGAACCACACACGCCTAAATAATTGAAATAACACCAGTACAAATAAATTTGACGGACGAACAAAAAAGGTTATATACGACATATTTTAACCAAAGTGAAATAGACATAATAACACACATTGACACCAAGTGAATTAATAAACACTACACCAGGAACACTCATTTAACTCCAGAACCAATATCCACAATTGCTGAGACGAATAAACAGTGAAAGGACATCTTTATTGGAAGAAATATTCGTCGAGGTGATAGACGTTTAACTGCGCATGCTGCTGTCGGCCATTTTGATTTTTTCATCACTCTCATTGAGGTGGAGCAAACGAATTTCTAGACTGCATTGGTTCGAAATATATACTATATAAACTTCATACATTAATTAATAACGTTGTAATTGTTAGTTTTAAGACATTTCTAATTTTAAGTGTTATACTTTCTTGGCCCTACCCTTCTCTGGCTATTCTAACATAACCGTTAAAAGAACCTATTTTATATACACATTTAATGTAAAGTTTTGTCGACCGGCCCTGAGTACGAGTCGATACTGTTGTCAAATATCGATTATTATCGATATTTTTTAATAAATTGTTAATAAACCTTCTATTTATGCAATTTGGTTGAATTTTTCTTTAAATATATTTAAAGAATAAGTTAACTCAAGGACACGGACTAACCGAAAGGCGGTATATACGAAAATAAAGAGCACATCGAAGAAGAAGAAGAGACGTCTATCGACCAGTACCGGAGTTAACCAGATTAACTTAAGTGATTTACAGAAAGTGACACCACTACACTATCAACCATAATACAATTAAAATTTTAACACCAAACAATAACCACAATTATTTATTAAATACCAGTAATAAGAAACACGACACAAATATTTTTCAGACACAAAATTTTTTTAAATTTAAAAAATTTTTATTTCATTCTTCAAATTATAACATTATTATTTTGTAACCACGATAAATGTTACTATATATATATATATATATATATATATGTGGGTATTTGTTTTTTTAAATAATTTAAAGGTTTGGGGGTGCTTTAACCTGTGGCCGTCACCTGTTGGTGCCATCATCCACAGGTCTCTGACATGTTAAATTTTGTTGGATCTGGTTCCGGCGCATGGCCAAGTTCAGGCACTGAGGTCAACCCAATTCTCTATGAACGCCTCAAATATGTTTTATTAGGTTTTACATTATAAAATTTTTATTAAAATTCTTATTATACATTTTATAAAATTTATTTTAGTTGTTTAATAATTCTGTAATAAGTAAATTTTCATTATTTTTTTTAACTGCCATAGCCAGTGCATTAATTGTTGAGTTTTAATATGAGCACACTACCGGTTCTCACTTCTTCAATTGTAAATGTAAAGTTGTAAAATCAGTATCAGTTCTATGTTATTTTCTGGTGGTTATGTCCCACTGGGTTTTTTCGCTCAAATTTGTATTTTTGTGAGAGCATGAAAGGAGCTGAGAAATATCCATTTTATAAGGCCATGCAGTCATGTTGACTTTGCGATGGCACCTTACTATTTGGGGGAACAAAAAAAATTTTATTATGCATTGTAACTTAAGAGTTGTTCGGGCTGTATTGCCAATTTGACTTCGGCCATTTCTAATACTTGTAATTATTTCGTTTGTGTAACTCAGTTATATTCTGATGAGTTAATGGATTTGTTTTCTTAAATGAGAAGTTTTTAAGACAACAAAAAAATTTTGTTGGCACTTTATCCGATTACGGTACTTTGGGATGGGGGTCTTGGTGACAGACACGGGGGTTTCCACACTTCTCTGCGGTATGGTGAAAATATATATATAAGCTGTCGGCCAGGTGGACATGTGTGTGTGATATATGTGTATGTATGTATATATATATATATATATATATGTTTTCTATGTGTATTCATGTATGTACATTAATTGATGTTGAATTTATGTGTATTTATGAGGAATTATTGAATTATGAATTTATGATGTTACATATGTATATTTTAAGAATGTTATAATGTCAGGGAGTGGATTACAAGTTTTAATTAAATTTTTAAATTCTATTAAATTTATATTGGGGTTAAAGAATTTGGCAAAAAACAAAATTTAAAAAACAAAAAAATTGGAAATATTGGAAATACTGTAATAAACATTGTTGTTGCTGTTTAACAACCGGGGGCATTTTTTTTGCTTCTCTAGGCCTTCCGCCTAGTTTTAAATAACTTAGTGGCCCCTCTTTCAAAAAAAAAAAAAGGTTTTTTTTTTATAAAGCATAAAAATAGAAAGAGCTAACTGCATAAACTACGTGTCCGAATATGTGTCCAATCACATCCAGTGTCAATATGATGTAATTATCCTGGTACGACAAAAACACTTTTCTCAACACATTACATTATATCAGTCTGCATTAGTACCATAGTAAAAGCCTTTAAAGTGCTTTCACACACACACACTGTAACGAGCCTCGCGTTTACAAATGAAAACTGTGTTATTTAATTTTTTTAAGAAAATTAAATATGTTGTTTTGAAATTAAAAAAAAATTTTGTTTTATGTTTTAATAATTTAGGAAATATTTCTTGTAAAGGTGTAGTGGCAAAATTTTATGTTTCTGTGAGTTAATTGTGTCAATAAACTTGCTTATAGTTTACTGTAAATAAATTTGGAGTTAATAGGATTGTCTCACTTCACTAATCGATTGGCGATACTTCGTCTTTCTCGTATATATTACTCCCACTTGAGTAATGGTCGCTTTCTTGTAATCCTGTTGTTAAATAAACTCTATTTTTTTAATTTATAAAATAAATTTAAAACCAAATAATTGAATTACAATATTTTATTGACAATTTTATAAAAGATTAATTTAAAATCGATTATCAAATTATTTCTCGACTCTTTCACAGGGCGATCGATTGTGGATACATGTTATTGAATATAATTATTTTCTTAGGTTCTTCTAACGGTTATAATTAATAGTCAGAGAAGGGGCAAGGCTAGAAAGTATAACATTCACAATAAAATACTTAATAGTTAACAAATACAAAATTATTTGATAATATATATAATGTTTATTAATTGAAACGTTTATACCAAATGACGAACGCTGAATTCTAATAGGAGTGTTCGCTATGCATGCCGGGAGCCAACATGGCCGTCTTCCGTGCTGCTGTGGTTAATGTGACTTCGCTCAGACGAAATTTCCTTCAATAAAATCTGCCTAGTTCACGTTCCTCGTCTCTGCAGTATCGAGAATTCCTTCTCTTGTTATTAGTGTTGTCCTGGTTAAGGGTTCTGTGTTCACTGTGACTAAATATGTTGGATTATGTGTGTTCACTTCTGTCCATGTGTGTGTTAAAAATTGTAAAGTTCGTTTGGTTATGAATAATTATTGTTGTACAGGTTTAAGTCTTTATATCACTTGTATTCAGTTCAGTAGTAATTGATTTCAATGTTTGTGGTGGTTGTGTTCACTGAATTTAAGTTTAAAGTAAAAATTTCAGTAACTCTCGATTTTTATACTGTAGGCTAGGCTCTACTTTTATACGCCATTAACGATTCTGATATAGGGTTTATTAGCGAGAGCTTCATCAACCGTACTCTACGAATGTTAATTAAGAACTGTTTTACTTCCTTCGTCTTCTGAAATATCTTGCCAAGTTAATATTAGAAAAGTATTGTTTCAATTTTTATTCGTTTCCTATACATTTAAAAAAGGTACATTATACTCAGAATATATTTTGGTTATTATTTACTTTCATGAAATAGTAAATACATAATCGGTTTCTTTAATTCCTTCTGCTTAATTTGATACCCATTAATCTAATTTTACAAAGTTTTTTATTAAAATTGCCATATTTCTTTCATTTTGGAAAAGTAGGCTCAATTTTGTTTTCCTGTCCTTCTCCAAATATTAGCCATTTTAATATGTCATAATTAGGACTACAATAAATTTCAGATTTACCTAAAGGTTTATCTTTCCTTAATTTCTTGCAATTTTATCAATTGATTATCCTTTTAAATATAATTCATGAATTTATGACTTCCCCCTCTGAAATTTTTAGTTAATACATTTACAAAATTTTCAATAATTATATATATTCTTTTCTTATTATCCTATTAAAGTCTAGTATTAGTCATAGTATTTGGTGACTGATTCACCTGATATAAATTCCATCTGTTTACTTGGTTTATTTAACTTAATTAATTAATTATAATGTTATTGGAATTTTCTATTTGGCCTAGATTTTCTGGTTTTACATATAATGTTTTTGCCTAATACTGTTTCTATACCCCTTCTGACTTTCTTATTTTAATACAACATTATTTAAAATTTCTTTAATTAACAAATAAAACATGTAGTATTGTATTCCTACTCATAATCTAAACAATATTTAAAATTAATAATATGGTCTTCAAAGTCAGACATTTTAGTTTTTTAACTACTATTAATAACACATTTATAAACATTTTAAAAAGAGTATAGTAGTCATACTTAAACATTTTAGTATGGATTAACACTTATTAAACATATTAAACATTTTTATAAATATAACACAATCTTATTCTATTCACCATTGAATTATGGAGTTCATGGGCTTAAATATATACATTACAAGCCATTTATTTTTATTTGTTTCTTAAACTTATGGTTGCAGTCTTATCTGTTTCTATTTTGGGTATTACAATTTTCTCCCCTGTCACTTTATTTAATCACCACCTGCTTAGAAACATTAGTAATGTTTTCATAATAATATTTTATAAAATTTTATTCCTGTATAATAGAAAACATTAAAGTTGTTTTATGGTATACATATACTCAGTTGCAGTATTAGTTACACTTATACTTGAAGTTTATTTAATATATATTGAAATAACTTGCACTGGTTCACTTATATTTTGGTTCTTATCTCTAATTGAGTTTTACAATGTTTCAAGACCAAAATCTTAGTTATAAGGGATTATGAAGATTTGTTTATTTCATTACACAGTAACTTTAGTGGGTGCACTTCTACTCACAATATTAAACACTTTGTTTATAACTATTTTACATTTAATAGCAGGTTTTGGGGTGTTATACTTTCTGTGTGACTTTTTACTCTTTTTCGGGGTTGGTTATATTCTTTTTAATAGGTTTCCCTTTGGTACATCTTGTAGTCCTTCCATCCTTACAATTTGGCTTCTTGAGAATTCTTCCTTCTTGGTTTCTTCCAGGTCATATGTTTCTATCATGTTCTATGGTTTGTTCAGGGTATCTTCCTTACTATATGGTTATCTTGGTACGTTTATTTATTCTGGGTATCTTCTTTACCTACTCCTATCCTACCTGGGTATTATTCTTATTTTATTTTAGTTTTTTAGGGTTTATATGTCTTTATACAATTTTGTTGCATTTTGGTTCTTTATTATTATTTTTTCCATTCATGGTGGTATTTTATTTTGATATTTATATGTTCTCATTTGAATTTTCTTTTATATTTATTGTAATTGATATTTCATCATGATCATAACTGGATCTTTATTTAGTGGATTATCTGTCATGCTACAGATTGCTCTCCTCCAGAAGTGATTAGTTCAGACCAGACTTGGTTTGTCTGAAATAATTGCTTATGATACTTATTATATTGTTATAATTCTGGACTTCCTTTTCATTTCTTTTTTTTTTCTTGATATTCGAGCTTACATATATTTTATTTTTATATTGATCTTCCTTGATAGTAATAGTCATCTGAGGTTTATTATTTTATTTTCATATTCTCACAACTTGGTGTTTTATCCCTGGGATATTTATTCCCTAACATTCCCTAATACGTGAGCTGGGGCAGTTCAGAGAGGCACGGTAGGCTACATACTCTGCTGGCCATACGTCACTTCTAATTGAGTACAGAGGCAAATCATCTCTGCTCAAAAACATAACAATACTGCTGGACTTATCTACAGACAGTTATTAATAAAAATTATATAAGAATAGTCTTTTTTATGACTATTAAAAAATATCTTTGTATACTTCACTTTGTAATTGCTCAGATCTGTTAATATTTCTACCTAAGTGATTTTCCTTCTCAGTTATTCTTCTGACTGGTTAGCTCTACTGTTATCTTATTTCTTATTATGGTGGGAAGCTCGTTTATTTATATAATTATCATTATTTATTAAGTATAAATAATTTTTTGTGTTACTTCTCTATTCTTCTTTTGTTGTTATTGCAATCTGCTTCTGGTCATTGGTAGCATATATTTTCTGATATTTTTGTTTGTTTCTTAATTCTCATGAATTGTTCCACTAGTTCTATGTTCTAGCATTTTCCTTTATTTGTCTTTATTACAATCGACATTTATTTTATGATCATATTCATTTTTGATTGTTTTACATATATATATTTTTTCTCTTTCACAAATTCCTTCGCTCTGGTTTTTTATTCAAATGAATTCCTTAATTATCATTTTTATGTGGTCATTGTTTGTCTTTGTATTACGTCGAATTTTTATTATCCTTATTTTAACATAAGTTTATTCCTTTAATTGTATTAGTGGTTTTTATTTCCTTTTCCTTCTTCTTTAAAATTATTTCATCCATTGTTTGTGGTAAGGTGTTCTTGTTATATATTATTATTTGTTGGAATTTTATTCAACTTCCATTTCTTTTCTTTAACTTCATAATTAGTTCATAAATATTTTGGTTGTAAGGTGTCTTTACTATCTTTTTGAATTTTATTGATTTAAATACATTTTCTTTTTACTTCCATAAAGTTTTTCCATAAATAATTGGATTGTAAGGTGTGCTTACATTGTTTTTTGAATTTGGTTAATTTTTCTAAATTCCTTTTCCTTTCAATTCCATAATATGTTTCATAAATTGTTTGGTAGTAAGGTGATCTTACTATATTTTTGAATTTAGTTAATTTTTTCTAAATTCTCTTCTTTTCTTTATTTCAAATGAGTTTCATAAATCATAGGTAGTAAGTTGTGCTTACTTTGTTTTGTGAATTTGGTTAATTATTCTAAATTCCTTTTCTTTTCAATTCCATAAATATTTTTATAAATAATTGGTTTGTAAGGTATGCTTACCCTATATTTTGAATTTAGTTGATTTTCACAAAATTCTCTTTGTTTAAATTTGTATTCCTCATAATATTTTTTCATGGAAGCCTGGTTATATACACCCTTTATTCTTCCAGAACCCATCTCCTTTATTTCATAAGTATTATTGTTTTTTTTGTTTTGGAGACTATATAGGGTCCCGTGTATAATAGCAACAACTTCTTTGTTATTCCTTCCAGTGTGCTGGGTAATTCCCGATTCTTCAATAATATTTTTTCTCCACTTGTGTATGTTATGATTTTACCACTATTCTTTAGATACTTGTTTCGCCGTTTCTCCTGGTCTTCGGCCACCTTGTTGTAAAATTTAATCTTGTCAAACGTATAAGCATTATTTCTTGGGAACTCTAGTACTTCTTCGATCTCTCGTGGGGGTGGTTTCTCTTACATGGCGGAGTATGGGGTAATTTCTATGGTTGGGTGGTATGCCAAGTTGTGGAATTCTTCTGTGGCTTCTAGATAGTCTTGCCACCTTCTCTGTTGATGGTGACAATAGGTTCTTAATATCCTCCCCACTTCTCGTAACACCCTCTCTGCCGGATTACTGCTCGGATGGTAGACCGAAGTTTTGTATGTACGAATGCCCATAGATAGTAGGGTATCCCGCCATTTTTTCCCCTTAAACTGGGTTCCATGATCAGTGATGATCGAAACTGGTTTCCCGATGTTTGAGAAATACTGGTCTATTAATATTTCCAGTTTCCTTGTAGTTGCCCGATTAGCTGGGTATAGTTTAACGAACTTAGTGAAATGGTCCATGACAATTATCAGGTACTTATATCGGTGACGACAGCCACTATGGGGAAATGGTCCGCAGATGTCCAAGAATACCTTCTCCAATTTTTTCTGGGATGTGATAGGAATCATCATGCCTTCCTTCTTCTCATTATTTGATTTGACAAGTTGGCAGATACAGCAACATCTGATATACATCCGGACCTTCCGGTTTACATTCTTTATGTGGCAGCTCTCCTCCAAAGCCTTAATCACCTTTAAGGCGCCCATATGCCCATATCGTATGTGGTAATTAATTATTATCTCCTTTTCAATATGGTTTGGTATAATTACCTTCCAGGTCTCCTGCCTTAAGGATGGTTTAATGAATAATATATCGTTATTCAACTGATAATACTGAGCGATAGTTTCGTCCCCTTCTTCTAATCTAGTTTTCATATTTCTCAACTTTGGGCCCGCTTGTTGGTGGGTGCTCAGGTTTGTTAATAAGGTGGCTAGATCGGCTCTGGTGCTAATAATGTGGTAGGTTTTTAGTACACTTTCTTTCTCTCCCTCGAATGTTTGCTTTTCCACATCAACTCGTGATAATACATCTGCAACGACATTCTTTTTTTCCTGGGATGTACTCCCACTTTAGATTGTATTCTTGAAGGGCCAGTATCCACCTGGTCAGCCTTCCGTGACTCAATTTGCACCTCCTCAGGAACGATATGGATTTATGGTCTGTCCAGACGGTAACGGGGTAACCTAAGATGTATGTGCGGAATTTGCCACACGCGAATACTACGCTCAACAGCTCCTTCTCAGTTACGTTGTAGTTCCTTTCGCACTGGTTTAATGATCTACTTGCGAAGCTAATCACTAGATGTTCGCCCTCCTCATCTTCTTGATATAGCGTTGTTCCGAGGCTAATGTCACTGGCATCACAATTTAGGAAAAAAGGTCTTTTAAAATCAGGGTGGCGAAGTCTTATGGTTTCCAAAAATTTTTCCTTAATGAGTTGTAAGGTCTCGTTCTGCTCTCGACCCCAGATCCATTTATTCTTAGATGACAGTTGTGGTTGAAATCTTGCGGTCAATTCAGAATATTGTTCCTGGAACTTGCGGTAATAATTACAGAGTCCCAGGAATGACTGTAATTGCCTTCTATTCTTTGGTGCTGGAAATTTCTGGATCGCTTCTACCTTTTCTGCCGACGGTGAGATTCCTTGGTCATTCAAGTTAAAACCCAAGAACTGAACTTCCTTAGCAATGAATTGAGATTTTTCCAGTTTAAGCGTGATGTTAGTCGCAGCCAATTTCTTCAGTATGTGTTCCACAGGGTAGCAGTGTTCCTCCCATTTTTCTGAGGTTATAAGCAAATCATCTACATACACGGTGGTAAATTGTAGTGCTTCCTGGCCAAGTATCTGGTCCATGCAGGCCACAAAGATGGCGACCGAATTTACGAGTCCGAAGGGCAGTCTCTTAAATTGATAATTACGCCCCTCGAATATGAATGCCAGATACTGGCGACTTTGTGGGTGTAATTCCACCTGCCAGTAGCCACACACCGTGTCCCAGGTACTAAAGTACTTGGTACCGTGGAAACGTTTTAAGATCTCTTCTATCTCACCGGGCGAGGTCCTGCCATTGACGATCATCTTATTTATTTCTCGCGCATCTAGGCAAAGACGGACTTGTCCGTTTTTCTTAGGAATAGCCACGATAAGACTGGTTTATAGGGATTGGCTACTCTCTATAATGTCACGGTTAATCATTTTATTTATTTCAGCTCTCTAAATTGCAGAGTACATTGGTAATTTTTTACCTTACCGGGTTCGTCGGAAAATACTGAGCGATATCGTTCATAGATGTTTATTAATTGATTTGCTTGGTGCATTGGCAACTTTTCCTTAGTGATTCCGCCCCGGAAATCCCTGATTTCCTGGATCTTTTGGGACCATAAATCCTCGTCCGAGTTATCGTATATGATTGGTTTAAATAAAGAAGTATTGTTGATATAATTTATTTTTCTGATTTGTTGATGGATATCGCTGGGAATTACTGACCTACCAAGTCAGCCATCCAGGTGAGTCCGTCTGCACACATCGATATTTTTTCCGTGTGTAAATCGATTATAGCGGAGTTCCGTCTGAGCACATCGCACCTCACTAGTATGTTAAAAGGCAATCCGATCGCAACTAAGAATATCATGTCAATTGCTATACCACAGCTAATCACATTCATGGAAACTTGTCTTCTGATTGTTTTGGCGGCCGGTAGCACCTATTAAAACAATATTATTTATCGGCAATGTCGGCAATACCTTACCACATTCCCTTTGGATTCTCTCCAACTCTGTTGTACTAATTATAGACACATTTGAACCAGTATCGATCATTAATTGTGCGGGGATTCCTTCTACTTCCGCATTGATATATATGATCTCGTTGCTTACACTATTGAGGCCAGTGTCATCCTCCTCCAATAGTTCGTGTTGAATATTTTTCAAATAATTGCAAACTATTATTGTTATTTTATTGGTGTTAGTTGTTCTTTGCAACTCGTTTTGATACCCAGGAGACAGGAGCAGTAAAGAGGGGCATGATCATTTATTACTGCCTCCTCCCGTTTAAATTCTCGTTATCATTATGTATATTATGCGCACTGATTGATGCATCAGTCGGGATACCTTGAGTGGGTCCCTGCCGCTCTGTGCGATGATCCAACGGTTGTTCTCGGTTTGTTTGCCGTTCTATATCGTCGAGACTGGTACTTTGTCGAGGCCGACTATCCCTCGGATCATCACTTTCTCGGCTCCTCCGCCGATCCTCGTATTTATGATAGCTGTTCTGCCACTGATGGTAGTATCTTCGTTGGCGACCGTCTTCAGCTCGTATGAAGTTTACTCTTGGTCGGGAAAACCTATTATTACCATTGTTTTGGTTTGATGGATACCCGCGATTATTATTATAATACCTTTCTGTATTATTGGGGTTGGGGTTTCTCTGATTATTAACGTTGGAATTTTGGTAATATTGATTCCTGTTACCTTGGTAACCGTTATTTGTTCTAAAGTTATTTTGGTTACCCGGAAAGTTGTTGTTATTATTATTATGATTGTTGTTGTTGGTGTTATTTTGGGGATTGGCTCGGTTTCCTTGATAGCCACTGTTGTTATTATTATTGCCGTTATTGGTGTACTGAAGGTTCCTTGGTTCCGGCCGATCATTCCTCCTTCGGCTTTGTCTGTAATATTCTTCATTTTCGTAGTTTTCCAGAAGTTCCGTCATAGCCTGTATTGTTTTGATCTGGCTGCCTCTCCTTGCTCGGATTACTTCCTCATCGTAATGGTATGACAATTTATTGATGAGGCATTCTTCGGGTATGGCTGGTTCTAAATGCTTTGCCATACATACTTTTCCGAGGAAGTATGCCGTCATCGAGTTACCTAGGTGTGGTTTATATCGGCCGTGACATATGTTGTCACGTATTAAATTCTGGGTGGTCTCCGACCAGTATTTTGCCTTAAATAAGTTTTTGAACTGTTGGTAATCATCTATCTCGCTCCGGTTAGCCATCCACCAATTGTCCGTCATTTCACGGAATGATTCGTCCAATAGCTCCCGGTTGTTGATCCATCTGTTGCCTCTATGTTTGGCAATGTACTCTTCTATTGGGGCCAAGAAGTCCATTGGCTTCCTTTTGTATTGGCGAAAGTTTAGCCATTCCCTATTCTCATTTATGGGGACATTCGTGAAGTTGGTTGGTCGATTTCGGATTACCTCCATCTCTTCCTGGCTCTGCCGCACTTGACCGGTGATGTTCGTCATCGCCATTTCCATTCCATCGCACCTTTTCGTAACTTGGTTACGTACCTTACTTAATTCCTCCTGTGCTTCCTTTCGGTTTTCTTCCAACTTTTTCTTATGGTGTTCTTCGATCTTTGTTATTTTGGTATTTACAACTTCCTTGACTTCCTGTACTTCACACTCAGTCTGGCGACATCTTTCGTCAACTTCCCTGATTTGTTGGTTTATTATGATGGTTTCTTCTTCCAATTTTTTATTTATAGCTTTCTTATTGTCGTTGATTTTCCTGCTCAACTCTTCCTTTGCCAACTCTATTCTCTCGTCTACCTTGTTCATGTTTTCCTGGTTGACCTCCCGTAATTCTTCTCTTAGTAGTTGATTATTCTCTCTCAATTCTTCCAATTTCTCCCCCATCTTCTATTCCATTTTCTTGTTATTTTCTTCAATCCTCTTATTTGTATCCTCAATTTTATTACCCAATTCTTCCTTTAACAACTGGTTGTCTTCCTTCAATTCTTCTAACCTTTTCCCCATTTCTTCTTCCATCTTCTTACTGTCTTCTTCCATCTTCTTACTGGTTTCTTCAATTCTCTTATTTGTATTTTCTATTTTATTACCCAATTCTTCCTTCATGGACTGGTTGTTGTCATCCATTTTCTTGCTTAATTCTTCCTTCAGGGACTGGTTGTCTTCCTTCCTCTCTTTACTCAATTCTTCCTTCAGGGACTGGTTGTCTTCCTTCCTCTCTTTACTCATTTGTAGGAACATCTCCATCATTTTATCTAGAAGTGGATCTTCTGTTGTTTTGGATTTCTTAGGTTGTTTCTCTTGGAGATTGACCTCCCTTGTTTGCGTTGGTTCCTCGGACTGTTTCGGTTCCGTTGAGGGTAATAACATTTCTACATCTTCCACGGGTGTTGCCTCCTTGTCCTCCATGTTAATTTCCTTTTCGGCCTCTGCCGCCCTTTTCTTAGAAGTCACCCGACATTGCATTTTGTCTCTTTCTCCGACTGTATAACCGCTGCCAAGCTTGAATTAGTAATTTGGCAAGTTATATTAGCCTTTCAATCCCTAAATGAAGCCCTTCAGTTGGACGCCAATTTGTAACAAGCCTCGAATTTACAAATGAAAACTGTGTTATTTAATTTTTTTAAGAAAATTAAATATTTTTTTTTGAAATTAAAAAAAAAATTTTATGTTTTATGTTTTAATAATTTAGGAAATATTTCTTGTAAAGGTGTAGTGGCAAAATTTTATGTTTCTGTGAGTTAATTGTGTCAATAAACTTGCTTATAGTTTACTGTAAATAAATTTGGAGTTAATAGGATTGTCTCACTTCACTAATCAATTGGCGATACTTCGTTTTTCTCGTATATATTACTGCCACTTGAGTAATGGTTGCCTTTCTTGTAATCCTGTTGTTAAATAAACTCTATTTTTTAAATTTATAAAATAAATTTAAAACCAAATAATTGAATTACAATATTTTATTGACAATTTTATAAAAGATTAATTTAAAATCGATTATCAAATTATTTCTCGACTCTTTCACAGGGCGATCGATTGTGGATACATGTTATTGAATATAATTATTTTCTTAGGTTCTTCTAACGGTTATAATTAATAGTCAGAGAAGGGGCAAGGCTAGAAAGTATAACATTCACAATAAAATACTTAATAGTTAACAAATACAAAATTATTTGATAATATATATAATGTTTATTAATTGAAACGTTTATACCAAATGACGAACGCTGAATTCTAATAGGAGTGTTCGCTATGCATGCCGGGAGCCAACATGGCCGTCTTCCGTGCTGCTGTGGTTAATGTGACTTCGCTCAGACGAAATTTCCTTCAATAAAATCTGCCTAGTTCACGTTCCTCGTCTCTGCAGTATCGAGAATTCCTTCTCTTGTTATTAGTGTTGTCCTGGTTAAGGGTTCTGTGTTCACTGTGACTAAATATGTTGGATTATGTGTGTTCACTTCTGTCCATGTGTGTGTTAAAAATTGTAAAGTTCGTTTGGTTATGAATAATTATTGTTGTACAGGTTTAAGTCTTTATATCACTTGTATTCAGTTCAGTAGTAATTGATTTCAATGTTTGTGGTGGTTGTGTTCACTGAATTTAAGTTTAAAGTAAAAATTTCAGTAACTCTCGATTTTTATACTGTAGGCTAGGCTCTACTTTTATACGCCATTAACGATTCTGATATAGGGTTTATTAGCGAGAGCTTCATCAACCGTACTCTACGAATGTTAATTAAGAACTGTTTTACTTCCTTCGTCTTCTGAAATATCTTGCCAAGTTAATATTAGAAAAGTATTGTTTCAATTTTTATTCGTTTCCTATACATTTAAAAAAGGTACATTATACTCAGAATATATTTTGGTTATTATTTACTTTCATGAAATAGTAAATACATAATCGGTTTCTTTAATTCCTTCTGCTTAATTTGATACCCATTAATCTAATTTTACAAAGTTTTTTATTAAAATTGCCATATTTCTTTCATTTTGGAAAAGTAGGCTCAATTTTGTTTTCCTGTCCTTCTCCAAATATTAGCCATTTTAATATGTCATAATTAGGACTACAATAAATTTCAGATTTACCTAAAGGTTTATCTTTCCTTAATTTCTTGCAATTTTATCAATTGATTATCCTTTTAAATATAATTCATGAATTTATGACTTCCCCCTCTGAAATTTTTAGTTAATACATTTACAAAATTTTCAATAATTATATATATTCTTTTCTTATTATCCTATTAAAGTCTAGTATTAGTCATAGTATTTGGTGACTGATTCACCTGATATAAATTCCATCTGTTTACTTGGTTTATTTAACTTAATTAATTAATTATAATGTTATTGGAATTTTCTATTTGGCCTAGATTTTCTGGTTTTACATATAATGTTTTTGCCTAATACTGTTTCTATACCCCTTCTGACTTTCTTATTTTAATACAACATTATTTAAAATTTCTTTAATTAACAAATAAAACATGTAGTATTGTATTCCTACTCATAATCTAAACAATATTTAAAATTAATAATATGGTCTTCAAAGTCAGACATTTTAGTTTTTTAACTACTATTAATAACACATTTATAAACATTTTAAAAAGAGTATAGTAGTCATACTTAAACATTTTAGTATGGATTAACACTTATTAAACATATTAAACATTTTTATAAATATAACACAATCTTATTCTATTCACCATTGAATTATGGAGTTCATGGGCTTAAATATATACATTACAAGCCATTTATTTTTATTTGTTTCTTAAACTTATGGTTGCAGTCTTATCTGTTTCTATTTTGGGTATTACAATTTTCTCCCCTGTCACTTTATTTAATCACCACCTGCTTAGAAACATTAGTAATGTTTTCATAATAATATTTTATAAAATTTTATTCCTGTATAATAGAAAACATTAAAGTTGTTTTATGGTATACATATACTCAGTTGCAGTATTAGTTACACTTATACTTGAAGTTTATTTAATATATATTGAAATAACTTGCACTGGTTCACTTATATTTTGGTTCTTATCTCTAATTGAGTTTTACAATGTTTCAAGACCAAAATCTTAGTTATAAGGGATTATGAAGATTTGTTTATTTCATTACACAGTAACTTTAGTGGGTGCACTTCTACTCACAATATTAAACACTTTGTTTATAACTATTTTACATTTAATAGCAGGTTTTGGGGTGTTATACTTTCTGTGTGACTTTTTACTCTTTTTCGGGGTTGGTTATATTCTTTTTAATAGGTTTCCCTTTGGTACATCTTGTAGTCCTTCCATCCTTACAATTTGGCTTCTTGAGAATTCTTCCTTCTTGGTTTCT
Source organism: Magicicada septendecula (assembly GCA_034769895.1). Lineage (NCBI taxonomy): Eukaryota > Metazoa > Arthropoda > Insecta > Hemiptera > Cicadidae > Magicicada > Magicicada septendecula. Next base: position 379,175,917 of record CM068367.1, read on the forward strand.
TCCAGGTCATATGTTTCTATCATGTTCTATGGTTTGTTCGGGGTATCTTCCTTACTATATGGTTATCTTGGTACGTTTATTTATTCTGGGTATCTTCTTTACCTACTCCTATCCTACCTGGGTATTATTCTTATTTTATTTTAGTTTTTTAGGGTTTATATGTCTTTATACAATTTTGTTGCATTTTGGTTCTTTATTATTATTTTTTCCATTCATGGTGGTATTTTATTTTGATATTTATATGTTCTCATTTGAATTTTCTTTTATATTTATTGTAATTGATATTTCATCATGATCATAACTGGATCTTTATTTAGTGGATTATCTGTCATGCTACAGATTGCTCTCCTCCAGAAGTGATTAGTTCAGACCAGACTTGGTTTGTCTGAAATAATTGCTTATGATACTTATTATATTGTTATAATTCTGGACTTCCTTTTCATTTCTTTTTTTTTTCTTGATATTCGAGCTTACATATATTTTATTTTTATATTGATCTTCCTTGATAGTAATAGTCATCTGAGGTTTATTATTTTATTTTCATATTCTCACAACTTGGTGTTTTATCCCTGGGATATTTATTCCCTAACATTCCCTAATACGTGAGCTGGGGCAGTTCAGAGAGGCACGGTAGGCTACATACTCTGCTGGCCATACGTCACTTCTAATTGAGTACAGAGGCAAATCATCTCTGCTCAAAAACATAACAATACTGCTGGACTTATCTACAGACAGTTATTAATAAAAATTATATAAGAATAGTCTTTTTTATGACTATTAAAAAATATCTTTGTATACTTCACTTTGTAATTGCTCAGATCTGTTAATATTTCTACCTAAGTGATTTTCCTTCTCAGTTATTCTTCTGACTGGTTAGCTCTACTGTTATCTTATTTCTTATTATGGTGGGAAGCTCGTTTATTTATATAATTATCATTATTTATTAAGTATAAATAATTTTTTGTGTTACTTCTCTATTCTTCTTTTGTTGTTATTGCAATCTGCTTCTGGTCATTGGTAGCATATATTTTCTGATATTTTTGTTTGTTTCTTAATTCTCATGAATTGTTCCACTAGTTCTATGTTCTAGCATTTTCCTTTATTTGTCTTTATTACAATCGACATTTATTTTATGATCATATTCATTTTTGATTGTTTTACATATATATATTTTTTCTCTTTCACAAATTCCTTCGCTCTGGTTTTTTATTCAAATGAATTCCTTAATTATCATTTTTATGTGGTCATTGTTTGTCTTTGTATTACGTCGAATTTTTATTATCCTTATTTTAACATAAGTTTATTCCTTTAATTGTATTAGTGGTTTTTATTTCCTTTTCCTTCTTCTTTAAAATTATTTCATCCATTGTTTGTGGTAAGGTGTTCTTGTTATATATTATTATTTGTTGGAATTTTATTCAACTTCCATTTCTTTTCTTTAACTTCATAATTAGTTCATAAATATTTTGGTTGTAAGGTGTCTTTACTATCTTTTTGAATTTTATTGATTTAAATACATTTTCTTTTTACTTCCATAAAGTTTTTCCATAAATAATTGGATTGTAAGGTGTGCTTACATTGTTTTTTGAATTTGGTTAATTTTTCTAAATTCCTTTTCCTTTCAATTCCATAATATGTTTCATAAATTGTTTGGTAGTAAGGTGATCTTACTATATTTTTGAATTTAGTTAATTTTTTCTAAATTCTCTTCTTTTCTTTATTTCAAATGAGTTTCATAAATCATAGGTAGTAAGTTGTGCTTACTTTGTTTTGTGAATTTGGTTAATTATTCTAAATTCCTTTTCTTTTCAATTCCATAAATATTTTCATAAATAATTGGTTTGTAAGGTATGCTTACCCTATATTTTGAATTTAGTTGATTTTCACAAAATTCTCTTTGTTTAAATTTTTATTCCTCATAATATTTTTTCATGGAAGCCTGGTTATATACACCCTTTATTCTTCCAGAACCCATCTCCTTTATTTCATAAGTATTATTGTTTTTTTTGTTTTGGAGACTATATAGGGTCCCGTGTATAATAGCAACAACTTCTTTGTTATTCCTTCCAGTGTGCTGGGTAATTCCCGATTCTTCAATAATATTTTTTCTCCACTTGTGTATGTTATGATTTTACCACTATTCTTTAGATACTTGTTTCGCCGTTTCTCCTGGTCTTCGGCCACCTTGTTGTAAAATTTAATCTTGTCAAACGTATAAGCATTATTTCTTGGGAACTCTAGTACTTCTTCGATCTCTCGTGGGGGTGGTTTCTCTTACATGGCGGAGTATGGGGTAATTTCTATGGTTGGGTGGTATGCCAAGTTGTGGAATTCTTCTGTGGCTTCTAGATAGTCTTGCCACCTTCTCTGTTGATGGTGACAATAGGTTCTTAATATCCTCCCCACTTCTCGTAACACCCTCTCTGCCGGATTACTGCTCGGATGGTAGACCGAAGTTTTGTATGTACGAATGCCCATAGATAGTAGGGTATCCCGCCATTTTTTCCCCTTAAACTGGGTTCCATGATCAGTGATGATCGAAACTGGTTTCCCGATGTTTGAGAAATACTGGTCTATTAATATTTCCAGTTTCCTTGTAGTTGCCCGATTAGCTGGGTATAGTTTAACGAACTTAGTGAAATGGTCCATGACAATTATCAGGTACTTATATCGGTGACGACAGCCACTATGGGGAAATGGTCCGCAGATGTCCAAGAATACCTTCTCCAATTTTTTCTGGGATGTGATAGGAATCATCATGCCTTCCTTCTTCTCATTATTTGATTTGACAAGTTGGCAGATACAGCAACATCTGATATACATCCGGACCTTCCGGTTTACGTTCTTTATGTGGCAGCTCTCCTCCAAAGCCTTAATCACCTTTAAGGCGCCCATATGCCCATATCGTATGTGGTAATTAATTATTATCTCCTTTTCAATATGGTTTGGTATAATTACCTTCCAGGTCTCCTGCCTTAAGGATGGTTTAATGAATAATATATCATTATTCAACTGATAATACTGAGCGATAGTTTCGTCCCCTTCTTCTAATCTAGTTTTCATATTTCTCAACTTTGGGCCCGCTTGTTGGTGGGTGCTCAGGTTTGTTAATAAGGTGGCTAGATCGGCTCTGGTGCTAATAATGTGGTAGGTTTTTAGTACACTTTCTTTCTCTCCCTCGAATGTTTGCTTTTCCACATCAACTCGTGATAATACATCTGCAACGACATTCTTTTTTTCCTGGGATGTACTCCCACTTTAGATTGTATTCTTGAAGGGCCAGTATCCACCTGGTCAGCCTTCCGTGACTCAATTTGCACCTCCTCAGGAACGATATGGATTTATGGTCTGTCCAGACGGTAACGGGGTAACCTAAGATGTATGTGCGGAATTTGCCACACGCGAATACTACGCTCAACAGCTCCTTCTCAGTTACGTTGTAGTTCCTTTCGCACTGGTTTAATGATCTACTTGCGAAGCTAATCACTAGATGTTCGCCCTCCTCATCTTCTTGATATAGCGTTGTTCCGAGGCTAATGTCACTGGCATCACAATTTAGGAAAAAAGGTCTTTTAAAATCAGGGTGGCGAAGTCTTATGGTTTCCAAAAATTTTTCCTTAATGAGTTGTAAGGTCTCGTTCTGCTCTCGACCCCAGATCCATTTATTCTTAGATGACAGTTGTGGTTGAAATCTTGCGGTCAATTCAGAATATTGTTCCTGGAACTTGCGGTAATAATTACAGAGTCCCAGGAATGACTGTAATTGCCTTCTATTCTTTGGTGCTGGAAATTTCTGGATCGCTTCTACCTTTTCTGCCGACGGTGAGATTCCTTGGTCATTCAAGTTAAAACCCAAGAACTGAACTTCCTTAGCAATGAATTGAGATTTTTCCAGTTTATATCGTCCAGTTTATATGCCGTTCTATATCGTCGAGACTGGTACTTTGTCGAGGCCGACTATCCCTCGGATCATCACTTTCTCGGCTCCTCCGCCGATCCTCGTATTTATGATAGCTGTTCTGCCACTGATGGTAGTATCTTCGTTGGCGACCGTCTTCAGCTCGTATGAAGTTTACTCTTGGTCGGGAAAACCTATTATTACCATTGTTTTGGTTTGATGGATACCCGCGATTATTATTATAATACCTTTCTGTATTATTGGGGTTGGGGTTTCTCTGATTATTAACGTTGGAATTTTGGTAATATTGATTCCTGTTACCTTGGTAACCGTTATTTGTTCTAAAGTTATTATGGTTACCCGGAAATTTGTTATTATTATTATTATGATTGTTGTTGTTGGTGTTATTTTGGGGATTGGCTCGGTTTCCTTGATAGCCACTGTTGTTATTATTATTGCCGTTATTGGTGTACTGAAGGTTCCTTGGTTCCGGCTGATCATTCCTCCTTCGGCTTTGTCTGTAATATTCTTCATTTTCGTAGTTTTCCAGAAGTTCCGTCATAGCCTGTATTGTTTTGATCTGGCTGCCTCTCCTTGCTCGGATTACTTCCTCATCGTAATGGTATGACAATTTATTGATGAGGCATTCTTCGGGTATGGCTGGTTCTAAATGCTTTGCCATACATACTTTTCCGAGGAAGTATGCCGTCATCGAGTTACCTAGGTGTGGTTTATATCGGCCGTGACATATGTTGTCACGTATTAAATTCTGGGTGGTCTCCGACCAGTATTTTGCCTTAAATAAGTTTTTGAACTGTTGGTAATCATCTATCTCGCTCCGGTTAGCCATCCACCAATTGTCCGTCATTTCACGGAATGATTCGTCCAATAGCTCCCGGTTGTTGATCCATCTGTTGCCTCTATGTTTGGCAATGTACTCTTCTATTGGGGCCAAGAAGTCCATTGGCTTCCTTTTGTATTGGCGAAAGTTTAGCCATTCCCTATTCTCATTTATGGGGACATTCGTGAAGTTGGTTGGTCGATTTCGGATTACCTCCATCTCTTCCTGGCTCTGCCGCACTTGACCGGTGATGTTCGTCATCGCCATTTCCATTCCATCGCACCTTTTCGTAACTTGGTTACGTACCTTACTTAATTCCTCCTGTGCTTCCTTTCGGTTTTCTTCCAACTTTTTCTTATGGTGTTCTTCGATCTTTGTTATTTTGGTATTTACAACTTCCTTGACTTCCTGTACTTCACACTCAGTCTGGCGACATCTTTCGTCAACTTCCCTGATTTGTTGGTTTATTATGATGGTTTCTTCTTCCAATTTTTTATTTATAGCTTTCTTATTGTCGTTGATTTTCCTGCTCAACTCTTCCTTTGCCAACTCTATTCTCTCGTCTACCTTGTTCATGTTTTCCTGGTTGACCTCCCGTAATTCTTCTCTTAGTAGTTGATTATTCTCTCTCAATTCTTCCAATTTCTCCCCCATCTTCTATTCCATTTTCTTGTTATTTTCTTCAATCCTCTTATTTGTATCCTCAATTTTATTACCCAATTCTTCCTTTAACAACTGGTTGTCTTCCTTCAATTCTTCTAACCTTTTCCCCATTTCTTCTTCCATCTTCTTACTGTCTTCTTCCATCTTCTTACTGGTTTCTTCAATTCTCTTATTTGTATTTTCTATTTTATTACCCAATTCTTCCTTCATGGACTGGTTGTTGTCATCCATTTTCTTGCTTAATTCTTCCTTCAGGGACTGGTTGTCTTCCTTCCTCTCTTTACTCAATTCTTCCTTCAGGGACTGGTTGTCTTCCTTCCTCTCTTTACTCATTTGTAGGAACATCTCCATCATTTTATCTAGAAGTGGATCTTCTGTTGTTTTGGATTTCTTAGGTTGTTTCTCTTGGAGATTGACCTCCCTTGTTTGCGTTGGTTCCTCGGACTGTTTCGGTTCCGTTGAGGGTAATAACATTTCTACATCTTCCACGGGTGTTGCCTCCTTGTCCTCCATGTTAATTTCCTTTTCGGCCTCTGCCGCCCTTTTCTTAGAAGTCACCCGACATTGCATTTTGTCTCTTTCTCCGACTGTATAACCGCTGCCAAGCTTGAATTAGTAATTTGGCAAGTTATATTAGCCTTTCAATCCCTAAATGAAGCCCTTCAGTTGGACGCCAATTTGTAACAAGCCTCGAATTTACAAATGAAAACTGTGTTATTTAATTTTTTTAAGAAAATTAAATATTTTTTTTTGAAATTAAAAAAAAAATTTTATGTTTTATGTTTTAATAATTTAGGAAATATTTCTTGTAAAGGTGTAGTGGCAAAATTTTATGTTTCTGTGAGTTAATTGTGTCAATAAACTTGCTTATAGTTTACTGTAAATAAATTTGGAGTTAATAGGATTGTCTCACTTCACTAATCAATTGGCGATACTTCGTTTTTCTCGTATATATTACTGCCACTTGAGTAATGGTTGCCTTTCTTGTAATCCTGTTGTTAAATAAACTCTATTTTTTAAATTTATAAAATAAATTTAAAACCAAATAATTGAATTACAATATTTTATTGACAATTTTATAAAAGATTAATTTAAAATCGATTATCAAATTATTTCTCGACTCTTTCACAGGGCGATCGATTGTGGATACATGTTATTGAATATAATTATTTTCTTAGGTTCTTCTAACGGTTATAATTAATAGTCAGAGAAGGGGCAAGGCTAGAAAGTATAACATTCACAATAAAATACTTAATAGTTAACAAATACAAAATTATTTGATAATATATATAATGTTTATTAATTGAAACGTTTATACCAAATGACGAACGCTGAATTCTAATAGGAGTGTTCGCTATGCATGCCGGGAGCCAACATGGCCGTCTTCCGTGCTGCTGTGGTTAATGTGACTTCGCTCAGACGAAATTTCCTTCAATAAAATCTGCCTAGTTCACGTTCCTCGTCTCTGCAGTATCGAGAATTCCTTCTCTTGTTATTAGTGTTGTCCTGGTTAAGGGTTCTGTGTTCACTGTGACTAAATATGTTGGATTATGTGTGTTCACTTCTGTCCATGTGTGTGTTAAAAATTGTAAAGTTCGTTTGGTTATGAATAATTATTGTTGTACAGGTTTAAGTCTTTATATCACTTGTATTCAGTTCAGTAGTAATTGATTTCAATGTTTGTGGTGGTTGTGTTCACTGAATTTAAGTTTAAAGTAAAAATTTCAGTAACTCTCGATTTTTATACTGTAGGCTAGGCTCTACTTTTATACGCCATTAACGATTCTGATATAGGGTTTATTAGCGAGAGCTTCATCAACCGTACTCTACGAATGTTAATTAAGAACTGTTTTACTTCCTTCGTCTTCTGAAATATCTTGCCAAGTTAATATTAGAAAAGTATTGTTTCAATTTTTATTCGTTTCCTATACATTTAAAAAATGTACATTATACTCAGAATATATTTTGGTTATTATTTACTTTCATGAAATAGTAAATACATAATCGGTTTCTTTAATTCCTTCTGCTTAATTTGATACCCATTAATCTAATTTTACAAAGTTTTTTATTAAAATTGCCATATTTCTTTCATTTTGGAAAAGTAGGCTCAATTTTTTGTTTCCTGTCCTTCTCCAAACATTAGCCATTTTAATATGTCATAATTAGGACTATAATAAATTTCAGATTTACCTAAAGATTTACCTTTCCTTAATTTCTTCCAATTTTATCAATTGATTATCCTTTTAAATATAATTCATGAATTTATGACTTCCCCCTCTGAAATTTTTAGTTAATACATTTACAAAATTTTCAATAATTATATATATTCTTTTCTTATTATCCTATTAAAGTCTAGTATTAGTCATAGCATTTGGTGACTGATTCACCTTATATAAATTCCATCTGTTTACTTGGTTTATTTAACTTAATTAATTAATTACAATGTTATTGGAATTTTCTATTTAGCCTAGATTTTCTGGTTTTACATATAATGTTTTTGCCTAATACTGTTTCTATACCCCTTTCTGACTTTCTTATTTTAATACAACATTATTTAAAATTTCTTTAATTAACAAATAAAACATGTAGTATTGTATTCCTACTCATAATCTAAACAATATTTAAAATTAATAATATGGTCTTCAAAGTCAGACATTTTAGTTTTTTAACTACTATTCATAACATATTATAAACATTTTTAAAAAGAGTATGTTATTCATACTTAAACATTTTAGCATGGATTAACACTTATTAAACATATTAAACATTTTTATAAATATAACACAATCTTATTCTATTCACCATTGAATTATGGAGTTCATGGGCTTAAATATATACATTACAAGCCATTTATTTTTATTTGTTTCTTAAACTTATGGTTGCAGTCTTATCTGTTTCTATTTTGGGTATTACAATTTTCTCCCCTGTCACTTTATTTAATCACCACCTGCTTAGAAACATTAGTAATGTTTTCATAATAATATTTTATAAAATTTTATTCCTGTATAATAGAAAACATTAAAGTTGTTTTATGGTATACATATACTCAGTTGCAGTATTAGTTACACTTATACTTGAAGTTTATTTAATATATATTGAAATAACTTGCACTGGTTCACTTATATTTTGGTTCTTATCTCTAATTGAGTTTTACAATGTTTCAAGACCAAAATCTTAGTTATAAGGGATTATGAAGATTTGTTTATTTCATTACACAGTAACTTTAGTGGGTGCACTTCTACTCACAATATTAAACACTTTGTTTATAACTATTTTACATTTAATAGCAGGTTTTGGGGTGTTATACTTTCTGTGTGACTTTTTACTCTTTTTCGGGGTTGGTTATATTCTTTTTAATAGGTTTCCCTTTGGTACATCTTGTAGTCCTTCCATCCTTACAATTTGGCTTCTTGAGAATTCTTCCTTCTTGGTTTCTTCCAGGTCATATGTTTCTATCATGTTCTATGGTTTGTTCGGGGTATCTTCCTTACTATATGGTTATCTTGGTACGTTTATTTATTCTGGGTATCTTCTTTACCTACTCCTATCCTACCTGGGTATTATTCTTATTTTATTTTAGTTTTTTAGGGTTTATATGTCTTTATACAATTTTGTTGCATTTTGGTTCTTTATTATTATTTTTTCCATTCATGGTGGTATTTTATTTTGATATTTATATGTTCTCATTTGAATTTTCTTTTATATTTATTGTAATTGATATTTCATCATGATCATAACTGGATCTTTATTTAGTGGATTATCTGTCATGCTACAGATTGCTCTCCTCCAGAAGTGATTAGTTCAGACCAGACTTGGTTTGTCTGAAATAATTGCTTATGATACTTATTATATTGTTATAATTCTGGACTTCCTTTTCATTTCTTTTTTTTTTCTTGATATTCGAGCTTACATATATTTTATTTTTATATTGATCTTCCTTGATAGTAATAGTCATCTGAGGTTTATTATTTTATTTTCATATTCTCACAACTTGGTGTTTTATCCCTGGGATATTTATTCCCTAACATTCCCTAATACGTGAGCTGGGGCAGTTCAGAGAGGCACGGTAGGCTACATACTCTGCTGGCCATACGTCACTTCTAATTGAGTACAGAGGCAAATCATCTCTGCTCAAAAACATAACAATACTGCTGGACTTATCTACAGACAGTTATTAATAAAAATTATATAAGAATAGTCTTTTTTATGACTATTAAAAAATATCTTTGTATACTTCACTTTGTAATTGCTCAGATCTGTTAATATTTCTACCTAAGTGATTTTCCTTCTCAGTTATTCTTCTGACTGGTTAGCTCTACTGTTATCTTATTTCTTATTATGGTGGGAAGCTCGTTTATTTATATAATTATCATTATTTATTAAGTATAAATAATTTTTTGTGTTACTTCTCTATTCTTCTTTTGTTGTTATTGCAATCTGCTTCTGGTCATTGGTAGCATATATTTTCTGATATTTTTGTTTGTTTCTTAATTCTCATGAATTGTTCCACTAGTTCTATGTTCTAGCATTTTCCTTTATTTGTCTTTATTACAATCGACATTTATTTTATGATCATATTCATTTTTGATTGTTTTACATATATATATTTTTTCTCTTTCACAAATTCCTTCGCTCTGGTTTTTTATTCAAATGAATTCCTTAATTATCATTTTTATGTGGTCATTGTTTGTCTTTGTATTACGTCGAATTTTTATTATCCTTATTTTAACATAAGTTTATTCCTTTAATTGTATTAGTGGTTTTTATTTCCTTTTCCTTCTTCTTTAAAATTATTTCATCCATTGTTTGTGGTAAGGTGTTCTTGTTATATATTATTATTTGTTGGAATTTTATTCAACTTCCATTTCTTTTCTTTAACTTCATAATTAGTTCATAAATATTTTGGTTGTAAGGTGTCTTTACTATCTTTTTGAATTTTATTGATTTAAATACATTTTCTTTTTACTTCCATAAAGTTTTTCCATAAATAATTGGATTGTAAGGTGTGCTTACATTGTTTTTTGAATTTGGTTAATTTTTCTAAATTCCTTTTCCTTTCAATTCCATAATATGTTTCATAAATTGTTTGGTAGTAAGGTGATCTTACTATATTTTTGAATTTAGTTAATTTTTTCTAAATTCTCTTCTTTTCTTTATTTCAAATGAGTTTCATAAATCATAGGTAGTAAGTTGTGCTTACTTTGTTTTGTGAATTTGGTTAATTATTCTAAATTCCTTTTCTTTTCAATTCCATAAATATTTTTATAAATAATTGGTTTGTAAGGTATGCTTACCCTATATTTTGAATTTAGTTGATTTTCACAAAATTCTCTTTGTTTAAATTTTTATTCCTCATAATATTTTTTCATGGAAGCCTGGTTATATACACCCTTTATTCTTCCAGAACCCATCTCCTTTATTTCATAAGTATTATTGTTTTTTTTGTTTTGGAGACTATATAGGGTCCCGTGTATAATAGCAACAACTTCTTTGTTATTCCTTCCAGTGTGCTGGGTAATTCCCGATTCTTCAATAATATTTTTTCTCCACTTGTGTATGTTATGATTTTACCACTATTCTTTAGATACTTGTTTCGCCGTTTCTCCTGGTCTTCGGCCACCTTGTTGTAAAATTTAATCTTGTCAAACGTATAAGCATTATTTCTTGGGAACTCTAGTACTTCTTCGATCTCTCGTGGGGGTGGTTTCTCTTACATGGCGGAGTATGGGGTAATTTCTATGGTTGGGTGGTATGCCAAGTTGTGGAATTCTTCTGTGGCTTCTAGATAGTCTTGCCACCTTCTCTGTTGATGGTGACAATAGGTTCTTAATATCCTCCCCACTTCTCGTAACACCCTCTCTGCCGGATTACTGCTCGGATGGTAGACCGAAGTTTTGTATGTACGAATGCCCATAGATAGTAGGGTATCCCGCCATTTTTTCCCCTTAAACTGGGTTCCATGATCAGTGATGATCGAAACTGGTTTCCCGATGTTTGAGAAATACTGGTCTATTAATATTTCCAGTTTCCTTGTAGTTGCCCGATTAGCTGGGTATAGTTTAACGAACTTAGTGAAATGGTCCATGACAATTATCAGGTACTTATATCGGTGACGACAGCCACTATGGGGAAATGGTCCGCAGATGTCCAAGAATACCTTCTCCAATTTTTTCTGGGATGTGATAGGAATCATCATGCCTTCCTTCTTCTCATTATTTGATTTGACAAGTTGGCAGATACAGCAACATCTGATATACATCCGGACCTTCCGGTTTACGTTCTTTATGTGGCAGCTCTCCTCCAAAGCCTTAATCACCTTTAAGGCGCCCATATGCCCATATCGTATGTGGTAATTAATTATTATCTCCTTTTCAATATGGTTTGGTATAATTACCTTCCAGGTCTCCTGCCTTAAGGATGGTTTAATGAATAATATATCATTATTCAACTGATAATACTGAGCGATAGTTTCGTCCCCTTCTTCTAATCTAGTTTTCATATTTCTCAACTTTGGGCCCGCTTGTTGGTGGGTGCTCAGGTTTGTTAATAAGGTGGCTAGATCGGCTCTGGTGCTAATAATGTGGTAGGTTTTTAGTACACTTTCTTTCTCTCCCTCGAATGTTTGCTTTTCCACATCAACTCGTGATAATACATCTGCAACGACATTCTTTTTTTCCTGGGATGTACTCCCACTTTAGATTGTATTCTTGAAGGGCCAGTATCCACCTGGTCAGCCTTCCGTGACTCAATTTGCACCTCCTCAGGAACGATATGGATTTATGGTCTGTCCAGACGGTAACGGGGTAACCTAAGATGTATGTGCGGAATTTGCCACACGCGAATACTACGCTCAACAGCTCCTTCTCAGTTACGTTGTAGTTCCTTTCGCACTGGTTTAATGATCTACTTGCGAAGCTAATCACTAGATGTTCGCCCTCCTCATCTTCTTGATATAGCGTTGTTCCGAGGCTAATGTCACTGGCATCACAATTTAGGAAAAAAGGTCTTTTAAAATCAGGGTGGCGAAGTCTTATGGTTTCCAAAAATTTTTCCTTAATGAGTTGTAAGGTCTCGTTCTGCTCTCGACCCCAGATCCATTTATTCTTAGATGACAGTTGTGGTTGAAATCTTGCGGTCAATTCAGAATATTGTTCCTGGAACTTGCGGTAATAATTACAGAGTCCCAGGAATGACTGTAATTGCCTTCTATTCTTTGGTGCTGGAAATTTCTGGATCGCTTCTACCTTTTCTGCCGACGGTGAGATTCCTTGGTCATTCAAGTTAAAACCCAAGAACTGAACTTCCTTAGCAATGAATTGAGATTTTTCCAGTTTAAGCGTGATGTTATTCGTAGCCAATTCTTCAGTATGTGTTCCACAGGGTAGCAGTGTTCCTCCCATTTTTCTGAGGTTATAAGCAAATCATCTACATACACGGTGGTAAATTGTAGTGCTTCCTGGCCAAGTATCTGGTCCATGCAGGCCACAAAGATGGCGACCGAATTTACGAGTCCGAAGGGCAGTCTCTTAAATTGATAATTACGCCCCTCGAATATGAATGCCAGATACTGGCGACTTTGTGGGTGTAATTCCACCTGCCAGTAGCCACACACCGTGTCCCAGGTACTAAAGTACTTGGTACCGTGGAAACGTTTTAAGATCTCTTCTATCTCACCGGGCGAGGTCCTGCCATTGACGATCATCTTATTTATTTCTCGCGCATCTAGGCAAAGACGGACTTGTCCGTTTTTCTTAGGAATAGCCACGATAAGACTGGTTTATAGGGATTGGCTACTCTCTATAATGTCACGGTTAATCATTTTATTTATTTCAGCTCTCTAAATTGCAGAGTACATTGGTAATTTTTTACCTTACCGGGTTCGTCGGAAAATACTGAGCGATATCGTTCATAGATGTTTATTAATTGATTTGCTTGGTGCATTGGCAACTTTTCCTTAGTGATTCCGCCCCGGAAATCCCTGATTTCCTGGATCTTTTGGGACCATAAATCCTCGTCCGAGTTATCGTATACGATTGGTTTAAATAAAGAAGTATTGTTGATATAATTTATTTTTCTGATTTGTTGATGGATATCGCTGGGAATTACTGACCTACCAAGTCAGCCATCCAGGTGAGTCCGTCTGCACACATCGATATTTTTTCCGTGTGTAAATCGATTATAGCGGAGTTCCGTCTGAGCACATCGCACCTCACTAGTATGTTAAAAGGCAATCCGATCGCAACTAAGAATATCATGTCAATTGCTATACCACAGCTAATCACATTCATGGAAACTTGTCTTCTGATTGTTTTGGCGGCCGGTAGCACCTATTAAAACAATATTATTTATCGGCAATGTCGGCAATACCTTACCACATTCCCTTTGGATTCTCTCCAACTCTGTTGTACTAATTATAGACACATTTGAACCAGTATCGATCATTAATTGTGCGGGGATTCCTTCTACTTCCGCATTGATATATATGATCTCGTTGCTTACACTATTGAGGCCAGTGTCATCCTCCTCCAATAGTTCGTGTTGAATATTTTTCAAATAATTGCAACCTATTATTGTTATTTTATTGGTGTTAGTTGTTCTTTGCAACTCGTTTTGATACCCAGGAGACAGGAGCAGTAAAGAGGGGCATGATCATTTATTACTGCCTCCTCCCGTTTAAATTCTCGTTATCATTATGTATATTATGCGCACTGATTGATGCATCAGTCGGGATACCTTGAGTGGGTCCCTGCCGCTCTGTGCGATGATCCAACGGTTGTTCTCGGTTTGTTTGCCGTTCTATATCGTCGAGACTGGTACTTTGTCGAGGCCGACTATCCCTCGGATCATCACTTTCTCGGCTCCTCCGCCGATCCTCGTATTTATGATAGCTGTTCTGCCACTGATGGTAGTATCTTCGTTGGCGACCGTCTTCAGCTCGTATGAAGTTTACTCTTGGTCGGGAAAACCTATTATTACCATTGTTTTGGTTTGATGGATACCCGCGATTATTATTATAATACCTTTCTGTATTATTGGGGTTGGGGTTTCTCTGATTATTAACGTTGGAATTTTGGTAATATTGATTCCTGTTACCTTGGTAACCGTTATTTGTTCTAAAGTTATTTTGGTTACCCGGAAAGTTGTTATTATTATTATTATGATTGTTGTTGTTGGTGTTATTTTGGGGATTGGCTCGGTTTCCTTGATAGCCACTGTTGTTATTATTATTGCCGTTATTGGTGTACTGAAGGTTCCTTGGTTCCGGCTGATCATTCCTCCTTCGGCTTTGTCTGTAATATTCTTCATTTTCGTAGTTTTCCAGAAGTTCCGTCATAGCCTGTATTGTTTTGATCTGGCTGCCTCTCCTTGCTCGGATTACTTCCTCATCGTAATGGTATGACAATTTATTGATGAGGCATTCTTCGGGTATGGCTGGTTCTAAATGCTTTGCCATACATACTTTTCCGAGGAAGTATGCCGTCATCGAGTTACCTAGGTGTGGTTTATATCGGCCGTGACATATGTTGTCACGTATTAAATTCTGGGTGGTCTCCGACCAGTATTTTGCCTTAAATAAGTTTTTGAACTGTTGGTAATCATCTATCTCGCTCCGGTTAGCCATCCACCAATTGTCCGTCATTTCACGGAATGATTCGTCCAATAGCTCCCGGTTGTTGATCCATCTGTTGCCTCTATGTTTGGCAATGTACTCTTCTATTGGGGCCAAGAAGTCCATTGGCTTCCTTTTGTATTGGCGAAAGTTTAGCCATTCCCTATTCTCATTTATGGGGACATTCGTGAAGTTGGTTGGTCGATTTCGGATTACCTCCATCTCTTCCTGGCTCTGCCGCACTTGACCGGTGATGTTCGTCATCGCCATTTCCATTCCATCGCACCTTTTCGTAACTTGGTTACGTACCTTACTTAATTCCTCCTGTGCTTCCTTTCGGTTTTCTTCCAACTTTTTCTTATGGTGTTCTTCGATCTTTGTTATTTTGGTATTTACAACTTCCTTGACTTCCTGTACTTCACACTCAGTCTGGCGACATCTTTCGTCAACTTCCCTGATTTGTTGGTTTATTATGATGGTTTCTTCTTCCAATTTTTTATTTATAGCTTTCTTATTGTCGTTGATTTTCCTGCTCAACTCTTCCTTTGCCAACTCTATTCTCTCGTCTACCTTGTTCATGTTTTCCTGGTTGACCTCCCGTAATTCTTCTCTTAGTAGTTGATTATTCTCTCTCAATTCTTCCAATTTCTCCCCCATCTTCTATTCCATTTTCTTGTTATTTTCTTCAATCCTCTTATTTGTATCCTCAATTTTATTACCCAATTCTTCCTTTAACAACTGGTTGTCTTCCTTCAATTCTTCTAACCTTTTCCCCATTTCTTCTTCCATCTTCTTACTGTCTTCTTCCATCTTCTTACTGGTTTCTTCAATTCTCTTATTTGTATTTTCTATTTTATTACCCAATTCTTCCTTCATGGACTGGTTGTTGTCATCCATTTTCTTGCTTAATTCTTCCTTCAGGGACTGGTTGTCTTCCTTCCTCTCTTTACTCAATTCTTCCTTCAGGGACTGGTTGTCTTCCTTCCTCTCTTTACTCATTTGTAGGAACATCTCCATCATTTTATCTAGAAGTGGATCTTCTGTTGTTTTGGATTTCTTAGGTTGTTTCTCTTGGAGATTGACCTCCCTTGTTTGCGTTGGTTCCTCGGACTGTTTCGGTTCCGTTGAGGGTAATAACATTTCTACATCTTCCACGGGTGTTGCCTCCTTGTCCTCCATGTTAATTTCCTTTTCGGCCTCTGCCGCCCTTTTCTTAGAAGTCACCCGACATTGCATTTTGTCTCTTTCTCCGACTGTATAACCGCTGCCAAGCTTGAATTAGTAATTTGGCAAGTTATATTAGCCTTTCAATCCCTAAATGAAGCCCTTCAGTTGGACGCCAATTTGTAACAAGCCTCGAATTTACAAATGAAAACTGTGTTATTTAATTTTTTTAAGAAAATTAAATATTTTTTTTTGAAATTAAAAAAAAAATTTTATGTTTTATGTTTTAATAATTTAGGAAATATTTCTTGTAAAGGTGTAGTGGCAAAATTTTATGTTTCTGTGAGTTAATTGTGTCAATAAACTTGCTTATAGTTTACTGTAAATAAATTTGGAGTTAATAGGATTGTCTCACTTCACTAATCAATTGGCGATACTTCGTTTTTCTCGTATATATTACTGCCACTTGAGTAATGGTTGCCTTTCTTGTAATCCTGTTGTTAAATAAACTCTATTTTTTAAATTTATAAAATAAATTTAAAACCAAATAATTGAATTACAATATTTTATTGACAATTTTATAAAAGATTAATTTAAAATCGATTATCAAATTATTTCTCGACTCTTTCACAGGGCGATCGATTGTGGATACATGTTATTGAATATAATTATTTTCTTAGGTTCTTCTAACGGTTATAATTAATAGTCAGAGAAGGGGCAAGGCTAGAAAGTATAACATTCACAATAAAATACTTAATAGTTAACAAATACAAAATTATTTGATAATATATATAATGTTTATTAATTGAAACGTTTATACCAAATGACGAACGCTGAATTCTAATAGGAGTGTTCGCTATGCATGCCGGGAGCCAACATGGCCGTCTTCCGTGCTGCTGTGGTTAATGTGACTTCGCTCAGACGAAATTTCCTTCAATAAAATCTGCCTAGTTCACGTTCCTTGTCTCTGCAGTATCGAGAATTCCTTCTCTTGTTATTAGTGTTGTCCTGGTTAAGGGTTCTGTGTTCACTGTGATTAAATATGTTGGATTATGTGTGTTCACTTCTGTCCATGTGTGTGTTAAAAATTGTAAAGTTCGTTTGGTTATGAATAATTATTGTTGTACAGGTTTAAGTCTTTATATCACTTGTATTCAGTTCAGTAGTAATTGATTTCAATGTTTGTGGTGGTTGTGTTCACTGAATTTAAGTTTAAAGTAAAAATTTCAGTAACTCTCGATTTTTATACTGTAGGCTAGGCTCTACTTTTATACGCCATTAACGATTCTGATATAGGGTTTATTAGCGAGAGCTTCATCAACCGTACTCTACGAATGTTAATTAAGAACTGTTTTACTTCCTTCGTCTTCTGAAATATCTTGCCAAGTTAATATTAGAAAAGTATTGTTTCAATTTTTATTCGTTTCCTATACATTTAAAAAATGTACATTATACTCAGAATATATTTTGGTTATTATTTACTTTCATGAAATAGTAAATACATAATCGGTTTCTTTAATTCCTTCTGCTTAATTTGATACCCATTAATCTAATTTTACAAAGTTTTTTATTAAAATTGCCATATTTCTTTCATTTTGGAAAAGTAGGCTCAATTTTTTGTTTCCTGTCCTTCTCCAAACATTAGCCATTTTAATATGTCATAATTAGGACTATAATAAATTTCAGATTTACCTAAAGATTTACCTTTCCTTAATTTCTTCCAATTTTATCAATTGATTATCCTTTTAAATATAATTCATGAATTTATGACTTCCCCCTCTGAAATTTTTAGTTAATACATTTACAAAATTTTCAATAATTATATATATTCTTTTCTTATTATCCTATTAAAGTCTAGTATTAGTCATAGCATTTGGTGACTGATTCACCTTATATAAATTCCATCTGTTTACTTGGTTTATTTAACTTAATTAATTAATTACAATGTTATTGGAATTTTCTATTTAGCCTAGATTTTCTGGTTTTACATATAATGTTTTTGCCTAATACTGTTTCTATACCCCTTTCTGACTTTCTTATTTTAATACAACATTATTTAAAATTTCTTTAATTAACAAATAAAACATGTAGTATTGTATTCCTACTCATAATCTAAACAATATTTAAAATTAATAATATGGTCTTCAAAGTCAGACATTTTAGTTTTTTAACTACTATTCATAACATATTATAAACATTTTTAAAAAGAGTATGTTATTCATACTTAAACATTTTAGTATGGATTAACACTTATTAAACATATTAAACATTTTTATAAATATAACACAATCTTATTCTATTCACCATTGAATTATGGAGTTCATGGGCTTAAATATATACATTACAAGCCATTTATTTTTATTTGTTTCTTAAACTTATGGTTGCAGTCTTATCTGTTTCTATTTTGGGTATTACAATTTTCTCCCCTGTCACTTTATTTAATCACCACCTGCTTAGAAACATTAGTAATGTTTTCATAATAATATTTTATAAAATTTTATTCCTGTATAATAGAAAATATTAAAGTTGTTTTATGGTATACATATACTCAGTTGCAGTATTAGTTACACTTATACTTGAAGTTTATTTAATATATTGAAATAACTTGCACTGGTTCACTTATATTTTGGTTCTTATCTCTAATTGAGTTTTACAATGTTTCAAGACCAAAATCTTAGTTATAAGGGATTATGAAGATTTGTTTATTTCATTACACAGTAACTTTAGTGGGTGCACTTCTACTCACAACACTAAACACTTTGTTTATAACTATTTTACATTTAATATCAGGTTTTGGGGTGTTATACTTTCTTTGTGACTTTTTACGCTTTTTCGGGGTTGGTTATATTCTTTTGTAATAGGTTTCCCTTGGGTACATCTTGTAGTCCTTCCATCCTTACTATTTTGTCTCTTGAAGATTCTTTCTTCTTGGTTTCTTCAAGTTCATATGATTTTACCATGTCCGTTGGTCTGTTCGGGGTATCTTCCTTACTATATGGTTATCTTGGTACGTTTATTTATTCTGGGTATCTTCTTTACCTACTCCTATCCTACCTGGGTATTATTCTTATTTAATTTTAGTTTTTTAGGGTTTATATGTCTTTATACAATTTTGTTGCATTTTGGTTCTTTATTATTATTTTTTCCATTCATGGTGGTATTTTATTTCGATATTTATTGTTTTCATTTGAATATTTCATTTATATTTATTGTAATTGATATTTCATCATGATCATAACTGGATCTTTATTTAGTGGATTATCTGTCATGCTACAACACACACACACACACACACACTCCGCAAATAGCCTCTTTTATCTCTCCTGCCACCACGTCTGCAGTCACTAGCTGGTATGGCTTGCACCTTATTTTGTTCCAAATTGTGTCATCTTTCTTCTAATAGTCAGTTTCAATGGGCTTTAATACTTTTCAAATTTAAGTACAACATATCTCAATAAATCTCAATTTTTGTCTACTGCATCCCTACTGTTAACGCTACTGTATTGCATTCTAAAACATTTAAATTACAGAACATTTTGTTACAAAACTACGAATGCCTCTTTGATCTGTACGACTTACTTCATTACAAGTTACGTTTGCACAACAATAAGTTGTACTAATCACCTGGATAAGTATGCTACCAAAACTGAATAAAGGCTGTGTACAAAATGAATCACCACTCACAATGTGTGGTGTATGTTACCACCCTATCACCTTAAACCATAGTCATCCTGCTCTGACTATTACACCACACTATACTAGGGGGTACCCAAAAATAACCGGAACAGTGCTGCGACTGGCGGAGCTTACGTAGTACGCATTTCTCCCGCTAGGCGAGTGTAGCGCAACTCGTTCCGAGTTCAGTGCCGTCATTGTTGTCGCCTGAGAAGGTTATGTCCGGTCACAGTAATTCGTTTTGTAAAAGCAGTTTCGCTTGCTCCTCGTTTTTTGTCATGGCGGATTTAAGTGACTGCTGTGAAATTTTGTTTCCTGCTTGGGAAAAACGCCGCAGAAACTGTTGTGATGTTGAAAACAGCTTACAAGGATAGTGTTATGGGAAAAACTCAAGTCTACCAATGGTTTTCTTATTTCAAAGAAGGTAAAATGTCAATTGATGACAAACCTCGTTCTGGACATCCGTCAACTTCCAGAATTGACGAAAATGTTAAGAAAGTTCATGCAATCGTGCTTGAAGACCGACGACAGACCATTGAAGAGATTAGTAAGTTATCTGGAATAACTTGGAGCTCGGTTCAGTGAACTTTGTCAGAAGATTTGGGGATGAGAAGGGTCACTGCAAAATTTGTGCCTCGGGTCCTGACTGAACAGCAAAAAGAGAATCGAGTTGAAACATGCCGTGCATTGAAAGACCAGCTCCGAACCGACCCAGATTTTTTCTCCAAGGTCATTTCTGGTTATTTATGGTGCTATCGTTATGACCCCGAAACTAAACAACAGTCAAGCCAGTGGAAAACTTCATTGTCACCTCGCCCAAAAAAAGCTCATCACGTGAAATCAAACATCAAGACGATGCTCATTTGTTTTTTCGATTGGAGAGAGGTAGTGCATTCAGAGTTCATCCCACCAGGTCAGACTGTTAATCAGGCTTTCTATTTGGAGGTTTTAAAAAGATTGCGTAACAATGTGCGATAAAAAAGGCCCGATTTGTGGCAGACGAGGGACTGGTTTTCCACCATGACAATGCACCTGCTCATGCAGCCATTTCAGTGCGCCAGTTTTTAGCAAAAAACAACATGACTCCCTTGCCCCACGCCCCTTACTCACCTGACCTCACTCCATGCGATTTCTTCTTGTTTCCGCAAACGAAGAGGGACATGAAAGGACAACGTTTTGACAACGTGGAAGCGGTAAAGAAAAAAACGAGGCAGGAGCTGTCGGCCATCACAACAGACGAGTTTGAAAAATGTTTCCAGGAATGGGATCGCAGATTGGACAAATGTATTAAGTGTAATGGAGAGTACTTTGAAGGTGATAAGGTTGTTTTGTAAAAAAAATTAAATACATAGCTTTAAAAAAAAAATTCCGGTTATTTTTGGGTACCCCCTCGTAAGCTGAGTTATAAGTGTTAAAAATCTCACCCTTTTTTGTCACTTAATCTACTAGCATAGATACAGCTCCCTTGGCCAAAAGGATGACAGTCAGAAGCCTTTGATATAATAATGTATTCTTAATTATGCTGCACTCCCTGACACTGTTTCTATGCGTTAAACTGATTGCACCCTTAGTAAGATGAGATTATCGTTTTGAGTCCACGTTGATGCCTCGCTGTCACAATTAGTAATCATCAACCCCGCATATCACCTTGGTATGGAAATGACCTTGGTATGTCGCCATCTTTCTGTCAGTATAGCCATTGTTTAATAATGTGCACGCAACATGTCAACAATGTAACTACACTGATGTGAGATAAAAAAATTACAGGTGATAACAGTTGCTTTGATGCCTACTGTCATCCTTTTGCCCAAGTGAGCTATACCATTTACACGCAAGGCCTATTCTACATCATTAAATTACCTATTGGGTCATTACAAATCAATTCATCCAGCCAGAAAAAAATGTTACACCCCACCCTCTCAGATTTTCATGAAATTTGTTTTACAGCATCTATGGACAAATATAACAACTCATATTTTTCATTTTTGCCAAATTCGCTTTAGTTTTTTTTAAATGATTTTTTGAAAAAAGTCCATTTTTAGCCGATTAGTTAGTCGCGGTGCAAGACCTAAAGGGCACTTTTCAATAAAAACTCTACTTGTATGGTTATTATTTAATATTAAGTTATGAAACTCACAATACTTACTTGAAATTTCACAAGGCTTCCAAATATAAAGTCAAAAATAACATTTAGACTCATATAAAACTTGTTTTTCCACTTCAAAGTTGGCAATTGTGAATTTTTTCTCCATGCAGGCTTTTATGTAAATGTTTATAACTTTTTTCTGTCTGGTCCTATGAGGCTGAAGAAGGTCTCATTTGAAAGAGGATGAAATGTATTATAATAACATAAAATAAAAGTCATGGGTATTTAATGACATCATTTTATAATTTAAGTACAAAGTTTATATTTGATATTTTATTGAAATATTTTGCATAGTACCCTATCTTGTGTGGCCAATGAGGATTTTTTTTACTTAAGGTATGCTTATATTTTTCTGTACTAAAACCTTCAGTCTGATAAAATTCGGCTTATCAGTGTAACAAGGTCTAACTACCTGTCAAAACTAAAAAAATATAGATTTTAAAGAAGATTTGTCCATTTTAAAAATAAAATCTTGCTTAGGTATTTACTTGTTGAGTTAGCTTACTTTTTCAGTATTAAATGGTATTACAGGATATTTATAATATACTGTATACAGGTGCTTCTTGATTGATATGAAACTTAATTTTTCCTTGCCCAGGCAGCATTAATATTTTGAATACTTTTTTTGGATAGTCTGAAAAGCATTCGGCCCACCTAAGCACTTAATTCAGGTACATATGACGGGGGACACAAAAGTAACGAGAATTTGTCTCTGGCAGTTGGTAGAACACTGTAAAAATTCACAATTGCCAACTTTGAAGTGGAAAAACAAGTTTTATATGAGTCTAAATGTTATTTTTGACTTTATATTTGGAATCCTTGTGAAATTTCAAGTAAGTATTGTGAGTTTCATAACTTAATATTAAATAATAACCATACAAGTAGAGCTTATATTGAAAAGTGCCCTTTAGATCTCGCGCCGCGACTAACAAATCAGCTAAAAATGGACTTTTTTCCAAAAAATCATTAAAAAAACTAAAGCGAATTTGGCAAAAATGAAAAATACGGGTTGTTATATTTGTCCATAGATGCTGTAAAAAAAATTCCATGAAAATCTGAGAGGGTGGGGTGTACACCCCTGGATGATTTGACTTGGAATTACCCTATTATCCTGTTAAAAAAAGTTTATTGTTCAATTCAATTTAGAATTTATTGTAAATAATTATAACAGCTAAATATCAATTAAAAATAAATAAATGTTTAATAATCTACACTAACATATTGTAACGATTCGCACGTTTACAAATGAAAATTATGTTATTTAATTTTTTAAGAAAATTAAATATTCGCTTCATGCAAAAAGGGCAACAGTCACATTTTTTCAATTTTCACTTTTTGTCATTTCCCGCTTCAATATGTTTGTGTACATATATTTATGCTAAAAAGGCGTCATTTTGTAGTGTACATTACGAGATATCGATGGCAACGATTTCACGATTTACGCATAAAAGGCATCAGTCCTGGACTGATGCCTTTTTCGCATGAATGTGTCATAGTTGGCACACCTGCTTTCTTTGTTAACAGCTGTTATGCAACAGCATCATTCACTTTGCTTTGCTTTGTGGGATAGTGTACTAAACTTTGTGGTTAGATCATCTCAGTAAGTTGTTTAAAAACGTTTAAATAAAAATATTATTTCAGTTCGTTATTAGTTATTATTATTCAGTTCATTATTACTTAAAAGAAATGAGTGAACCAAGTAGAAAACGAAAAGGCGATCCTTCTAAATGGAAATGCAATGTTATAAAACTAGCGAATGTTAAAGGACTCGGCCATGTAAATTATTCGTCTAAAAGCATAGGGGACGTCCATTAATTACGTGAGGTTTTTTTTTTAAATTTGGACCCCCTCCCCCCTTGGTGAGATGTGGTGGGACCCCCCTCCCCTTCACGTGAGGTTTACCCTATAATTTTTAAAATAATTAAATTTATTTGATATGTTCATGTTTTTGCTTCATACCACTTTAATATTGTCTATGCTCGGGATTAATTTTATAAAACAAAATGTTATCCGTTATAATAATGTATATTCTCTGAATTAAAAAGTTGACGTGAGATTTTCATTGCCCCCCCTCCCTTTAAATGAGATTTGGTGAGATTTTGCCGGACCCCTCCCCCCCCATTTTGAGCTCACGTAATTAGTGGACATCCCCATACCAGATAAATCCATTGGACCTCCGTGCAAGTAAGTAATACATTATAATAGTATTCAGCGTATTTTTTTAAACACATTTTTATATTTTTGTTTTTCGGTGCAGTTTGTTTTTGGTCTTTTGCTAACCTAAATTTATTAACCTAAAATGAGGCGACGTTTTGTCGTTGGTCAAAACATGTCACTGTTTAGTTCATTATAAATTATTGTGTAATTTAAAAATAAAATGAGCTGCAATGTGCTGCAAGTGTAAATTAATAGGCTGAAGTATTTTTGTAGCCTGTAGTTTAATTTATAGAATAAGTAGGCTAGCTTCAACAGTTACAGTAAAATAAAAAATTTTTAAACAATAACCATTAAAAAAAATTTGAAAAACAATATTATTATTTTTCCTTTTGTCTGTGTGTTGCAGATGTAAGAAGGGATGTTTTAAAAAATTATCAGAAGGTGATCAAATGTCAATTTTTAATAGATTTTATCAACTGAATTCACAAAATGAACATGATATTTTTTTGCAAGGATTAATAGAAATTTATGATGTTAACAGAAAAAGGCCTAGAAGTGAAAAAGCTAGAATTAATCAAAATTCATTTAAATATAAGGGGAGCATACTAACTAGTCAACATATTGGAGGTGAACAACATACATTCCAGTTATTGTTACCTGGAAATAGAACCCACGATATTCCAAATGTAGCTTATACCGGTATACATGGAAAGATACCCTTTAAACATCAAAAATTGAGGACATTAGGAAAGTTCTTAAGTATATTGATGACAGACATAAAGATTTTTATGATGATATACTTTCTTGGCCAACCACAGCTGATCAACCAGGTGCTGATGAAGAAGAACAAGACTAAAAATGAAGTTTACAGAGTGTTTAAATATCTTCCTTTTGCTTCATTGTTTTGGCATATATTTATGTACACTTTGGATAATTAAATAAGTTATTTTTGAACAAACCTGTGAATGCATCATCAAAAAATATCCCAACTGATCTTCGAAAAATACTTATTTTCTGCAAAAAGGGCATTAGTCCAAAATTTCAAAGTCAACTTTTTTATTACAATTTCTTTGTTACAATATATTACATGCAAATAATCTGCAATATATGCCTAATAAAATGGTGTGTGAAGTTATAAAATATGTTTCTTACTTTTAAAGCAAAACAGTTTTTTGTCGTTCTCCGAAAATTGGTGAAATGTGACTGTTGCCCTTTTTGCATGAAGCGATTCATATTTGTTTTGAAATTTAAAAAAAAGTTATGTTTTATGTTTAATAATTTAGTAAATAATTTTTGTAAGGGTGTAGTGTTGAAATTTTATGTTTGTTTAAGTTAATTTTGTCAATAATCTTTCTTGTGGTTAACTGTAATTAAATCCAGAGTTGACAGGATTATCTCAATTCACTAATCGATTCGAGATTTCTTCTTTATTCTCGTAGGATCACTTCCACTTGAGTAATGCCCACTTTTCTTTGATCCTGTTGTTAAATAAACTCTATTTTTTAAATTTATAAAATAAATTTAAAACCAAATAATTGAATTACAATACTTTATTGACAATTTTATAAAAGATAGATTTAAAATCGATTATCAAATTATTGCTCGATTCTTTCACAGGGCGATCGATTGTTAATACATGTTATTGAATATAAATATTTTCTTAGGTTCTTTTAACGGTTATAATTAATAGTCAGAGAAGGGGCAAGGCTAGAAAGTATAACATTCACAATAAAATAATTAATAGTTAACAAATACAAAATTATTTGATAATATATATAATGTTTATAAATGAAACATTTATATCAAATGACGAACGCTGAATTCTAATAGTAGAGTTCGCTTTGCATGACGGGAGCCAACATGGCCGTCCTCCGTGCTGCTGGAGTTAATGTGGCTTCGATCAGACGAAATTTCTTTCAATAAAATCTGCCTAGTTCACGTTCCCTCATCTCTGCAGTATGGAGAATTCCTTTTCGGGTTATTAGAGTTGTCCTGTTTAAGTGTTCTGTGTTCACTGCGATTAAATGTGTTGGATTATGTGTGTTCACTTCTGTCCATGTGTGTGTTGAAAATTGTAAGGTTCGTTTGGTTATGAATAATTCTTGTTTTATAGTTTTATTAGTTTATATCACTTGTATTCAGTTCAGTATTAATTGATTTCAATGTTTGTGGTGGTTGTGTTCACTGAATTTAGGTTTAAAGTAAAAATTTCCGTAACTCGTTTTTTATACTGTAGGCTATGCTCTACTTTTATACGCCATTAACGATTCTGATATAAGTTTTATTTGCGCGAGCTTCATCAACCGTACTCGACGAATGTTAATTTAGAACTGTTTTACTTCCTTCGTCTTCTGAAATATCTTGCCAAGTTAATATTAGAAAAGTATTGTTTCAATTTTTATTCGTTTCCTATACATTTAAAAAAGGTACATTATACTCAGAATATATTTTGGTTATAATTTACTTTCATGAAATAGTAAATACATAATTGGTTTCTTTAATTCCTTCTGCTTAATTTGATAAAATTCCCATATTTCTTTCATTTTGGAAAAGTAGGCTCAGTTTTTTGTTTCCTGTCCTTCTCCAAACATTAGCCATTTTAATATGTCATAATTAGGGCTATAATAAATTTCAGATTTACCTAAAGGTTTATCTTTCCTTAATTTCTTGCAATTTTATTAATTGATTATCCTTTTAAATATAATTCATGAATTTATGACTTTCCCCTCTGAAATTTTTAGTTAATACATTTACAAAATTTTCAATAATTATATATATCCTTTAATATTATCCTTTTAAAGTATAGTATTAGTCATAGTATTTGGTGACTGATTCACCTTATATAAATTCCATCTGTTTACTTGGTTTGTTTAACTTAATTAATCAATTATGATGTTGTTGGAATTTCCTATTTGGCCTAGATTTTCTGGTTTTACATATAATGTTTTTGCCTAATACTGTTTCTATACCCCTTCTGACTTTCTTATTTTAATACAACATTATTTAAAATCTCCTTATTTAACAAATAAAACATGTAGTATTGTATTCCTACTAATAATCTAAACAATATTTAAAATTAATAATATGGTCTTCAAAGTCAGACATTTTAGTTTTTTAACTACTATTAATAACACATTTATAAACATTTTAAAAAGAGTATAGTAGTCATACTTAAACATTCTAGTATGGATTAACTCTGTTAAACATATTAAACATTTTTCTAATAATAATAAAATCTTATTCTATTCACCACTGAATTATGCAGTTCATAGGCTTAAATATATACATGACAAGCCATTTATTTTTATTTATTATGGTTGCAGTCTTATCTGTTTCTATTTTGGGTACTACATTTTTATTCCCTGTCACTTTATTTAATCACCACCTGCTTAGAAACATTAGTAATGTTTTCATAATAATATTTTATAAAATTTTATTCCTGTATAATAGAAAACACTAAAGTTGTTTTATGGTATACATATACTTAGTTGAAGTATTAGTTACACTTATACTTGAAGTTTATTTAATATATTGAAATAACTTGCACTGGTTCACTTAAATTTTGGTTCTTATCTCTAATTGAGTTTTACAATGTTTCAAGACCAAAATCTTAGTTATAAGGGATTATGAAGATTTGTTTATTTCATTACACAGTAACTTTAGTGGGTGCACTTCTACTCACAACACTAAACACTTTGTTTATAACTATTTTACATTTAATATCAGGTTTTGGGGTGTTATACTTTCTTTGTGACTTTTTACGCTTTTTCGGGGTTGGTTATATTCTTTTGTAATAGGTTTCCCTTGGGTACATCTTGTAGTCCTTCCATCCTTACTATTTTGTCTCTTGAAGATTCTTTCTTCTTGGTTTCTTCAAGTTCATATGATTTTACCATGTCCGTTGGTCTGTTCGGGGTATCTTCTTTACTATACGGTTATCTTGGTACGTTTATTTATTCTGGGTATCTTCTTTACCTACTCCTATGTTACCTGGGTATTATTCTTATTTTATTTTAGTTTTTTAGGGTTTATATATCTTTATACAATTTTCTTGCATGTTGGTTCTTTATTATTATTTTTTCCATTCATGGTGGTATTTTATTTCGATATTTATTGTTTTCATTTGAATATTTCATTTATATTTATTGTAATTGATATTTCATCATGATCATATCTGGATCTTTATTTAGTGGATTATCCGTCATGCTACAGATTGCTCTCCTCCAGAAGTGATTAGTTCAGACCATACTTGGTTTGTCTGAAATAATTGCTTATGATGCTTATTATATTTTTATAATTCTGGACTTCCTTTTCATTTCTATTTTTTTTTCTTGATATTCGAGCTTACATATATTTTATTTTTATATTGATCTTCCTTGATAGTAATAGTCATCTGAGGTTTATTATTTTATTTTCATATTCTTACAACTTGGTGTTTTATCCCTGGGATATTTATTCCCTAACACGTGAGCTGGGGCAGTTCAGAGAGGCACGGTAGGCTACATACTCTGCTGGCCATACGTCACTTCTAATTGAGTACAGAGGCAAATCATCTCTGCACAAAAACATAACAATACTGCTGGACTTATCTACAGACAGTTATTAATAAAAATTATATAAGAATAGTCCTTTTTTATGACTATTAAAAAATATTTTTGGATACTTCACTTCGTAATTGCTCAGCTCTGTTAATACTTCTAAGTGATTTTCCTTCTCAGTTATTCTTCTGACTGGTTAGCTCTACTGTTATCTTATTTCTTATTATGGTGGGAAGCTCGTTTATTCATATAATTATCATTATTTATTAAGTATAAAATTTTTTGTGTTACTTCTCTATTCTTCTTTTGTTGTTATTGCAATCTACTTTTTGTCATTGGTAGCATATATTTTCTGATATTTTTGTTTGTTTCTTAGTTCTCATGAATTGTTCCACTAGTTCTATTTTCTAGCATTTTCTTTTACTTGTCTTTATTTCAATCGACATTTATTTTATGATCATATTCATTTTTGATTTATTTACATATAAATATATTTTTTTTCTTTTTCACAAATTACTTCGCTCTTGTTTTCTATTCAAATGAATTCCTTAATTATCATTTTTATGTGGTCATTGTTTCTCTTTGTATTGTGTCAAATTTGTATTATCCTTATTTTAACATAAGTTTATTCCTTTAATTGTATTAGTGTTTTTATTTCCTTTTCTTTCTCCTTTAAAATTATTTCATCCATTGTTTGTGGTAAGATGATCTTGTTATATATTATTATTTGTTGGAATTTTATTCAACTTCCATTTCTTTTCTTTAATTTCATAATTAGTTCATAAATATTTTGGTTGTAAGGTGTGTTTACTATATTAGTAAATTTCGTGAATATATTTCACAATTCTTTTTCTTTCTATTTTCCATAATGTTTTTTCATGGAAGCCTGGTTTATATACACCCTTTATTCTCCCAGAACCCATCTCCTTTATTTCATAAGTATTATTGTTTTTGGTTTTGGAGACTATATAGTGTCCCGTGTATAGTAATAACAACTTCTTTGTTATTGCTTCCAGTGTGCTGGGTAATTCCCGATTCTTCAATAATATTTTTTCTCCACTTGTATATGTTATGATTTTACCACTATTCCTTTCATACTTGTTTCGCCGTTTCTCCTGGTCTTCGGCCACCTTGTTGTAAAATTTTATCTTATCAAATGTATAAGCATTATTTCTTGGGAATTCTAGTATTTCTTCGATCTCTCGTGGGGGTGGTTTCTCGTACATGGCGGAATATGGGGTAACTCCTATGGCTGGGTGATATGCCAAGTTGAGGAATTCTTCTGTGGCTTCTAGATAGTCTTGCCACCTTCTCTGTTGATGGTGACAATAGGTTCTTAATATCCTCCCCACTTCTCGTAACACCCTCTCTGCCGGATTACTGCTCGGATGGTAGACCGAGGTTTTGTATGTACGAACACCCATAGATAGTAGGGTATCCCGCCATTTTTTCCCCTTAAACTGGGTTCCATGATCAGTGATGATCAAAACTGGTTTCCCGATGTTTGGGAAATACTGGTCTATTAATATTTCCAGAATTTTCCTTGTAGTTCCCCGATTAGCTGGGTATAGTTTAACGAACTTAGTGAAATGGTCCATGACAATTATCAGGTACTTAAATCGGTGATGACCGCCACTACGGGGAAATGGTCCGCAAATGTCCAAGAATACCTTCTCCAATTTTTTCTGGGATGTGATAGGAATCATCATGCCTTCCTTCTTCTCATTATTTGATTTGACGAGTTGGCAGATACGGCAACATCTGATATACATCCGGACCTTCCGGTTTATGTTTTTTAAGTAGCAACTCTCCTCCAAAGCCTTAATCACCTTTAAGGCGCCCATATCGTATATGGTAATTAATTATTATCTCCTTTTCAATATGGGTTGGAATAATTACCTTCCAGGTCTCCTGCCTTAAGGATGGTTTAATGAATAATATTTCGTTTTTCAACTGATAATATTGAGCGATAGTTTCGTCCCCTTCTTCTAATCTAGTTTTTATATTTCTCAACTTTGGGTCTGCTTGTTGGTGGGTGCTCAGGTTTGTTAATAAGGTGGCTAGATTGGCTCTGGTGCTAATAATGTGGTAGATTTTTAGTACACTTTCTTTCTCTCCCTCGAATGTTTGCTTTTCCACATCAACCCGTGATAATACATCTGCAACGACATTCTTTTTTCTGGGATGTACTCACATTTTATATTGTATTCTTGAAGGGCAAGTATCCACCTGGTCAGCCTTCTGTGACTCAATTTGCACCTCCTCAGGAACGATATGGATTTATGATCTGTCCGGACGGTAACGGGGTAACCTAAGATGTATGTGCGGAATTTGCCACACGCGAATACTACGCTCAACAGCTCCTTCTCAGTGACATTGTAGTTATTTTAGCACTGGTTTAATGATCTACTTGCGAAGCTAATCACTAGATGTTCGCCCTCCTCATCTTCTTGATATAGCGTTGTTCCGAGGCTAATGTCGCTGGCATCACAATTTAGGAAAAAAGGTCTTTTAAAATCAGGGTGGCGAAGTCTTATGGTTTCCAAAAATTTGTCCTTAATGAGTTGTAAGGTCTCATTCTGCTCTTGACCCCAGATCCATTTATTCTTAGATGACAGTTGGGGTTGAAATCTTGCAGTCAATTCAGAATATTGTTCCTGGAACTTGCGGTAATAATTACAGAGTCCCAGGAATGACTGTAATTGCCTTCTATTCTTTGGTGCTGGAAATTTCTGGATCGCTTCTACCTTTTCTGCCGACGGTGAGATACCTTGGTCATTCAAGTTAAAACCCAAGAATTGAACTTCCTTAGCAATGAATTGAGATTTTTCCAGTTTAAGCGTGATGTTATTCGCAGCCAATTTCTTCAGTACATCTTCCACACCGTAGCAGTGTTCCTCCCATGTTTCTGAGGTTATAAGCAAATCATCTACATACACGGTGGTAAATTGTAGTGCTTCCTGGCCAAGTATCTTGTCCATGCAGGCCACAAAGATGGCGACCGAATTTACGAGTCCGAAGGGCAGTCTCTTAAATTGATAATTACGCCCCTCGAATATGAATGCCAGATACTGGCGACTTTGTGGGTGTAATTCCACCTGCCAGTAGCCGCACACCGTGTCCTAGGTACTAAAGTACTTGGTACCATGGAAACATTTTAAGATATCTTCTATCTCACCGGGCGAGGTCCTGTCATTGACGATCATCTTATTTATTTCTCGCGCATCTAGGCAAAGATGGACTTGTCCGTTTTTCTTAGGAATAGCCACGATAAGACTGGTGTATGGGGATTGGCTACTCTCTATAATGTCACGGTTAATCATTTTATTTATTTCAGCTCTTACTGCTTCCTTTCGTGAATGCGCGATGGGATACGTCTTCCGGTTAAAATCCACTGTATCTCTAAATTGCAGAGTACATTGGCAATTTTTTACCTTACCGGGTTCGTCGGAAAATACTGAGCGATATTGTTCATAGATGTTTATTAATTGATTTGCTTGGTGTATTGGCAACCTTTCCTTAGTGATTCCGCCCTGGAAATCCCTGATTTCCTGGATCTTTTGGGACCATAAATCCTCGTCAGAGTTATCGTATATGATTGGTTCCAATAAAGAAGTATTGTTGATATAATTTATTTTTCGGATTTGTTGGTGGATATCGCTGGGAATTACTGTTTCGCTACCTACCAAGTCAGCCGTCCTGGTGAGTCCGTCTGCACACATTGATATTTTTTCTGTGCGTAAATCGATTATCGCGGAGTTCCGTCTGAGCACATCGCAACCCACTAGTATGTTAAAAGGCAATCCGATCGCAACTAAGAATATCATGTCAATTGCTATACCACAGCTAATCACGTTCATGGAAACTTGTCTTCTGATTGTTTTGTTTTGGTGGCCGGTAGCACCTATTAAAACAATATTATTTATCGGCAATGTCGGCAATATCTTACCACATTCCCTTTGGATTCTCTCCAACTCTGTTATACTAATTATAGACACATTTGAACCAGTATCGATCATTAATTGTGCGGGGATTCCTTCTACTTCCGCATTGATATATATGATATCGTTGCTTACACTATTGAGGCTAGTGTCATCCCCCTCCAATAGTTCGTGTCGAATATTTTTCAAATAATTGCAACCTATTATTGTTATTTTATTTGTGTTAGTTGTTCTTTGCAACTCGTTTTGATACCCAGGAGATAGGAGCAGTAAAGGGGCATGATCATTTATTACTGCCTCCTCCCATTTAAATTCTCGTTATCATTATGTATATTATTCGCACTGATTGATGCATCAGTCGGGATACCTTGAGTGGGTCCCTGCCGCTCTGTGCGATGATCCAACTGTTGTTCTCGGTTTATATGCCGTTCTGTATTGTCTAGACTGGTACTTCGTCTAGGCCGACTATCCCTCGGATCGTCACGTTCTCGGCTCCTCCACCGATCCTCGTATTCATGATAGCTGTTCCGCCGCTGATGGTAGTATCTTCGTTGGCGACCGTCTTTAGCTCGTATGAAGTTTACTCTTGGTCGGGAAAACCTATTATTACCATTGTTTTGGTTTGATGGATACCCGCGATTATTATTATAATACCTTTCTGTATTATTGGGGTTTGGGTTTCTCTGACTATTAACGTGGGAATTTTGGTAATATTGATTCCTATTACCTTGGTAACCGTTATTAGTTCTAAAGTTATTTTGGTTACCCGGAACGTTGTTATATTATTATTATGATTGTTGTTGTTGGTGTTATTTTGGGGATTGGCACGGTTTCCTTGATAGCCATTGTTGTTATTATTATTGCCGTTATTGGTGTACTGAAAGTTCCTTGGTTCCGGCCGATCATTCCTCCTTCGGCTTTGTCTGTAATATTCTTCATTTTCGTAGTTTTCCAGAAGTTCCGTCATAGCCTGTATTGTTTTGATCTGGCTGCCTCTCCTTGCTCGGATTACTTCCTCATCATAATGGTATGACAATTTATTGATGAGGCATTCTTCGGGTATGGCTGGTTCTAAACGCTTTGCCATACATACTTTTCCGAGGAAGTATGCAGTCATCGAGTTACCTATGTGCGGTTTATATCGGCCGTGACATATGTTGTCACGTATTAAATGCTGGGTAGTCTCCGACCAGTATTTGGCCTTGAATAAGTTTTTGAACTGTTGGTAATCATTTATCTCGCTCTGGTTAGCCATCCACCAATTGTCCGTCATTTCACGGAATGATTCGTCCAATAGCTCCCTGTTGTTGACCCATCTGTTGCCTCTATGTTTGGCAATGTACTCTTCTATTCGGGCCAAAAACTCCATTGGCTTCCCCAATAACTCTCATTTATGGGAATATTCGTGAAGTTAGTTGGTCGATTTCGGATTACCTCCATCTCTTCCTGGCTCTGCCGCACTTGACCGGTGATATTCGTCATTGCTACTTCCATTCCATCGCACCTTTCAGTAACTTGGTTACGTACCTTACTCAACTCATCCTGTGCTTCCTTTCGGTTTTCTTCCCATTTTTTCTTATGGTGTTCTTCGATCTTTGTTATTTTGGTATTTACGACTTCCTGTACTTCCCACTCAGTCTGGCGACATCTTTCGTCAACTTCCCTGATTTGTTGGGTTATTACTATGGTTTCTTCTTCCAATTTTTTATTTATAGATTTCTTATTGTCGTTTATTTTCCTACTCAACTCTTCCTTCGCAAACTCTATTCTCTCGTCTACCTTGTTCATGTTTTCCTGGTTGACTTCCCTTAATTCTTCTCTTAGTAGTTGGTTATCCTCTCTCAATTCTTCCAATTTCTCCCCCATCTTCTCTTCCATTTTCTTGTTATTTTCCCTTAACTCTTTCTTCAATTGCTGGTTGTCGCTTTCCACCTTCTTACTATTTTCCTCCATCTTCTCTTCCATCTTCTTACTGGTTTCCTCAATTCTCTTATTGGTGTTTTCAATTTTGTCAATCAATTCTTCCTTGGTTGATTTGAATTCTTCCTTGGTTGATTTGAATTCTTCTTTCAAAGACTGGTTGTCCTCCTTCAAATCTTCCAATTTTTTATTTAAGGATTGGTTGTCTTCCTTCCTTTCTTTATTCGATTCTTCTTGTGTAGAATCCATTTTTTCCTCCATCTTCTTACTATTTTCTTCCATCTTCTTACTAGTTTCTCCTATGTCCTTTCTTAATTCTTCTTTTGTTGCATTCATCTTCTTACTAGTTTCATTAATTTTCTCCATCATCTGCCTGAACATTTCTTGTACTGCCACGTTCTCTGTTTGCGTGGGTTTTTCAGGTTGTTCCTTTGGTGGTGTGGTCTGTTTAGGCTCCATTGGGGGTAATAACGTTTCTACATCTTCCACGGGTGTTGCCTCCTTGTCCTCCATGTTAATTTCTTTTTCGGCCTCTGCCGCCCTTTTCTTTGAAGTCGCACGACGTTGCATTTTGTCTCTTTCTCCGACTGTATAACCGCTGCCAAGTAATTGGGCAAGTTATATTAGCCTTTCAATCCCTAATTGAAGCCCTTTAGTTGGACGCCAATTTGTAACGATTCGCGCGTTTACAAATGAAAATTGTTATTTAATTTTTTAAGAAAATTAAATATTTGTTTTGAAATAAAAAAAATTTTGTTTTATAATTTAGTAAATAATTTTTGTAAGGGTGTAGTGTTGAAATTTTATGTTTGTTTAAGTTAATTGTGTCAATAATCTTTCTTGTGGTTAACTGTAATTAAATCCAGAGTTAACAGGTTATCTCAATTCACTAATCTATTCGAGATTTCTTCTTTATTCTCGTAGGATCACTTCCACTTGAGTAATATCCGCTTTTCTTTAATACTGTTGTTAAATAAACTCTATTTTTTTAAATTTATAAAATAAATTTAAAACCAAATAATTGAATTACAATATTTTATTGACAATTTTATAAAAGATCGATTATCAAATTATTGCTCGATTCTTTCACAGGGTGATCGATTGTTAATACATGTTATTGAATATAAATATTTTCTTAGGTTCTTTTAACAATTAATAGTCAGAGAAGGGGCAAGGCTAGAAAGTTAGCATTCACAATAAAATACTTAATAGTTAACAAATACAAAATTATTTGATAATATATATAATGTTTATAAATGAAACGTTTATACCAAATGACGAATGCTGAATTCTAATAGTAGAGTTCGCTTTGCATGACGGGAGCCAACATGGCCGTCCTCCGTGCTGCTGGAGTTAATGTGGCTTCGATCAGACAAAATTTCTTTCCATAAAATCTGCCTAGTTCACGTTCCCTCGTCTCTGCAGTATGGAGAATTCCTTTTCGGGTTATTAGAGTTGTCCTGTTTAAGTGTTCTGTGTTCACTGCGATTAAATGTGTTGGATTATGTATGTTCACTTCTGTCCATGTGTGTGTTGAAAATTGTAAGGTTCGTTTGGTTATGAATAATTCTTGTTTTATAGTTTTATTAGTTTATATCACTTGTATTCAGTTCAGTATTAATTGATTTCAATGTTTGTGGTGGTTGTGTTCACTGAATTTAGGTTTAAAGTAAAAATTTCCGTAACTCGTTTTTTATACTGTAGGCTATGCTCTACTTTTATACGCCATTAACAATTCTGATATAGGTTTTATTAGCGAGAGCTTCATCAACCGTACTCGACGAATGTTAAGTTAGAACTGTTTTACTTCCTTTGTCTTCTGAAATATCTTGCCAAGTTAATATTAGAAAAGTATTGTTTCAATTTTTATTCGTTTCCTATACATGTAAAAAAGGTACATTATACTCAGAATATATTTTGGTTATTATTTACTTTCATGAAATAGTAAATACATAATCAGTTTCTTTAATTCCATCCTTTTGATACCCATTAACCTAATTTTACAAAGTTTTTTTATTAAAATTCCCATATTTCTTTCATTTTGTAAAAGTAGGCTCAGTTTTTTGTTTCCTGTCCTTCTCCAAACATTAGCCATTTTAATATGTCATAATTAGGGCTATAATAAATTTCAGATTTACCTAAAGGTTTATCTTTCCTTAATTTCTTGCAATTTTATTAATTGATTATCCTTTTAAATATAATTCATGAATTTATGACTTCCCCCTCTGAAATTTTTAGTTAATACATTTACAAAATTTTCAATAATTATATATATCCTTTAATAT
The DNA here is from genome assembly GCA_034769895.1 of Magicicada septendecula. Classification (NCBI taxonomy): domain Eukaryota; kingdom Metazoa; phylum Arthropoda; class Insecta; order Hemiptera; family Cicadidae; genus Magicicada; species Magicicada septendecula. The sequence goes on from CM068367.1 coordinate 379,212,755, forward strand.
TATCCTTTTAAAGTACAGTATTAGTCATAGTATTTGGTGACTGATTCACCTTATATAAATTCCATCTGTTTACTTGGTTTGTTTAACTTAATTAATCAATTATGATGTTGTTGGAATTTCCTATTTGGCCTAGATTTTCTGGTTTTACATATAATGTTTTTGCCTAATACTGTTTCTATACCCCTTCTGACTTTCTTATTTTAATACAACATTATTTAAAATCTCCTTATTTAACAAATAAAACATGTAGTATTGTATTCCTACTAATAATCTAAACAATATTTAAAATTAATAATATGGTCTTCAAAGTCAGACATTTTAGTTTTTTAACTACTATTAATAACACATTTATAAACATTTTAAAAAGAGTATAGTAGTCATAATTAAACATTTTAGTATGGATTAACTCTGTTAAACATATTAAACATTTTTCTAATAATAATAAAATCTTATTCTATTCACCACTGAATTATGGAGTTCATAGGCTTAAATATATACATGACAAGCCATTTATTTTTATTTATTATGGTTGCAGTCTTATCTGTTTCTATTTTGGGTACTACATTTTTATTCCCTGTCACTTTATTTAATCACCACCTGCTTAGAAACATTAGTAATGTTTTCATAATAATATTTTATAAAATTTTATTCCTGTATAATAGAAAACACTAAAGTTGTTTTATGGTATACATATACTTAGTTGAAGTATTAGTTACACTTATACTTGAAGTTTATTTAATATATTGAAATAACTTGCACTGGTTCACTTATATTTTGGTTCTTATCTCTAATTGAGTTTTACAATGTTTCAAGACCAAAATCTTAGTTATAAGGGATTATGAAGATTTGTTTATTTCATTACACAATAACTTTAGTGGGTGCACTTCTACTCACAACACTAAACACTTTGTTTATAACTATTTTACATTTAATATCAGGTTTTGGGGTGTTATACTTTCTTTGTGACTTTTTACGCTTTTTCGGGGTTGGTTATATTCTTTTGTAATAGGTTTCCCTTGGGTACATCTTGTAGTCCTTCCATCCTTACTATTTTGTCTCTTGAAGATTCTTTCTTCTTGGTTTCTTCAAGTTCATATGATTTTACCATGTCCGTTGGTCTGTTCGGGGTATCTTCTTTACTATATGGTTATCTTGGTACGTTTATTTATTCTGGGTATCTTCTTTACCTACTCCTATGTTACCTGGGTATTATTCTTATTTTATTTTAGTTTTTTAGGGTTTATATATCTTTATACAATTTTCTTGCATGTTGGTTCTTTATTATTATTTTTTCCATTCATGGTGGTATTTTATTTCGATATTTATTGTTTTCATTTGAATATTTCATTTACATTTATTGTAATTGATATTTCATCATGATCATATCTGGATCTTTATTTAGTGGATTATCCGTCATGCTACAGATTGCTCTCCTCCAGAAGTGATTAGTTCATTTCTATTTTTTTTTCTTGATATTCGAGCTTACATATATTTTATTTTTATATTGATCTTCCTTGATAGTAATAGTCACCTGAGGTTTATTATTTTATTTTCATATTCTTACAACTTGGTGTTTTATCCCTGGGATATTTATTCCCTAACACGTGAGCTGGGGCAGTTCAGAGAGGCACTGTAGGCTACATACTCTGTGCTGGCCATACGTCACTTCTAATTGAGTACAGAGGCAAATCATCTCTGCTCAAAAACATAACAATACTGCTGGACTTATCTACAGACAGTTATTAATAAAAATTATATAAGAATAGTCCTTTTTTATGACTATTAAAAAATATCTTTGGATACTTCACTTTGTAATTGCTCAGATCTGTTAATACTTCTAAGTGATTTTCCTTCTCAGTTATTCTTCTGACTGGTTAGCTCTACTGTTATTTTATTTCTTATTGTGGTGGGAAGCTCGTTTATTCATATAATTATCATTATTTATTAAGTATAAAATTTTTTTTGTTACTTCTCTATTCTTCTTTTGTTGTTATTGCAATCTGCTTCTTGTCATTGGTAGCATATATTTTCTGATATTTTTGTTTGTTTCTTAGTTCTCATGAATTGTTCCACTAGTTCTATGTTCTACCATTTTCTTTTACTTGTCTTTATTACAATCGACATTTATTTTATGATCATATTCATTTTTGATTTATTTACATATAAATATTTTTTTTTTCTCTTTCACAAATTACTTCGCTCTTGTTTTCTATTCAAATGAATTCCTTAATTATCATTTTTATGTGGTCATTGTTTCTCTTTGCATTGTGTCAAATTTTTATTATCCTTATTTTAACATAAGTTAATTCCTTTAATGTTATTAGTGTTTTTTATTTCCTTTTCTTTCTCCTTTAAAATTATTTCATCCATTGTTTGTGGTAAGATGATCTTGTTATATATTATCATTTGTTGGAATTTTATTCAACTTCCATTTCTTTTCTTTAACACATTCAGGACTATATGAAAAATGCATTCATTTACCGTACAGACTGGGCTTTTTTGCATTTTTTCAAAAGCTTATACTTCTAAACCATATAATATTTAAATATATAAAGCTATATTATATTATAAAACCAAGCATTCTCATTAATTTAGTGCAAATTTTATGTCAGTAGCTTGTAAAATAAATTAAATATTAATTTTTAAACTTACCCTGTTTTTCTCGGAAGCCATTTTCCTCACGCCGACCATATGGCTTGGTTACGCACAGTGTGTTGTGTACAACATACAAAAAAAAGCTACTGTTGTGTTCAGACTCTGATTGCTGCTGCCATCTACATTTGAAAATGTTAACTACTAATACTGCTATCGTTTCATTGTGACTAACAGCGAGCGGGAGCCGTATTACGTATATTTCGCAGTTAGATACGCGACTGCGAGCTATGCCCGCACTTCATCTTTACGGGACTCTACGCTACTGCGGGCAGTGCCCGCAGCTCGTCTCGAATGTGTTAATTTCATAATTAGTTCATAAATATTTTGGTTGTAAGGTGTGTTTACTATATTAGTAAATTTCGTGAATATATTTCACAATTCTTTTTCTTTCTACTTTCCATAATGTTTTTTCATGGAAGCCTGGTTATATACACCCTTTATTCTCCCAGAACCCATCTCCTTTATTTCATAAGTATTATTGTTTTTGGTTTTGGAGACTATATAGTGTCCCGTGTATAGTAATAACAACTTCTTTGTTATTCCTTCCAGTGTGCTGGGTAATTCCCGATTCTTCAATAATATTTTTTCTCCACTTGTATATGTTATGATTTTACCACTATTCCTTTCATACTTGTTTCGCCGTTTCTCCTGGTCTTCGGCCACCTTGTTGTAAAATTTTATCTTATCAAATGTATATGCATTATTTCTTGGGAATTCTAGTATTTCTTCGATCTCTCGTGGGGGTGGTTTCTCATACATGGCGGAATATGGGGTAACTCCTATGGCTGGGTGATATGCCAAGTTGAGGAATTCTTCTGTGGCTTCTAGATAGTCTTGCCACCTTCTCTGCTGATGGTGACAATAGGTTCTTAATATCCTCCCCACTTCTCGTAACACCCTCTCTGCCGGATTACTGCTCGGATGGTAGACCGAGGTTTTGTATGTACGAACACCCATAGATAGTAGGGTATCCCGCCATTTTTTCCCCTTAAACTGGGTTCCATGATCAGTGATGATCAAAACTGGTTTCCCGATGTTTGGGAAATACTGGTCTATTAATATTTCCAGAATTTTCCTTGTAGTTGCCCGATTAGCTGGGTATAGTTTAACGAACTTAGTGAAATGGTCCATGACAATTATCAGGTACTTATATCGGTGATGACCGCCACTACGGGGAAATGGTCCGCAAATGTCCAAGAATACCTTCTCCAATTTTTTCTGGGATGTGATAGGAATCATCATGCCTTCCTTCTTCTCATTATTTGATTTGACGAGTTGGCAGATACGGCAAAATCTGATATACATCCGGACCTTCCGGTTTACGTTTTTTATGTGGCAGCTCTCCTCCAAAGCCTTAATCACCTTTAAGGCACCCATATGCCCATATCGTATATGGTAATTAATTATTATCTCCTTTTCAATATGGGTTGGAATAATTACCTTCCAGGTCTCCTGCCTTAAGGATGGTTTAATGAATAATATTTCGTTTTTCAACTGATAATATTGAGCGATAGTTTCGTCCCCTTCTTCTAATCTAGTTTTTATATTTCTCAACTTTGGGTCCGCTTGTTGGTGGGTGCTCAGGTTTGTTAATAAGGTGGCTAGATTGGCTCTGGTGCTAATAATGTGGTAGATTTTTAGTACACTTTCTTTCTCTCCCTCGAATGTTTGCTTTTCCACATCAACCCGTGATAATACATCTGCAACGACATTCTTTTTTCTGGGATGTACTCACATTTTATATTGTATTCTTGAAGGGCAAGTATCCACCTGGTCAGCCTTCCGTGACTCAATTTGCACCTCCTCAGGAACGATATGGATTTATGATCTGTCCAGACGGTAACGGGGTAACCTAAGATGTATGTGCGGAATTTGCCACACGCGAATACTACGCTCAACAGCTCCTTCTCAGTGACATTGTAGTTATTTTCGCACTGGTTTAATGATCTACTTGCGAAGCTAATCACTAGATGTTCACCCTCCTCATCTTCTTGATATAGCGTTGTTCCGAGGCTAATGTCGCTGGCATCACAATTTAGGAAAAAAGGTCTTTTAAAATCAGGGTGGCGAAGTCTTATGGTTTCCAAAAATTTGTCCTTAATGAGTTGTAAGGTCTCATTCTGCTCTTGACCCCAGATCCATTTATTCTTAGATGACAGTTGGGGTTGAAATCTTGCAGTCAATTCAGAATATTGTTCCTGGAACTTGCGGTAATAATTACAGAGTCCCAGGAATGACTATAATTGCCTTCTATTCTTTGGTGCTGGAAATTTCTGGATCGCTTCTACCTTTTCTGCCGACGGTGAGATACCTTGGTCATTCAACTTAAAACCCAAGAATTGAACTTCCTTAGCAATGAATTGAGATTTTTCCAGTTTAAGCGTGATGTTATTCGCAGCCAATTTCTTCAGTACATCTTCCACATGGTAGCAATGTTCCTCCCATGTTTCTGAGGTTATAAACAAATCATCTACATACACGGTGGTAAATTGTAGTGCTTCCTGGCCAAGTATCTTGTCCATGCAGGCCACAAAGATGGCGACCGAATTTACGAGTCCGAAGGGCAGTCTCTTAAATTGATAATTACGCCCCTCGAATATGAATGCCAGATACTGGCGACTTTGTGGGTGTAATTCCACCTGCCAGTAGCCGCACACCGTGTCCTAGGTACTAAAGTACTTGGTACCGTGGAAACGTTTTAAGATATCTTCTATCTCACCGGGCGAGGTCCTGTCATTGACGATCACCTTATTTATTTCTCGCGCATCTAGGCAAAGATGGACTTGTCCGTTTTTCTTAGGAATAGCCACGATAAGACTGGTGTATGGGGATTGGCTACTCTCTATAATGTCACGGTTAATCATTTTATTTATTTCAGCTCTTACTGCTTCCTTTCGTGAATGCGCGATGGGATACGTCTTCCGGTTAAAATCCACTGTATCTCTAAATTGCAGAGTACATTGGCAATTTTTTACCTTACCGGGTTCGTCGGAAAATACTGAGCGATATTGTTCATAGATGTTTATTAATTGATTTGCTTGGTGTATTGGCAACCTTTCCTTAGTGATTCCGCCCTGGAAATCCCTGATTTCCTGGATCTTTTGGGACCATAAATCCTCGTCAGAGTTATCGTATATGATTGGTTCCAATAAAGAAGTATTGTTGATATAATTTATTTTTCGGATTTGTTGGTGGATATCGCTGGGAATTACTGTTTCGCTACCTACCAAGTCAGCCGTCCTGGTGAGTCCGTCTGCACACATTGATATTTTTTCTGTGCGTAAATCGATTATCGCGGAGTTCCGTCTGAGCACATCGCAACCCACTAGTATGTTAAAAGGCAATCCGATCGCAACTAAGAATATCATGTCAATTGCTATACCACAGCTAATCACGTTCATGGAAACTTGTCTTCTGATTGTTTTGTTTTGGTGGCCGGTAGCACCTATTAAAACAATATTATTTATCGGCAATGTCGGCAATATCTTACCACATTCCCTTTGGATTCTCTCCAACTCTGTTATACTAATTATAGACACATTTGAACCAGTATCGATCATTAATTGTGCGGGGATTCCTTCTACTTCCGCATTGATATATATGATATCGTTGCTTACACTATTGAGGCTAGTGTCATCCCCCTCCAATAGTTCGTGTCGAATATTTTTCAAATAATTGCAACCTATTATTGTTATTTTATTTGTGTTAGTTGTTCTTTGCAACTCGTTTTGATACCCAGGAGATAGGAGCAGTAAAGGGGCATGATCATTTATTACTGCCTCCTCCCATTTAAATTCTCGTTATCATTATGTATATTATTCGCACTGATTGATGCATCAGTCGGGATACCTTGAGTGGGTCCCTGCCGCTCTGTGCGATGATCCAACTGTTGTTCTCGGTTTATATGCCGTTCTGTATTGTCTAGACTGGTACTTCGTCTAGGCCGACTATCCCTCGGATCGTCACGTTCTCGGCTCCTCCACCGATCCTCGTATTCATGATAGCTGTTCCGCCGCTGATGGTAGTATCTTCGTTGGCGACCGTCTTTAGCTCGTATGAAGTTTACTCTTGGTCGGGAAAACCTATTATTACCATTGTTTTGGTTTGATGGATACCCGCGATTATTATTATAATACCTTTCTGTATTATTGGGGTTTGGGTTTCTCTGACTATTAACGTGGGAATTTTGGTAATATTGATTCCTATTACCTTGGTAACCGTTATTAGTTCTAAAGTTATTTTGGTTACCCGGAACGTTGTTATATTATTATTATGATTGTTGTTGTTGGTGTTATTTTGGGGATTGGCACGGTTTCCTTGATAGCCATTGTTGTTATTATTACTGCCGTTATTGGTGTACTGAAAGTTCCTTGGTTCCGGCCGATCATTCCTCCTTCGGCTTTGTCTGTAATATTCTTCATTTTCGTAGTTTTCCAGAAGTTCCGTCATAGCCTGTATTGTTTTGATCTGGCTGCCTCTCCTTGCTCGGATTACTTCCTCATCATAATGGTATGACAATTTATTGATGAGGCATTCTTCGGGTATGGCTGGTTCTAAACGCTTTGCCATACATACTTTTCCGAGGAAGTATGCAGTCATCGAGTTACCTGTGTGCGGTTTATATCGGCCGTGACATATGTTGTCACGTATTAAATGCTGGGTAGTCTCCGACCAGTATTTGGCCTTAAATAAGTTTTTGAACTGTTGGTAATCATTTATCTCGCTCTGGTTAGCCATCCACCAATTGTCCGTCATTTCACGGAATGATTCGTCCAATAGCTCCCTGTTGTTGACCCATCTGTTGCCTCTATGTTTGGCAATGTACTCTTCTATTCGGGCCAAAAACTCCATTGGCTTCCCCAATAACTCTCATTTATGGGAATATTCGTGAAGTTAGTTGGTCGATTTCGGATTACCTCCATCTCTTCCTGGCTCTGCCGCACTTGACCGGTGATATTCGTCATTGCTACTTCCATTCCATCGCACCTTTCAGTAACTTGGTTACGTACCTTACTCAACTCATCCTGTGCTTCCTTTCGGTTTTCTTCCCATTTTTTCTTATGGTGTTCTTCGATCTTTGTTATTTTGGTATTTACGACTTCCTGTACTTCCCACTCAGTCTGGCGACATCTTTCGTCAACTTCCCTGATTTGTTGGGTTATTATTATGGTTTCTTCTTCCAATTTTTTATTTATAGATTTCTTATTGTCGTTTATTTTCCTACTCAACTCTTCCTTCGCAAACTCTATTCTCTCGTCTACCTTGTTCATGTTTTCCTGGTTGACTTCCCTTAATTCTTCTCTTAGTAGTTGGTTATCCTCTCTCAATTCTTCCAATTTCTCCCCCATCTTCTCTTCCATTTTCTTGTTATTTTCCCTTAACTCTTTCTTCAATTGCTGGTTGTCGCTTTCCACCTTCTTACTATTTTCCTCCATCTTCTCTTCCATCTTCTTACTGGTTTCCTCAATTCTCTTATTGGTGTTTTCAATTTTGTCAATCAATTCTTCCTTGGTTGATTTGAATTCTTCCTTGGTTGATTTGAATTCTTCTTTCAAAGACTGGTTGTCCTCCTTCAAATCTTCCAATTTTTTATTTAAGGATTGGTTGTCTTCCTTCCTTTCTTTATTCGATTCTTCTTGTGTAGAATCCATTTTTTCCTCCATCTTCTTACTATTTTCTTCCATCTTCTTACTAGTTTCTCCTATGTCCTTTCTTAATTCTTCTTTTGTTGCATTCATCTTCTTACTAGTTTCATTAATTTTCTCCATCATCTGCCTGAACATTTCTTGTACTGCCACGTTCTCTGTTTGCGTGGGTTTTTCAGGTTGTTCCTTTGGTGGTGTGGTCTGTTTAGGCTCCATTGGGGGTAATAACGTTTCTACATCTTCCACGGGTGTTGCCTCCTTGTCCTCCATGTTAATTTCTTTTTCGGCCTCTGCCGCCCTTTTCTTTGAAGTCGCACGACGTTGCATTTTGTCTCTTTCTCCGACTGTATAACCGCTGCCAAGTAATTGGGCAAGTTATATTAGCCTTTCAATCCCTAATTGAAGCCCTTTAGTTGGACGCCAATTTGTAACGATTCGCGCGTTTACAAATGAAAATTGTTATTTAATTTTTTAAGAAAATTAAATATTTGTTTTGAAATAAAAAAAATTTTGTTTTATAATTTAGTAAATAATTTTTGTAAGGGTGTAGTGTTGAAATTTTATGTTTGTTTAAGTTAATTGTGTCAATAATCTTTCTTGTGGTTAACTGTAATTAAATCCAGAGTTAACAGGATTATCTCAATTCACTAATCTATTCGAGATTTCTTCTTTATTCTCGTAGGATCACTTCCACTTGAGTAATATCTGCTTTTCTTTAATACTGTTGTTAAATAAACTCTATTTTTTTAAATTTATAAAATAAATTTAAAACCAAATAATTGAATTACAATATTTTATTGACAATTTTATAAAAGATCGATTATCAAATTATTGCTCGATTCTTTCACAGGGCGATCGATTGTTAATACATGTTATTGAATATAAATATTTTCTTAGGTTCTTTTAACAATTAATAGTCAGAGAAGGGGCAAGGCTAGAAAGTTAGCATTCACAATAAAATACTTAATAGTTAACAAATACAAAATTATTTGATAATATATATAATGTTTATAAATGAAACGTTTATACCAAATGACGAACGCTGAATTCTAATAGTAGAGTTCGCTTTGCATGACGGGAGCCAACATGGCCGTCCTCCGTGCTGCTGGAGTTAATGTGGCTTCGATCAGACAAAATTTCTTTCCATAAAATCTGCCTAGTTCACGTTCCCTCGTCTCTGCAGTATGGAGAATTCCTTTTTGGGTTATTAGAGTTGTCCTGTTTAAGTGTTCTGTGTTCACTGCGATTAAATGTGTTGGATTATGTATGTTCACTTCTGTCCATGTGTGTGTTGAAAATTGTAAGGTTCGTTTGGTTATGAATAATTCTTGTTTTATAGTTTTATTAGTTTATATCACTTGTATTCAGTTCAGTATTAATTGATTTCAATGTTTGTGGTGGTTGTGTTCACTGAATTTAGGTTTAAAGTAAAAATTTCCGTAACTCGTTTTTTATACTGTAGGCTATGCTCTACTTTTATACGCCATTAACAATTCTGATATAGGTTTTATTAGCGAGAGCTTCATCAACCGTACTCGACGAATGTTAAGTTAGAACTGTTTTACTTCCTTTGTCTTCTGAAATATCTTGCCAAGTTAATATTAGAAAAGTATTGTTTCAATTTTTATTCGTTTCCTATACATGTAAAAAAGGTACATTATACTCAGAATATATTTTGGTTATTATTTACTTTCATGAAATAGTAAATACATAATCAGTTTCTTTAATTCCATCCTTTTGATACCCATTAACCTAATTTTACAAAGTTTTTTTATTAAAATTCCCATATTTCTTTCATTTTGTAAAAGTAGGCTCAGTTTTTTGTTTCCTGTCCTTCTCCAAACATTAGCCATTTTAATATGTCATAATTAGGGCTATAATAAATTTCAGATTTACCTAAAGGTTTATCTTTCCTTAATTTCTTGCAATTTTATTAATTGATTATCCTTTTAAATATAATTCATGAATTTATGACTTCCCCCTCTGAAATTTTTAGTTAATACATTTACAAAATTTTCAATAATTATATATATCCTTTAATATTATCCTTTTAAAGTACAGCATTAGTCATAGTATTTGGTGACTGATTCACCTTATATAAATTCCATCTGTTTACTTGGTTTGTTTAACTTAATTAATCAATTATGATGTTGTTGGAATTTCCTATTTGGCCTAGATTTTCTGGTTTTACATATAATGTTTTTGCCTAATACTGTTTCTATACCCCTTCTGACTTTCTTATTTTAATACAACATTATTTAAAATCTCCTTATTTAACAAATAAAACATGTAGTATTGTATTCCTACTAATAATCTAAACAATATTTAAAATTAATAATATGGTCTTCAAAGTCAGACATTTTAGTTTTTTAACTACTATTAATAACACATTTATAAACATTTTAAAAAGAGTATAGTAGTCATACTTAAACATTTTAGTATGGATTAACTCTGTTAAACATATTAAACATTTTTCTAATAATAATAAAATCTTATTCTATTCACCACTGAATTATGGAGTTCATAGGCTTAAATATATACATGACAAGCCATTTATTTTTATTTATTATGGTTGCAGTCTTATCTGTTTCTATTTTGGGTACTACATTTTTATTCCCTGTCACTTTATTTAATCACCACCTGCTTAGAAACATTAGTAATGTTTTCATAATAATATTTTATAAAATTTTATTCCTGTATAATAGAAAACACTAAAGTTGTTTTATGGTATACATATACTTAGTTGAAGTATTAGTTGCACTTATACTTGAAGTTTATTTAATATATTGAAATAACTTGCACTGGTTCACTTATATTTTGGTTCTTATCTCTAATTGAGTTTTACAGTGTTTCAAGACCAAAATCTTAGTTATAAGGGATTATGAAGATTTGTTTATTTCATTACACAATAACTTTAGTGGGTGCACTTCTACTCACAACACTAAACACTTTGTTTATAACTATTTTACATTTAATATCAGGTTTTGGGGTGTTATACTTTCTTTGTGACTTTTTACGCTTTTTCGGGGTTGGTTATATTCTTTTGTAATAGGTTTCCCTTGGGTACATCTTGTAGTCCTTCCATCCTTACTATTTTGTCTCTTGAAGATTCTTTCTTCTTGGTTTCTTCAAGTTCATATGATTTTACCATGTCCGTTGGTCTGTTCGGGGTATCTTCTTTACTATATGGTTATCTTGGTACGTTTATTTATTCTGGGTATCTTCTTTACCTACTCCTATGTTACCTGGGTATTATTCTTATTTTATTTTAGTTTTTTAGGGTTTATATATCTTTATACAATTTTCTTGCATGTTGGTTCTTTATTATTATTTTTTCCATTCATGGTGGTATTTTATTTCGATATTTATTGTTTTCATTTGAATATTTCATTTACATTTATTGTAATTGATATTTCATCATGATCATATCTGGATCTTTATTTAGTGGATTATCCGTCATGCTACAGATTGCTCTCCTCCAGAAGTGATTAGTTCATTTCTATTTCTTTTTCTTGATATTCGAGCTTACATATATTTTATTTTTATATTGTTCTTCCTTGATAGTAATAGTCACCTGAGGTTTATTATTTTATTTTCATATTCTTACAACTTGGTGTTTTATCCCTGGGATATTTATTCCCTAACACGTGAGCTGGGGCAGTTCAGAGAGGCACTGTAGGCTACATACTCTGTGCTGGCCATACGTCACTTCTAATTGAGTACAGAGGCAAATCATCTCTGCTCAAAAACATAACAATACTGCTGGACTTATCTACAGACAGTTATTAATAAAAATTATATAAGAATAGTCCTTTTTTATGACTATTAAAAAATATCTTTGGATACTTCACTTTGTAATTGCTCAGATCTGTTAATACTTCTAAGTGATTTTCCTTCTCAGTTATTCTTCTGACTGGTTAGCTCTACTGTTATTTTATTTCTTATTGTGGTGGGAAGCTCGTTTATTCATATAATTATCATTATTTATTAAGTATAAAATTTTTTTTGTTACTTCTCTATTCTTCTTTTGTTGTTATTGCAATCTGCTTCTTGTCATTGGTAGCATATATTTTCTGATATTTTTGTTTGTTTCTTAGTTCTCATGAATTGTTCCACTAGTTCTATGTTCTACCATTTTCTTTTACTTGTCTTTATTACAATCGACATTTATTTTATGATCATATTCATTTTTGATTTATTTACATATAAATATTTTTTTTTTCTCTTTCACAAATTACTTCGCTCTTGTTTTCTATTCAAATGAATTCCTTAATTATCATTTTTATGTGGTCATTGTTTCTCTTTGCATTGTGTCAAATTTTTATTATCCTTATTTTAACATAAGTTAATTCCTTTAATGTTATTAGTGTTTTTTATTTCCTTTTCTTTCTCCTTTAAAATTATTTCATCCATTGTTTGTGGTAAGATGATCTTGTTATATATTATCATTTGTTGGAATTTTATTCAACTTCCATTTCTTTTCTTTAATTTCATAATTAGTTCATAAATATTTTGGTTGTAAGGTGTGTTTACTATATTAGTAAATTTCGTGAATATATTTCACAATTCTTTTTCTTTCTACTTTCCATAATGTTTTTTCATGGAAGCCTGGTTATATACACCCTTTATTCTCCCAGAACCCATCTCCTTTATTTCATAAGTATTATTGTTTTTGGTTTTGGAGACTATATAGTGTCCCGTGTATAGTAATAACAACTTCTTTGTTATTCCTTCCAGTGTGCTGGGTAATTCCCGATTCTTCAATAATATTTTTTCTCCACTTGTATATGTTATGATTTTACCACTATTCCTTTCATACTTGTTTCGCCGTTTCTCCTGGTCTTCGGCCACCTTGTTGTAAAATTTTATCTTATCAAATGTATAAGCATTATTTCTTGGGAATTCTAGTATTTCTTCGATCTCTCGTGGGGGTGGTTTCTCATACATGGCGGAATATGGGGTAACTCCTATGGCTGGGTGATATGCCAAGTTGAGGAATTCTTCTGTGGCTTCTAGATAGTCTTGCCACCTTCTCTGCTGATGGTGACAATAGGTTCTTAATATCCTCCCCACTTCTCGTAACACCCTCTCTGCCGGATTACTGCTCGGATGGTAGACCGAGGTTTTGTATGTACGAACACCCATAGATAGTAGGGTATCCCGCCATTTTTTCCCCTTAAACTGGGTTCCATGATCAGTGATGATCAAAACTGGTTTCCCGATGTTTGGGAAATACTGGTCTATTAATATTTCCAGAATTTTCCTTGTAGTTGCCCGATTAGCTGGGTATAGTTTAACGAACTTAGTGAAATGGTCCATGACAATTATCAGGTACTTATATCGGTGATGACCGCCACTACGGGGAAATGGTCCGCAAATGTCCAAGAATACCTTCTCCAATTTTTTCTGGGATGTGATAGGAATCATCATGCCTTCCTTCTTCTCATTATTTGATTTGACGAGTTGGCAGATACGGCAAAATCTGATATACATCCGGACCTTCCGGTTTACGTTTTTTATGTGGCAGCTCTCCTCCAAAGCCTTAATCACCTTTAAGGCACCCATATGCCCATATCGTATATGGTAATTAATTATTATCTCCTTTTCAATATGGGTTGGAATAATTACCTTCCAGGTCTCCTGCCTTAAGGATGGTTTAATGAATAATATTTCGTTTTTCAACTGATAATATTGAGCGATAGTTTCGTCCCCTTCTTCTAATCTAGTTTTTATATTTCTCAACTTTGGGTCCGCTTGTTGGTGGGTGCTCAGGTTTGTTAATAAGGTGGCTAGATTGGCTCTGGTGCTAATAATGTGGTAGATTTTTAGTACACTTTCTTTCTCTCCCTCGAATGTTTGCTTTTCCACATCAACCCGTGATAATACATCTGCAACGACATTCTTTTTTCTGGGATGTACTCCCATTTTATATTGTATTCTTGAAGGGCAAGTATCCACCTGGTCAGCCTTCCGTGACTCAATTTGCACCTCCTCAGGAACGATATGGATTTATGATCTGTCCAGACGGTAACGGGGTAACCTAAGATGTATGTGCGGAATTTGCCACACGCGAATACTACGCTCAACAGCTCCTTCTCAGTGACATTGTAGTTATTTTCGCACTGGTTTAATGATCTACTTGCGAAGCTAATCACTAGATGTTCGCCCTCCTCATCTTCTTGATATAGCGTTGTTCCGAGGCTAATGTCGCTGGCATCACAATTTAGGAAAAAAGGTCTTTTAAAATCAGGGTGGCGAAGTCTTATGGTTTCCAAAAATTTGTCCTTAATGAGTTGTAAGGTCTCATTCTGCTCTTGACCCCAGATCCATTTATTCTTAGATGACAGTTGGGGTTGAAATCTTGCAGTCAATTCAGAATATTGTTCCTGGAACTTGCGGTAATAATTACAGAGTCCCAGGAATGACTATAATTGCCTTCTATTCTTTGGTGCTGGAAATTTCTGGATCGCTTCTACCTTTTCTGCCGACGGTGAGATACCTTGGTCATTCAACTTAAAACCCAAGAATTGAACTTCCTTACCAATGAATTGAGATTTTTCCAGTTTAAGCGTGATGTTATTCGCAGCCAATTTCTTCAGTACATCTTCCACATGGTAGCAATGTTCCTCCCATGTTTCTGAGGTTATAAGCAAATCATCTACATACACGGTGGTAAATTGTAGTGCTTCCTGGCCAAGTATCTTGTCCATGCAGGCCACAAAGATGGCGACCGAATTTACGAGTCCGAAGGGCAGTCTCTTAAATTGATAATTACGCCCCTCGAATA
Source organism: Magicicada septendecula (assembly GCA_034769895.1). Lineage (NCBI taxonomy): Eukaryota > Metazoa > Arthropoda > Insecta > Hemiptera > Cicadidae > Magicicada > Magicicada septendecula. Next base: position 379,227,842 of record CM068367.1, read on the forward strand.
TGAATGCCAGATACTGGCGACTTTGTGGGTGTAATTCCACCTGCCAGTAGCCGCACACCGTGTCCTAGGTACTAAAGTACTTGGTACCGTGGAAACGTTTTAAGATATCTTCTATCTCACCGGGCGAGGTCCTGTCATTGACGATCACCTTATTTATTTCTCGCGCATCTAGGCAAAGATGGACTTGTCCGTTTTTCTTAGGAATAGCCACGATAAGACTGGTGTATGGGGATTGGCTACTCTCTATAATGTCACGGTTAATCATTTTATTTCTTTCAGCTCTTACTGCTTCCTTTCGTGAATGCGCGATGGGATACGTCTTCCGGTTAAAATCCACTGTATCTCTAAATTGCAGAGTACATTGGCAATTTTTTACCTTACCGGGTTCGTCGGAAAATACTGAGCGATATTGTTCATAGATGTTTATTAATTGATTTGCTTGGTGTATTGGCAACCTTTCCTTAGTGATTCCGCCCTGGAAATCCCTGATTTCCTGGATCTTTTGGGACCATAAATCCTCGTCAGAGTTATCGTATATGATTGGTTCCAATAAAGAAGTATTGTTGATATAATTTATTTTTCGGATTTCTTGGTGGATATCGCTGGGAATTACTGTTTCGCTACCTACCAAGTCAGCCGTCCTGGTGAGTCCGTCTGCACACATTGATATTTTTTCTGTGCGTAAATCGATTATCGCGGAGTTCCGTCTGAGCACATCGCAACCCACTAGTATGTTAAAAGGCAATCCGATCGCAACTAAGAATATCATGTCAATTGCTATACCACAGCTAATCACGTTCATGGAAACTTGTCTTCTGATTGTTTTGTTTTGGCGGCCGGTAGCACCTATTAAAACAATATTATTTATCGGCAATGTCGGCAATATCTTACCACATTCCCTTTGGATTCTCTCCAACTCTGTTATACTAATTATAGACACATTTGAACCAGTATCGATCATTAATTGTGCGGGGATTCCTTCTACTTCCGCATTGATATATATGATCTTGTTGCTTACACTATTGAGGCTAGTGTCATCCCCCTCCAATAGTTCGTGTCGAATATTTTTCAAATAATTGCAACCTATTATTGTTATTTTATTTGTGTTAGTTGTTCTTTGCAACTCGTTTTGATACCCAGGAGATAGGAGCAGTAAAGGGGCATGATCATTTATTACTGCCTCCTCCCGTTTAAATTCTCGTTATCATTATGTATATTATTCGCACTGATTGATGCATCAGTTGGGATACCTTGAGTGGGTCCCTGCCGCTCTGTGCGATGATCCAACTGTTGTTCTCGGTTTATTTGCCGTTTTGTTTTGTCTAGACTGGTACTTCGTCTAGGCCGACTATCCCTCGGATCGTCACGTTCTCGGCTCCTCCACCGATCCTCGTATTCATGATAGCTGTTCCGCCGCTGATGGTAGTATCTTCGTTGGCGACCGTCTTTAGCTCGTATGAAGTTTACTCTTGGTCGGGAAAACCTATTATTACCATTGTTTTGGTTTGATGGATACCCGCGATTATTATTATAATACCTTTCTGTATTATTGGGGTTTGGGTTTCTCTGACTATTAACGTGGGAATTTTGGTAATATTGATTCCTATTACCTTGGTAACCGTTATTAGTTCTAAAGTTATTTTGGTTACCCGGAACGTTGTTATATTATTATTATGATTGTTGTTGTTGGTGTTATTTTGGGGATTGGCGCGGTTTCCTTGATAGCCATTGTTGTTATTATTATTGCCGTTATTGGTGTACTGAAGGTTCCTTGGTTCCGGCCGATCATTCCTCCTTCGGCTTTGTCTGTAATATTCTTCATTTTCGTAGTTTTCCAGAAGTTCCGTCATAGCCTGTATTGTTTTGATCTGGCTGCCTCTCCTTGCTCGGATTACTTCCTCATCATAATGGTATGACAATTTATTGATGAGGCATTCTTCGGGTATGGCTGGTTCTAAATGCTTTGCCATACATACTTTTCCGAGGAAGTATGCAGTCATCGAGTTACCTATGTGCGGTTTATATCGGCCGTGACATATGTTGTCACGTATTAAATTCTGGATAGTCTCCGACCAGTATTTGGCCTTAAATAAGTTTTTGAACTGTTGGTAATCATTTATCTCGCTCTGGTTAGCCATCCACCAATTGTCTGTCATTTCACGGAATGATTCGTCCAATAGCTCCCTGTTGTTGACCCATCTGTTGCCTCTATGTTTGGCAATGTACTCTTCTATTCGGGCCAAAAACTCCATTGGCTTCCTTTTGTATTGGCGAAAGTTTAGCCATTCCCTACTCTCATTTATGGGAATATTCGTGAAGTTAGTTGGTCGATTTCGGATTACCTCCATCTCTTCCTGGCTCTGCCGCACTTGACCGGTGATATTCGTCATTGCTACTTCCATTCCATCGCACCTTTCAGTAACTTGGTTACGTACCTTACTCAACTCATCCTGTGCTTCCTTTCGGTTTTCTTCCCATTTTTTCTTATGGCGTTCTTCGATCTTTGTTATTTTGGTATTTACGACTTCCTGTACTTCCCACTCAGTCTGGCGACATCTTACGTCAACTTCCCTGTTTTGTTGGGTTATTATTATGGTTTCTTCCTCCAATTCTTTATTTATAGATTTCTTATTGTCGTTTATTTTCCTACTCAACTCTTCCTTCGCAAACTCTATTCTCTCGTCTACCTTGTTCATGTTTTCCTGGTTGACTTCCCTTAATTCTTCTCTTAGTAGTTGGTTATCCTCTCTCAATTCTTCCAATTTCTCCCCCATCTTCTCTTCCATTTTCTTGTTATTTTCCCTTAACTCTTTCTTCAATTGCTGGTTGTCGCTTTCCACCTTCTTACTATTTTCCTCCATCTTCTCTTCCATCTTCTTACTGGTTTCCTCAATTCTCTTATTGGTGTTTTCAATTTTGTCAATCAATTCTTCCTTGGTTGATTTGAATTCTTCCTTGGTTGATTTGAATTCTTCTTTCAAAGACTGGTTGTCCTCCTTCAAATCTTCCAATTTTTTATTTAAGGATTGGTTGTCTTCCTTCTTTCTTTATTCGATTCTTCTTGTGTAGAATCCATTTTTTCCTCCATCTTCTTACTATTTTCTTCCATCTTCTTACTAGTTTCTCCTATGTCCTTTCTTAATTCTTCTTTTGTTGCATTCATCTTCTTACTAGTTTCATTAATTTTCTCCATCATCTGCCTGAACATTTCTTGTACTGCCACGTTCTCTGTTTGCGTGGGTTTTTCAGGTTGTTCCTTTGGTGGTGTGGTCTGTTTAGGCTCCATTGGGGGTAATAACATTTCTACATCTTCCACGGGTGTTGCCTCCTTGTCCTCCATGTTAATTTCTTTTTCGGCCTCTGCCGCCCTTTTCTTTGAAGTCGCAGACGTTGCATTTTGTCTCTTTCTCCGACTGTATAACCGCTGCCAAGTAATTGGGCAAGTTATATTAGCCTTTCAATCCCTAATTGAAGCCCTTTAGTTGGACGCCAATTTGTAACGATTCGCGCGTTTACAAATGAAAATTATATTTAATTTTTTAAGAAAATTAAATATTTGTTTTGAAATAAAAAAAATGTTGTTTTATAATTTAGTAAATAATTTTTGTAAGGGTGTAGTGTTGAAATTTTATGTTTGTTTAAGTTAATTGTGTCAATAATCTTTCTTGTGGTTAACTGTAATTAAATCCAGAGTTAACAGGATTATCTCAATTCACTAATCTATTCGAGATTTCTTCTTTATTCTCGTAGGATCACTTCCACTTGAGTAATGTCCGCTTTTCTTTAATACTGTTGTTAAATAAACTCTATTTTTTAAATTTATAAAATAAATTTAAAACCAAATAATTGAATTACAATATTTTATTGACAATTTTATAAAAGATCGATTATCAAATTATTGCTCGATTCTTTCACAGGGCGATCGATTGTTAATACATGTTATTGAATATAAATATTTTCTTAGGTTCTTTTAACAATTAATAGTCAGAGAAGGGGCAAGGCTAGAAAGTTAGCATTCACAATAAAATACTTAATAGTTAACAAATACAAAATTATTTGATAATATATATAATGTTTATAAATGAAACGTTTATACCAAATGACGAACGCTGAATTCTAATAGTAGAGTTCGCTTTGCATGACGGGAGCCAACATGGCCGTCCTCCGTGCTGCTGGAGTTAATGTGGCTTCGATCAGACAAAATTTCTTTCCATAAAATCTGCCTAGTTCACGTTCCCTCGTCTCTGCAGTATGGAGAATTCCTTTTTGGGTTATTAGAGTTGTCCTGTTTAAGTGTTCTGTGTTCACTGCGATTAAATGTGTTGGATTATGTATGTTCACTTCTGTCCATGTGTGTGTTGAAAATTGTAAGGTTCGTTTGGTTATGAATAATTCTTGTTTTATAGTTTTATTAGTTTATATCACTTGTATTCAGTTCAGTATTAATTGATTTCAATGTTTGTGGTGGTTGTGTTCACTGAATTTAGGTTTAAAGTAAAAATTTCCGTAACTCGTTTTTTATACTGTAGGCTATGCTCTACTTTTATACGCCATTAACAATTCTGATATAGGTTTTATTAGCGAGAGCTTCATCAACCGTACTCGACGAATGTTAAGTTAGAACTGTTTTACTTCCTTTGTCTTCTGAAATATCTTGCCAAGTTAATATTAGAAAAGTATTGTTTCAATTTTTATTCGTTTCCTATACATGTAAAAAAGGTACATTATACTCAGAATATATTTTGGTTATTATTTACTTTCATGAAATAGTAAATACATAATCAGTTTCTTTAATTCCATCCTTTTGATACCCATTAACCTAATTTTACAAAGTTTTTTTATTAAAATTCCCATATTTCTTTCATTTTGTAAAAGTAGGCTCAGTTTTTTGTTTCCTGTCCTTCTCCAAACATTAGCCATTTTAATATGTCATAATTAGGGCTATAATAAATTTCAGATTTACCTAAAGGTTTATCTTTCCTTAATTTCTTGCAATTTTATTAATTGATTATCCTTTTAAATATAATTCATGAATTTATGACTTCCCCCTCTGAAATTTTTAGTTAATACATTTACAAAATTTTCAATAATTATATATATCCTTTAATATTATCCTTTTAAAGTACAGTATTAGTCATAGTATTTGGTGACTGATTCACCTTATATAAATTCCATCTGTTTACTTGGTTTGTTTAACTTAATTAATCAATTATGATGTTGTTGGAATTTCCTATTTGGCCTAGATTTTCTGGTTTTACATATAATGTTTTTGCCTAATACTGTTTCTATACCCCTTCTGACTTTCTTATTTTAATACAACATTATTTAAAATCTCCTTATTTAACAAATAAAACATGTAGTATTGTATTCCTACTAATAATCTAAACAATATTTAAAATTAATAATATGGTCTTCAAAGTCAGACATTTTAGTTTTTTAACTACTATTAATAACACATTTATAAACATTTTAAAAAGAGTATAGTAGTCATACTTAAACATTTTAGTATGGATTAACTCTGTTAAACATATTAAACATTTTTCTAATAATAATAAAATCTTATTCTATTCACCACTGAATTATGGAGTTCATAGGCTTAAATATATACATGACAAGCCATTTATTTTTATTTATTATGGTTGCAGTCTTATCTGTTTCTATTTTGGGTACTACATTTTTATTCCCTGTCACTTTATTTAATCACCACCTGCTTAGAAACATTAGTAATGTTTTCATAATAATATTTTATAAAATTTTATTCCTGTATAATAGAAAACACTAAAGTTGTTTTATGGTATACATATACTTAGTTGAAGTATTAGTTGCACTTATACTTGAAGTTTATTTAATATATTGAAATAACTTGCACTGGTTCACTTATATTTTGGTTCTTATCTCTAATTGAGTTTTACAGTGTTTCAAGACCAAAATCTTAGTTATAAGGGATTATGAAGATTTGTTTATTTCATTACACAATAACTTTAGTGGGTGCACTTCTACTCACAACACTAAACACTTTGTTTATAACTATTTTACATTTAATATCAGGTTTTGGGGTGTTATACTTTCTTTGTGACTTTTTACGCTTTTTCGGGGTTGGTTATATTCTTTTGTAATAGGTTTCCCTTGGGTACATCTTGTAGTCCTTCCATCCTTACTATTTTGTCTCTTGAAGATTCTTTCTTCTTGGTTTCTTCAAGTTCATATGATTTTACCATGTCCGTTGGTCTGTTCGGGGTATCTTCTTTACTATATGGTTATCTTGGTACGTTTATTTATTCTGGGTATCTTCTTTACCTACTCCTATGTTACCTGGGTATTATTCTTATTTTATTTTAGTTTTTTAGGGTTTATATATCTTTATACAATTTTCTTGCATGTTGGTTCTTTATTATTATTTTTTCCATTCATGGTGGTATTTTATTTCGATATTTATTGTTTTCATTTGAATATTTCATTTACATTTATTGTAATTGATATTTCATCATGATCATATCTGGATCTTTATTTAGTGGATTATCCGTCATGCTACAGATTGCTCTCCTCCAGAAGTGATTAGTTCATTTCTATTTTTTTTTCTTGATATTCGAGCTTACATATATTTTATTTTTATATTGTTCTTCCTTGATAGTAATAGTCACCTGAGGTTTATTATTTTATTTTCATATTCTTACAACTTGGTGTTTTATCCCTGGGATATTTATTCCCTAACACGTGAGCTGGGGCAGTTCAGAGAGGCACTGTAGGCTACATACTCTGTGCTGGCCATACGTCACTTCTAATTGAGTACAGAGGCAAATCATCTCTGCTCAAAAACATAACAATACTGCTGGACTTATCTACAGACAGTTATTAATAAAAATTATATAAGAATAGTCCTTTTTTATGACTATTAAAAAATATCTTTGGATACTTCACTTTGTAATTGCTCAGATCTGTTAATACTTCTAAGTGATTTTCCTTCTCAGTTATTCTTCTGACTGGTTAGCTCTACTGTTATTTTATTTCTTATTGTGGTGGGAAGCTCGTTTATTCATATAATTATCATTATTTATTAAGTATAAAATTTTTTTTGTTACTTCTCTATTCTTCTTTTGTTGTTATTGCAATCTGCTTCTTGTCATTGGTAGCATATATTTTCTGATATTTTTGTTTGTTTCTTAGTTCTCATGAATTGTTCCACTAGTTCTATGTTCTACCATTTTCTTTTACTTGTCTTTATTACAATCGACATTTATTTTATGATCATATTCATTTTTGATTTATTTACATATAAATATTTTTTTTTCTCTTTCACAAATTACTTCGCTCTTGTTTTCTATTCAAATGAATTCCTTAATTATCATTTTTATGTGGTCATTGTTTCTCTTTGCATTGTGTCAAATTTTTATTATCCTTATTTTAACATAAGTTAATTCCTTTAATGTTATTAGTGTTTTTTATTTCCTTTTCTTTCTCCTTTAAAATTATTTCATCCATTGTTTGTGGTAAGATGATCTTGTTATATATTATCATTTGTTGGAATTTTATTCAACTTCCATTTCTTTTCTTTAATTTCATAATTAGTTCATAAATATTTTGGTTGTAAGGTGTGTTTACTATATTAGTAAATTTCGTGAATATATTTCACAATTCTTTTTCTTTCTACTTTCCATAATGTTTTTTCATGGAAGCCTGGTTATATACACCCTTTATTCTCCCAGAACCCATCTCCTTTATTTCATAAGTATTATTGTTTTTGGTTTTGGAGACTATATAGTGTCCCGTGTATAGTAATAACAACTTCTTTGTTATTCCTTCCAGTGTGCTGGGTAATTCCCGATTCTTCAATAATATTTTTTCTCCACTTGTATATGTTATGATTTTACCACTATTCCTTTCATACTTGTTTCGCCGTTTCTCCTGGTCTTCGGCCACCTTGTTGTAAAATTTTATCTTATCAAATGTATAAGCATTATTTCTTGGGAATTCTAGTATTTCTTCGATCTCTCGTGGGGGTGGTTTCTCATACATGGCGGAATATGGGGTAACTCCTATGGCTGGGTGATATGCCAAGTTGAGGAATTCTTCTGTGGCTTCTAGATAGTCTTGCCACCTTCTCTGCTGATGGTGACAATAGGTTCTTAATATCCTCCCCACTTCTCGTAACACCCTCTCTGCCGGATTACTGCTCGGATGGTAGACCGAGGTTTTGTATGTACGAACACCCATAGATAGTAGGGTATCCCGCCATTTTTTCCCCTTAAACTGGGTTCCATGATCAGTGATGATCAAAACTGGTTTCCCGATGTTTGGGAAATACTGGTCTATTAATATTTCCAGAATTTTCCTTGTAGTTGCCCGATTAGCTGGGTATAGTTTAACGAACTTAGTGAAATGGTCCATGACAATTATCAGGTACTTATATCGGTGATGACCGCCACTACGGGGAAATGGTCCGCAAATGTCCAAGAATACCTTCTCCAATTTTTTCTGGGATGTGATAGGAATCATCATGCCTTCCTTCTTCTCATTATTTGATTTGACGAGTTGGCAGATACGGCAAAATCTGATATACATCCGGACCTTCCGGTTTACGTTTTTTATGTGGCAGCTCTCCTCCAAAGCCTTAATCACCTTTAAGGCACCCATATGCCCATATCGTATATGGTAATTAATTATTATCTCCTTTTCAATATGGGTTGGAATAATTACCTTCCAGGTCTCCTGCCTTAAGGATGGTTTAATGAATAATATTTCGTTTTTCAACTGATAATATTGAGCGATAGTTTCGTCCCCTTCTTCTAATCTAGTTTTTATATTTCTCAACTTTGGGTCCGCTTGTTGGTGGGTGCTCAGGTTTGTTAATAAGGTGGCTAGATTGGCTCTGGTGCTAATAATGTGGTAGATTTTTAGTACACTTTCTTTCTCTCCCTCGAATGTTTGCTTTTCCACATCAACCCGTGATAATACATCTGCAACGACATTCTTTTTTCTGGGATGTACTCCCATTTTATATTGTATTCTTGAAGGGCAAGTATCCACCTGGTCAGCCTTCCGTGACTCAATTTGCACCTCCTCAGGAACGATATGGATTTATGATCTGTCCAGACGGTAACGGGGTAACCTAAGATGTATGTGCGGAATTTGCCACACGCGAATACTACGCTCAACAGCTCCTTCTCAGTGACATTGTAGTTATTTTCGCACTGGTTTAATGATCTACTTGCGAAGCTAATCACTAGATGTTCGCCCTCCTCATCTTCTTGATATAGCGTTGTTCCGAGGCTAATGTCGCTGGCATCACAATTTAGGAAAAAAGGTCTTTTAAAATCAGGGTGGCGAAGTCTTATGGTTTCCAAAAATTTGTCCTTAATGAGTTGTAAGGTCTCATTCTGCTCTTGACCCCAGATCCATTTATTCTTAGATGACAGTTGGGGTTGAAATCTTGCAGTCAATTCAGAATATTGTTCCTGGAACTTGCGGTAATAATTACAGAGTCCCAGGAATGACTATAATTGCCTTCTATTCTTTGGTGCTGGAAATTTCTGGATCGCTTCTACCTTTTCTGCCGACGGTGAGATACCTTGGTCATTCAACTTAAAACCCAAGAATTGAACTTCCTTAGCAATGAATTGAGATTTTTCCAGTTTAAGCGTGATGTTATTCGCAGCCAATTTCTTCAGTACATCTTCCACATGGTAGCAATGTTCCTCCCATGTTTCTGAGGTTATAAGCAAATCATCTACATACACGGTGGTAAATTGTAGTGCTTCCTGGCCAAGTATCTTGTCCATGCAGGCCACAAAGATGGCGACCGAATTTACGAGTCCGAAGGGCAGTCTCTTAAATTGATAATTACGCCCCTCGAATATGAATGCCAGATACTGGCGACTTTGTGGGTGTAATTCCACCTGCCAGTAGCCGCACACCGTGTCCTAGGTACTAAAGTACTTGGTACCGTGGAAACGTTTTAAGATATCTTCTATCTCACCGGGCGAGGTCCTGTCATTGACGATCACCTTATTTATTTCTCGCGCATCTAGGCAAAGATGGACTTGTCCGTTTTTCTTAGGAATAGCCACGATAAGACTGGTGTATGGGGATTGGCTACTCTCTATAATGTCACGGTTAATCATTTTATTTCTTTCAGCTCTTACTGCTTCCTTTCGTGAATGCGCGATGGGATACGTCTTCCGGTTAAAATCCACTGTATCTCTAAATTGCAGAGTACATTGGCAATTTTTTACCTTACCGGGTTCGTCGGAAAATACTGAGCGATATTGTTCATAGATGTTTATTAATTGATTTGCTTGGTGTATTGGCAACCTTTCCTTAGTGATTCCGCCCTGGAAATCCCTGATTTCCTGGATCTTTTGGGACCATAAATCCTCGTCAGAGTTATCGTATATGATTGGTTCCAATAAAGAAGTATTGTTGATATAATTTATTTTTCGGATTTCTTGGTGGATATCGCTGGGAATTACTGTTTCGCTACCTACCAAGTCAGCCGTCCTGGTGAGTCCGTCTGCACACATTGATATTTTTTCTGTGCGTAAATCGATTATCGCGGAGTTCCGTCTGAGCACATCGCAACCCACTAGTATGTTAAAAGGCAATCCGATCGCAACTAAGAATATCATGTCAATTGCTATACCACAGCTAATCACGTTCATGGAAACTTGTCTTCTGATTGTTTTGTTTTGGCGGCCGGTAGCACCTATTAAAACAATATTATTTATCGGCAATGTCGGCAATATCTTACCACATTCCCTTTGGATTCTCTCCAACTCTGTTATACTAATTATAGACACATTTGAACCAGTATCGATCATTAATTGTGCGGGGATTCCTTCTACTTCCGCATTGATATATATGATCTTGTTGCTTACACTATTGAGGCTAGTGTCATCCCCCTCCAATAGTTCGTGTCGAATATTTTTCAAATAATTGCAACCTATTATTGTTATTTTATTTGTGTTAGTTGTTCTTTGCAACTCGTTTTGATACCCAGGAGATAGGAGCAGTAAAGGGGCATGATCATTTATTACTGCCTCCTCCCGTTTAAATTCTCGTTATCATTATGTATATTATTCGCACTGATTGATGCATCAGTTGGGATACCTTGAGTGGGTCCCTGCCGCTCTGTGCGATGATCCAACTGTTGTTCTCGGTTTATTTGCCGTTTTGTTTTGTCTAGACTGGTACTTCGTCTAGGCCGACTATCCCTCGGATCGTCACGTTCTCGGCTCCTCCACCGATCCTCGTATTCATGATAGCTGTTCCGCCGCTGATGGTAGTATCTTCGTTGGCGACCGTCTTTAGCTCGTATGAAGTTTACTCTTGGTCGGGAAAACCTATTATTACCATTGTTTTGGTTTGATGGATACCCGCGATTATTATTATAATACCTTTCTGTATTATTGGGGTTTGGGTTTCTCTGACTATTAACGTGGGAATTTTGGTAATATTGATTCCTATTACCTTGGTAACCGTTATTAGTTCTAAAGTTATTTGGTTACCCGGAACGTTGTTATATTATTATTATGATTGTTGTTGTTGGTGTTATTTTGGGGATTGGCGCGGTTTCCTTGATAGCCATTGTTGTTATTATTATTGCCGTTATTGGTGTACTGAAGGTTCCTTGGTTCCGGCCGATCATTCCTCCTTCGGCTTTGTCTGTAATATTCTTCATTTTCGTAGTTTTCCAGAAGTTCCGTCATAGCCTGTATTGTTTTGATCTGGCTGCCTCTCCTTGCTCGGATTACTTCCTCATCATAATGGTATGACAATTTATTGATGAGGCATTCTTCGGGTATGGCTGGTTCTAAATGCTTTGCCATACATACTTTCCGAGGAAGTATGCAGTCATCGAGTTACCTATGTGCGGTTTATATCGGCCGTGACATATGTTGTCACGTATTAAATTCTGGATAGTCTCCGACCAGTATTTTGGCCTTAAATAAGTTTTTGAACTGTTGGTAATCATTTATCTCGCTCTGGTTAGCCATCCACCAATTGTCTGTCATTTCACGGAATGATTCGTCCAATAGCTCCCTGTTGTGTGACCCATCTGTTGCCTCTATGTTTGGCAATGTACTCTTCTATTCGGGCCAAAAACTCCATTGGCTTCCTTTTGTATTGGCGAAAGTTTAGCCATTCCCTACTCTCTTTATGGGAATATTCGTGAAGTTAGTTGGTCGATTTCGGATTACCTCCATCTCTTCCTGGCTCTGCCGCACTTGACCGGTGATATTCGTCATTGCTACTTCCATTCCATCGCACCTTTCAGTAACTTGGTTACGTACCTTACTCAACTCATCCTGTGCTTCCTTTCGGTTTTCTTCCCATTTTTTCTTATGGCGTTCTTCGATCTTTGTTATTTTGGTATTTACGACTTCCTGTACTTCCCACTCAGTCTGGCGACATCTTACGTCAACTTCCCTGTTTTGTTGGGTTATTATTATGGTTTCTTCCTCCAATTCTTTATTTATAGATTTCTTATTGTCGTTTATTTTCCTACTCAACTCTTCCTTCGCAAACTCTATTCTCTCGTCTACCTTGTTCATGTTTTCCTGGTTGACTTCCCTTAATTCTTCTCTTAGTAGTTGGTTATCCTCTCTCAATTCTTCCAATTTCTCCCCCATCTTCTCTTCCATTTTCTTGTTATTTTCCCTTAACTCTTTCTTCAATTGCTGGTTGTCGCTTTCCACCTTCTTACTATTTTCCTCCATCTTCTCTTCCATCTTCTTACTGGTTTCCTCAATTCTCTTATTGGTGTTTTCAATTTTGTCAATCAATTCTTCCTTGGTTGATTTGAATTCTTCCTTGGTTGATTTGAATTCTTCTTTCAAAGACTGGTTGTCCTCCTTCAAATCTTCCAATTTTTTATTTAAGGATTGGTTGTCTTCCTTCTTTCTTTATTCGATTCTTCTTGTGTAGAATCCATTTTTTCCTCCATCTTCTTACTATTTTCTTCCATCTTCTTACTAGTTTCTCCTATGTCCTTTCTTAATTCTTCTTTTGTTGCATTCATCTTCTTACTAGTTTCATTAATTTTCTCCATCATCTGCCTGAACATTTCTTGTACTGCCACGTTCTCTGTTTGCGTGGGTTTTTCAGGTTGTTCCTTTGGTGGTGTGGTCTGTTTAGGCTCCATTGGGGGTAATAACATTTCTACATCTTCCACGGGTGTTGCCTCCTTGTCCTCCATGTTAATTTCTTTTTCGGCCTCTGCCGCCCTTTTCTTTGAAGTCGCAGACGTTGCATTTTGTCTCTTTCTCCGACTGTATAACCGCTGCCAAGTAATTGGGCAAGTTATATTAGCCTTTCAATCCCTAATTGAAGCCCTTTAGTTGGACGCCAATTTGTAACGATTCGCGCGTTTACAAATGAAAATTATGATATTTAATTTTTTAAGAAAATTAAATATTTGTTTTGAAATAAAAAAAATGTTGTTTTATAATTTAGTAAATAATTTTTGTAAGGGTGTAGTGTTGAAATTTTATGTTTGTTTAAGTTAATTGTGTCAATAATCTTTCTTGTGGTTAACTGTAATTAAATCCAGAGTTAACAGGATTATCTCAATTCACTAATCTATTCGAGATTTCTTCTTTATTCTCGTAGGATCACTTCCACTTGAGTAATGTCCGCTTTTCTTTAATACTGTTGTTAAATAAACTCTATTTTTTAAATTTATAAAATAAATTTAAAACCAAATAATTGAATTACAATATTTTATTGACAATTTTATAAAAGATCGATTATCAAATTATTGCTCGATTCTTTCACAGGGCGATCGATTGTTAATACATGTTATTGAATATAAATATTTTCTTAGGTTCTTTTAACAATTAATAGTCAGAGAAGGGGCAAGGCTAGAAAGTTAGCATTCACAATAAAATACTTAATAGTTAACAAATACAAAATTATTTGATAATATATATAATGTTTATAAATGAAACGTTTATACCAAATGACGAACGCTGAATTCTAATAGTAGAGTTCGCTTTGCATGACGGGAGCCAACATGGCCGTCCTCCGTGCTGCTGGAGTTAATGTGGCTTCGATCAGACAAAATTTCTTTCCATAAAATCTGCCTAGTTCACGTTCCCTCGTCTCTGCAGTATGGAGAATTCCTTTTCGGGTTATTAGAGTTGTCCTGTTTAAGTGTTCTGTGTTCACTGCGATTAAATGTGTTGGATTATGTATGTTCACTTCTGTCCATGTGTGTGTTGAAAATTGTAAGGTTCGTTTGGTTATGAATAATTCTTGTTTTATAGTTTTATTAGTTTATATCACTTGTATTCAGTTCAGTATTAATTGATTTCAATGTTTGTGGTGGTTGTGTTCACTGAATTTAGGTTTAAAGTAAAAATTTCCGTAACTCGTTTTTTATACTGTAGGCTATGCTCTACTTTTATACGCCATTAACAATTCTGATATAGGTTTTATTAGCGAGAGCTTCATCAACCGTACTCGACGAATGTTAAGTTAGAACTGTTTTACTTCCTTTGTCTTCTGAAATATCTTGCCAAGTTAATATTAGAAAAGTATTGTTTCAATTTTTATTCGTTTCCTATACATGTAAAAAAGGTACATTATACTCAGAATATATTTTGGTTATTATTTACTTTCATGAAATAGTAAATACATAATCAGTTTCTTTAATTCCATCCTTTTGATACCCATTAACCTAATTTTACAAAGTTTTTTTATTAAAATTCCCATATTTCTTTCATTTTGTAAAAGTAGGCTCAGTTTTTTGTTTCCTGTCCTTCTCCAAACATTAGCCATTTTAATATGTCATAATTAGGGCTATAATAAATTTCAGATTTACCTAAAGGTTTATCTTTCCTTAATTTCTTGCAATTTTATTAATTGATTATCCTTTTAAATATAATTCATGAATTTATGACTTCCCCCTCTGAAATTTTTAGTTAATACATTTACAAAATTTTCAATAATTATATATATCCTTTAATATTATCCTTTTAAAGTACAGTATTAGTCATAGTATTTGGTGACTGATTCACCTTATATAAATTCCATCTGTTTACTTGGTTTGTTTAACTTAATTAATCAATTATGATGTTGTTGGAATTTCCTATTTGGCCTAGATTTTCTGGTTTTACATATAATGTTTTTGCCTAATACTGTTTCTATACCCCTTCTGACTTTCTTATTTTAATACAACATTATTTAAAATCTCCTTATTTAACAAATAAAACATGTAGTATTGTATTCCTACTAATAATCTAAACAATATTTAAAATTAATAATATGGTCTTCAAAGTCAGACATTTTAGTTTTTTAACTACTATTAATAACACATTTATAAACATTTTAAAAAGAGTATAGTAGTCATACTTAAACATTTTAGTATGGATTAACTCTGTTAAACATATTAAACATTTTTCTAATAATAATAAAATCTTATTCTATTCACCACTGAATTATGGAGTTCATAGGCTTAAATATATACATGACAAGCCATTTATTTTTATTTATTATGGTTGCAGTCTTATCTGTTTCTATTTTGGGTACTACATTTTTATTCCCTGTCACTTTATTTAATCACCACCTGCTTAGAAACATTAGTAATGTTTTCATAATAATATTTTATAAAATTTTATTCCTGTATAATAGAAAACACTAAAGTTGTTTTATGGTATACATATACTTAGTTGAAGTATTAGTTGCACTTATACTTGAAGTTTATTTAATATATTGAAATAACTTGCACTGGTTCACTTATATTTTGGTTCTTATCTCTAATTGAGTTTTACAGTGTTTCAAGACCAAAATCTTAGTTATAAGGGATTATGAAGATTTGTTTATTTCATTACACAATAACTTTAGTGGGTGCACTTCTACTCACAACACTAAACACTTTGTTTATAACTATTTTACATTTAATATCAGGTTTTGGGGTGTTATACTTTCTTTGTGACTTTTTACGCTTTTTCGGGGTTGGTTATATTCTTTTGTAATAGGTTTCCCTTGGGTACATCTTGTAGTCCTTCCATCCTTACTATTTTGTCTCTTGAAGATTCTTTCTTCTTGGTTTCTTCAAGTTCATATGATTTTACCATGTCCGTTGGTCTGTTCGGGGTATCTTATTTACTATATGGTTATCTTGGTACGTTTATTTATTCTGGGTATCTTCTTTACCTACTCCTATGTTACCTGGGTATTATTCTTATTTTATTTTAGTTTTTTAGGGTTTATATATCTTTATACAATTTTCTTGCATGTTGGTTCTTTATTATTATTTTTTCCATTCATGGTGGTATTTTATTTCGATATTTATTGTTTTCATTTGAATATTTCATTTACATTTATTGTAATTGATATTTCATCATGATCATATCTGGATCTTTATTTAGTGGATTATCCGTCATGCTACAGATTGCTCTCCTCCAGAAGTGATTAGTTCATTTCTATTTTTTTTTCTTGATATTCGAGCTTACATATATTTTATTTTTATATTGTTCTTCCTTGATAGTAATAGTCACCTGAGGTTTATTATTTTATTTTCATATTCTTACAACTTGGTGTTTTATCCCTGGGATATTTATTCCCTAACACGTGAGCTGGGGCAGTTCAGAGAGGCACTGTAGGCTACATACTCTGTGCTGGCCATACGTCACTTCTAATTGAGTACAGAGGCAAATCATCTCTGCTCAAAAACATAACAATACTGCTGGACTTATCTACAGACAGTTATTAATAAAAATTATATAAGAATAGTCCTTTTTTATGACTATTAAAAAATATCTTTGGATACTTCACTTTGTAATTGCTCAGATCTGTTAATACTTCTAAGTGATTTTCCTTCTCAGTTATTCTTCTGACTGGTTAGCTCTACTGTTATTTTATTTCTTATTGTGGTGGGAAGCTCGTTTATTCATATAATTATCATTATTTATTAAGTATAAAATTTTTTTTGTTACTTCTCTATTCTTCTTTTGTTGTTATTGCAATCTGCTTCTTGTCATTGGTAGCATATATTTTCTGATATTTTTGTTTGTTTCTTAGTTCTCATGAATTGTTCCACTAGTTCTATGTTCTACCATTTTCTTTTACTTGTCTTTATTACAATCGACATTTATTTTATGATCATATTCATTTTTGATTTATTTACATATAAATATTTTTTTTTCTCTTTCACAAATTACTTCGCTCTTGTTTTCTATTCAAATGAATTCCTTAATTATCATTTTTATGTGGTCATTGTTTCTCTTTGCATTGTGTCAAATTTTTATTATCCTTATTTTAACATAAGTTAATTCCTTTAATGTTATTAGTGTTTTTTATTTCCTTTTCTTTCTCCTTTAAAATTATTTCATCCATTGTTTGTGGTAAGATGATCTTGTTATATATTATCATTTGTTGGAATTTTATTCAACTTCCATTTCTTTTCTTTAATTTCATAATTAGTTCATAAATATTTTGGTTGTAAGGTGTGTTTACTATATTAGTAAATTTCGTGAATATATTTCACAATTCTTTTTCTTTCTACTTTCCATAATGTTTTTTCATGGAAGCCTGGTTATATACACCCTTTATTCTCCCAGAACCCATCTCCTTTATTTCATAAGTATTATTGTTTTTGGTTTTGGAGACTATATAGTGTCCCGTGTATAGTAATAACAACTTCTTTGTTATTCCTTCCAGTGTGCTGGGTAATTCCCGATTCTTCAATAATATTTTTTCTCCACTTGTATATGTTATGATTTTACCACTATTCCTTTCATACTTGTTTCGCCGTTTCTCCTGGTCTTCGGCCACCTTGTTGTAAAATTTTATCTTATCAAATGTATAAGCATTATTTCTTGGGAATTCTAGTATTTCTTCGATCTCTCGTGGGGGTGGTTTCTCATACATGGCGGAATATGGGGTAACTCCTATGGCTGGGTGATATGCCAAGTTGAGGAATTCTTCTGTGGCTTCTAGATAGTCTTGCCACCTTCTCTGCTGATGGTGACAATAGGTTCTTAATATCCTCCCCACTTCTCGTAACACCCTCTCTGCCGGATTACTGCTCGGATGGTAGACCGAGGTTTTGTATGTACGAACACCCATAGATAGTAGGGTATCCCGCCATTTTTTCCCCTTAAACTGGGTTCCATGATCAGTGATGATCAAAACTGGTTTCCCGATGTTTGGGAAATACTGGTCTATTAATATTTCCAGAATTTTCCTTGTAGTTGCCCGATTAGCTGGGTATAGTTTAACGAACTTAGTGAAATGGTCCATGACAATTATCAGGTACTTATATCGGTGATGACCGCCACTACGGGGAAATGGTCCGCAAATGTCCAAGAATACCTTCTCCAATTTTTTCTGGGATGTGATAGGAATCATCATGCCTTCCTTCTTCTCATTATTTGATTTGACGAGTTGGCAGATACGGCAAAATCTGATATACATCCGGACCTTCCGGTTTACGTTTTTTATGTGGCAGCTCTCCTCCAAAGCCTTAATCACCTTTAAGGCACCCATATGCCCATATCGTATATGGTAATTAATTATTATCTCCTTTTCAATATGGGTTGGAATAATTACCTTCCAGGTCTCCTGCCTTAAGGATGGTTTAATGAATAATATTTCGTTTTTCAACTGATAATATTGAGCGATAGTTTCGTCCCCTTCTTCTAATCTAGTTTTTATATTTCTCAACTTTGGGTCCGCTTGTTGGTGGGTGCTCAGGTTTGTTAATAAGGTGGCTAGATTGGCTCTGGTGCTAATAATGTGGTAGATTTTTAGTACACTTTCTTTCTCTCCCTCGAATGTTTGCTTTTCCACATCAACCCGTGATAATACATCTGCAACGACATTCTTTTTTCTGGGATGTACTCCCATTTTATATTGTATTCTTGAAGGGCAAGTATCCACCTGGTCAGCCTTCCGTGACTCAATTTGCACCTCCTCAGGAACGATATGGATTTATGATCTGTCCAGACGGTAACGGGGTAACCTAAGATGTATGTGCGGAATTTGCCACACGCGAATACTACGCTCAACAGCTCCTTCTCAGTGACATTGTAGTTATTTTCGCACTGGTTTAATGATCTACTTGCGAAGCTAATCACTAGATGTTCGCCCTCCTCATCTTCTTGATATAGCGTTGTTCCGAGGCTAATGTCGCTGGCATCACAATTTAGGAAAAAAGGTCTTTTAAAATCAGGGTGGCGAAGTCTTATGGTTTCCAAAAATTTGTCCTTAATGAGTTGTAAGGTCTCATTCTGCTCTTGACCCCAGATCCATTTATTCTTAGATGACAGTTGGGGTTGAAATCTTGCAGTCAATTCAGAATATTGTTCCTGGAACTTGCGGTAATAATTACAGAGTCCCAGGAATGACTATAATTGCCTTCTATTCTTTGGTGCTGGAAATTTCTGGATCGCTTCTACCTTTTCTGCCGACGGTGAGATACCTTGGTCATTCAACTTAAAACCCAAGAATTGAACTTCCTTAGCAATGAATTGAGATTTTTCCAGTTTAAGCGTGATGTTATTCGCAGCCAATTTCTTCAGTACATCTTCCACATGGTAGCAATGTTCCTCCCATGTTTCTGAGGTTATAAGCAAATCATCTACATACACGGTGGTAAATTGTAGTGCTTCCTGGCCAAGTATCTTGTCCATGCAGGCCACAAAGATGGCGACCGAATTTACGAGTCCGAAGGGCAGTCTCTTAAATTGATAATTACGCCCCTCGAATATGAATGCCAGATACTGGCGACTTTGTGGGTGTAATTCCACCTGCCAGTAGCCGCACACCGTGTCCTAGGTACTAAAGTACTTGGTACCGTGGAAACGTTTTAAGATATCTTCTATCTCACCGGGCGAGGTCCTGTCATTGACGATCACCTTATTTATTTCTCGCGCATCTAGGCAAAGATGGACTTGTCCGTTTTTCTTAGGAATAGCCACGATAAGACTGGTGTATGGGGATTGGCTACTCTCTATAATGTCACGGTTAATCATTTTATTTCTTTCAGCTCTTACTGCTTCCTTTCGTGAATGCGCGATGGGATACGTCTTCCGGTTAAAATCCACTGTATCTCTAAATTGCAGAGTACATTGGCAATTTTTTACCTTACCGGGTTCGTCGGAAAATACTGAGCGATATTGTTCATAGATGTTTATTAATTGATTTGCTTGGTGTATTGGCAACCTTTCCTTAGTGATTCCGCCCTGGAAATCCCTGATTTCCTGGATCTTTTGGGACCATAAATCCTCGTCAGAGTTATCGTATATGATTGGTTCCAATAAAGAAGTATTGTTGATATAATTTATTTTTCGGATTTCTTGTTGGATATCGCTGGGAATTACTGTTTCGCTACCTACCAAGTCAGCCGTCCTGGTGAGTCCGTCTGCACACATTGATATTTTTTCTGTGCGTAAATCGATTATCGCGGAGTTCCGTCTGAGCACATCGCAACCCACTAGTATGTTAAAAGGCAATCCGATCGCAACTAAGAATATCATGTCAATTGCTATACCACAGCTAATCACGTTCATGGAAACTTGTCTTCTGATTGTTTTGTTTTGGCGGCCGGTAGCACCTATTAAAACAATATTATTTATCGGCAATGTCGGCAATATCTTACCACATTCCCTTTGGATTCTCTCCAACTCTGTTATACTAATTATAGACACATTTGAACCAGTATCGATCATTAATTGTGCGGGGATTCCTTCTACTTCCGCATTGATATATATGATCTTGTTGCTTACACTATTGAGGCTAGTGTCATCCCCCTCCAATAGTTCGTGTCGAATATTTTTCAAATAATTGCAACCTATTATTGTTATTTTATTTGTGTTAGTTGTTCTTTGCAACTCGTTTTGATACCCAGGAGATAGGAGCAGTAAAGGGGCATGATCATTTATTACTGCCTCCTCCCGTTTAAATTCTCGTTATCATTATGTATATTATTCGCACTGATTGATGCATCAGTTGGGATACCTTGAGTGGGTCCCTGCCGCTCTGTGCGATGATCCAACTGTTGTTCTCGGTTTATTTGCCGTTTTGTTTTGTCTAGACTGGTACTTCGTCTAGGCCGACTATCCCTCGGATCGTCACGTTCTCGGCTCCTCCACCGATCCTCGTATTCATGATAGCTGTTCCGCCGCTGATGGTAGTATCTTCGTTGGCGACCGTCTTTAGCTCGTATGAAGTTTACTCTTGGTCGGGAAAACCTATTATTACCATTGTTTTGGTTTGATGGATACCCGCGATTATTATTATAATACCTTTCTGTATTATTGGGGTTTGGGTTTCTCTGACTATTAACGTGGGAATTTTGGTAATATTGATTCCTATTACCTTGGTAACCGTTATTAGTTCTAAAGTTATTTTGGTTACCCGGAACGTTGTTATATTATTATTATGATTGTTGTTGTTGGTGTTATTTTGGGGATTGGCGCGGTTTCCTTGATAGCCATTGTTGTTATTATTATTGCCGTTATTGGTGTACTGAAGGTTCCTTGGTTCCGGCCGATCATTCCTCCTTCGGCTTTGTCTGTAATATTCTTCATTTTCGTAGTTTTCCAGAAGTTCCGTCATAGCCTGTATTGTTTTGATCTGGCTGCCTCTCCTTGCTCGGATTACTTCCTCATCATAATGGTATGACAATTTATTGATGAGGCATTCTTCGGGTATGGCTGGTTCTAAATGCTTTGCCATACATACTTTTCCGAGGAAGTATGCAGTCATCGAGTTACCTATGTGCGGTTTATATCGGCCGTGACATATGTTGTCACGTATTAAATTCTGGATAGTCTCCGACCAGTATTTGGCCTTAAATAAGTTTTTGAACTGTTGGTAATCATTTATCTCGCTCTGGTTAGCCATCCACCAATTGTCTGTCATTTCACGGAATGATTCGTCCAATAGCTCCCTGTTGTTGACCCATCTGTTGCCTCTATGTTTGGCAATGTACTCTTCTATTCGGGCCAAAAACTCCATTGGCTTCCTTTTGTATTGGCGAAAGTTTAGCCATTCCCTACTCTCATTTATGGGAATATTCGTGAAGTTAGTTGGTCGATTTCGGATTACCTCCATCTCTTCCTGGCTCTGCCGCACTTGACCGGTGATATTCGTCATTGCTACTTCCATTCCATCGCACCTTTCAGTAACTTGGTTACGTACCTTACTCAACTCATCCTGTGCTTCCTTTCGGTTTTCTTCCCATTTTTTCTTATGGCGTTCTTCGATCTTTGTTATTTTGGTATTTACGACTTCCTGTACTTCCCACTCAGTCTGGCGACATCTTACGTCAACTTCCCTGTTTTGTTGGGTTATTATTATGGTTTCTTCCTCCAATTCTTTATTTATAGATTTCTTATTGTCGTTTATTTTCCTACTCAACTCTTCCTTCGCAAACTCTATTCTCTCGTCTACCTTGTTCATGTTTTCCTGGTTGACTTCCCTTAATTCTTCTCTTAGTAGTTGGTTATCCTCTCTCAATTCTTCCAATTTCTCCCCCATCTTCTCTTCCATTTTCTTGTTATTTTCCCTTAACTCTTTCTTCAATTGCTGGTTGTCGCTTTCCACCTTCTTACTATTTTCCTCCATCTTCTCTTCCATCTTCTTACTGGTTTCCTCAATTCTCTTATTGGTGTTTTCAATTTTGTCAATCAATTCTTCCTTGGTTGATTTGAATTCTTCCTTGGTTGATTTGAATTCTTCTTTCAAAGACTGGTTGTCCTCCTTCAAATCTTCCAATTTTTTATTTAAGGATTGGTTGTCTTCCTTCTTTCTTTATTCGATTCTTCTTGTGTAGAATCCATTTTTTCCTCCATCTTCTTACTATTTTCTTCCATCTTCTTACTAGTTTCTCCTATGTCCTTTCTTAATTCTTCTTTTGTTGCATTCATCTTCTTACTAGTTTCATTAATTTTCTCCATCATCTGCCTGAACATTTCTTGTACTGCCACGTTCTCTGTTTGCGTGGGTTTTTCAGGTTGTTCCTTTGGTGGTGTGGTCTGTTTAGGCTCCATTGGGGGTAATAACATTTCTACATCTTCCACGGGTGTTGCCTCCTTGTCCTCCATGTTAATTTCTTTTTCGGCCTCTGCCGCCCTTTTCATTGAAGTCGCAGACGTTGCATTTTGTCTCTTTCTCCGACTGTATAACCGCTGCCAAGTAATTGGGCAAGTTATATTAGCCTTTCAATCCCTAATTGAAGCCCTTTAGTTGGACGCCAATTTGTAACGATTCGCGCGTTTACAAATGAAAATTATGATATTTAATTTTTTAAGAAAATTAAATATTTGTTTTGAAATAAAAAAAATGTTGTTTTATAATTTAGTAAATAATTTTTGTAAGGGTGTAGTGTTGAAATTTTATGTTTGTTTAAGTTAATTGTGTCAATAATCTTTCTTGTGGTTAACTGTAATTAAATCCAGAGTTAACAGGATTATCTCAATTCACTAATCTATTCGAGATTTCTTCTTTATTCTCGCAGGATCACTTCCACTTGAGTAATGTCCGCTTTTCTTTAATACTGTTGTTAAATAAACTCTATTTTTTAAATTTATAAAATAAATTTAAAACCAAATAATTGAATTACAATATTTTATTGACAATTTTATAAAAGATCGATTATCAAATTATTGCTCGATTCTTTCACAGGGCGATCGATTGTTAATACATGTTATTGAATATAAATATTTTCTTAGGTTCTTTTAACAATTAATAGTCAGAGAAGGGGCAAGGCTAGAAAGTTAGCATTCACAATAAAATACTTAATAGTTAACAAATACAAAATTATTTGATAATATATATAATGTTTATAAATGAAACATTTATATCAAATGACGAACGCTGAATTCTAATAGTAGAGTTCGCTTTGCATGACGGGAGCCAACATGGCCGTCCTCCGTGCTGCTGGAGTTAATGTGGCTTCGATCAGACAAAATTTCTTTCAATAAAATCTGCCTAGTTCACGTTCCCTCGTCTCTGCAGTATGGAGAATTCCTTTTCGGGTTATTAGAGTTGTCCTGTTTAAGTGTTCTGTGTTCACTGCGATTAAATGTGTTGGATTATGTGTGTTCACTTCTGTCCATGTGTGTGTTGAAAATTGTAAGGTTCGTTTGGTTATGAATAATTCTTGTTTTATAGTTTTATTAGTTTATATCACTTGTATTCAGTTCAGTATTAATTGATTTCAATGTTTGTGGTGGTTGTGTTCACTGAATTTAGGTTTAAAGTAAAAATTTCCGTAACTCGTTTTTTATACTGTAGGCTATGCTCTACTTTTATACACCATTAACGATTCTGATATAGGTTTTATTAGCGAGAGCTTCATCAACCGTACTCGACGAATGTTAATTTAGAACTGTTTTACTTCCTTTGTCTTCTGAAATATCTTGCTAAGTTAATATTAGAAAAGTATTGTTTCAATTTTTATTCGTTACCTATACATGTAAAAAAGGTACTATACTCAGAATATATTTTGGTTATTATTTACTTTCATGAAATAGTAAATACATAATCGGTTTCTTTAATTCCATCCTTTTGATACCCATTAACCTAATTTTACAAAGTTTTTTTATTAAAATTCCCATATTTCTTTCATTTTGGAAAAGTAGGCTCAGTTTTTTGTTTCCTGTCCTTCTCCAAATATTAGCCATTTCAATATGTCATAATTAGGACTATAATAAATTTCAGATTTACCTAAAGGTTTATCTTTCCTTACTTTCTTGCAATTTTATTAATTGATTATCCTTTTAAATATAATTCATGAATTTATGACTGCCCCCTCAAAAATTTTTAGTTAATACATTTACAAAATTTTCAATAATTATATATATCCTTTAATATTATCCTTTTAAAGTACAGTATTAGTCATAGTATTTGGTGACTGATTCACCTTATATAAATTCCATCTGCTTACTTGGTTTGTTTAACTTAATTAATCAATTATGATGTTGTTGGAATTTCCTATTTGGCCTAGATTTTCTGGTTTTACATATAATGTTTTTGCCTAATACTGTTTCTATACCCCTTCTGACTTTCTTATTTTAATACAACATTATTTAAAATCTCCTTATTTAACAAATAAAACATGTAGTATTGTATTCCTACTAATAATCTAAACAATATTTAAAATTAATAATATGGTCTTCAAAGTCAGACATTTTAGTTTTTTAACTACTATTAATAACACATTTATAAACATTTTAAAAAGAGTATAGTAGTCATACTTAAACATTTTAGTATGGATTAACTCTGTTAAACATATTAAACATTTTTCTAATAATAATAAAATCTTATTCTATTCACCACTGAATTATGGAGTTCATAGGCTTAAATATATACATGACAAGCCATTTAATTTTATTTATTATGGTTGCAGTCTTATCTGTTTCTATTTTGGGTACTACATTTTTATTCCCTGTCACTTTATTTAATCACCACCTGCTTAGAAACATTAGTAATGTTTTCATAATAATATTTTATAAAATTTTATTCCTGTATAATAGAAAAAACTAAAGTTGTTTTATGGTATACATATACTTAGTTGAAGTATTAGTTACACTTATACTTGAAGTTTATTTAATATATTGAAATAACTTGCACTGGTTCACTTATATTTTGGTTCTTATCTCTAATTGAGTTTTACAATGTTTCAAGACCAAAATCTTAGTTATAAGGGATTATGAAGATTTGTTTATTTCATTACACAATAACTTTAGTGGGTGCACTTCTACTCACAACACTAAACACTTTGTTTATAACTATTTTACATTTAATATCAGGTTTTGGGGTGTTATACTTTCTTTGTGACTTTTTACTCTTTTTCGGGGTTGGTTATATTCTTTGGTAATAGGTTTCCCTTGGGTACATCTTGTAGTCCTTCCATCCTTACTATTTTGTCTCTTGAAGATTCTTTCTTCTTGGTTTCTTCAAGTTCATATGATTTTACCATGTCCGTTGGTCTGTTCGGGGTATCTTCTTTACTATATGGTTATCTTGGTACGTTTATTTATTCTGGGTATCTTCTTTACCTACTCCTATGTTACCTGGGTATTATTCTTATTTTATTTTAGTTTTTTAGGGTTTATATATCTTTATACAATTTTCTTGCATGTTGGTTCTTTATTATTATTTTTTCCATTCATGGTGGTATTTTATTTCGATATTTATTGTTTTCATTTGAATATTTCATTTATATTTATTGTAATTGATATTTCATCATGATCATATCTGGATCTTTATTTAGTGGATTATCCGTCATGCTACAGATTGCTCTCCTCCAGAAGTGATTAGTTCAGACCATACTTGGTTTGTCTGAAATAATTGCTTATGATGCTTATTATATTTTTATCATTCTGGACTTCCTTTTCATTTCTATTTTTTTTTCTTGATATTCAAGCTTACATATATTTTATTTTTATATTGATCTTCCTTGATAGTAATAGTCACCTGAGGTTTATTATTTTATTTTCATATTCTTACAACTTGGTGTTTTATCCCTGGGATATTTATTCCCTAACACGTGAGCTGGGGCAGTTCAGAGAGGCACTGTAGGCTACATACTCTGTGCTGGCCATACGTCACTTCTAATTGAGTACAGAGGCAAATCATCTCTGCTCAAAAACATAACAATACTGCTGGACTTATCTACAGACAGTTATTAATAAAAATTATATAAGAATAGTCCTTTTTTATGACTATTAAAAAATATCTTTGGATACTTCACTTTGTAATTGCTCAGATCTGTTAATACTTCTAAGTGATTTTCCTTCTCAGTTATTCTTCTGACTGGTTAGCTCTACTGTTATTTTATTTCTTATTGTGGTGGGAAGCTCGTTTATTCATATAATTATCATTATTTATTAAGTATAAAATTTTTTTTGTTACTTCTCTATTCTTCTTTTGTTGTTATTGCAATCTGCTTCTTGTCATTGGTAGCATATATTTTCTGATATTTTTGTTTGTTTCTTAGTTCTCATGAATTGTTCCACTAGTTCTATGTTCTAGCATTTTCTTTTACTTGTCTTTATTTCAATCGACATTTATTTTATGATCATATTCATTTTTGATTTATTTACATATAAATATATTTTTTTTTTTCACAAATTACTTCGCTCTTGTTTTCTATTCAAATGAATTCCTTAATTATCATTTTTATGTGGTCATTGTTTCTCTTTGTATTGTGTCAAATTTTTATTATCCTTATTTTAACATAAGTTTATTCCTTTAATTGTATTAGTGTTTTTTATTTCCTTTTCTTTCTCCTTTAAAATTATTTCATCCATTGTTTGTGGTAAGATGATCTTGTTATATATTATCATTTGTTGGAATTTTATTCAACTTCCATTTCTTTTCTTTAATTTCATAATTAGTTCATAAATATTTTGGTTGTAAGGTGTGTTTACTATATTAGTAAATTTCGTGAATATATTTCACAATTATTTTTCTTTCTACTTTCCATAATGTTTTTTCATGGAAGCCTGGTTATACACACCCTTTATTCTCCCAGAACCCATCTCCTTTATTTCATAAGTATTATTGTTTTTGGTTTTGGAGACTATATAGTGTCCCGTGTATAGTAATAACAACTTCTTTGTTATTCCTTCCAGTGTGCTGGGTAATTCCCGATTCTTCAATAATATTTTTTCTCCACTTGTATATGTTATGATTTTACCACTATTCCTTTCATACTTGTTTCGCCGTTTCTCCTGGTCTTCGGCCACCTTGTTGTAAAATTTTATCTTATCAAATGTATAAGCATTATTTCTTGGGAATGCTAGTATTTCTTCGATCTCTCGTGGGGGTGGTTTCTCATACATGGCGGAATATGGGGTAACTCCTATGGCTGGGTGATATGCCAAGTTGAGGAATTCTTCTGTGGCTTCTAGATAGTCTTGCCACCTTCTCTGTTGATGGTGACAATAGGTTCTTAATATCCTCCCCACTTCTCGTAACACCCTCTCTGCCGGATTACTGCTCGGATGGTAGACCGAGGTTTTGTATGTACGAACACCCATAGATAGTAGGGTATCCCGCCATTTTTTCCCCTTAAACTGGGTTCCATGATCAGTGATGATCAAAACTGGTTTCCCGATGTTTGGGAAATACTGGTCTATTAATATTTCCAGAATTTTCCTTGTAGTTGCCCGATTAGCTGGGTATAGTTTAACGAACTTAGTGAAATGGTCCATGACAATTATCAGGTACTTATATCGGTGATGACCGCCACTACGGGGAAATGGTCCGCAAATGTCCAAGAATACCTTCTCCAATTTTTTCTGGGATGTGATAGGAATCATCATGCCTTCCTTCTTCTCATTATTTGATTTGACGAGTTGGCAGATACGGCAAAATCTGATATACATCCGGACCTTCCGGTTTACGTTTTTTATGTGGCAGCTCTCCTCCAAAGCCTTAATCACCTTTAAGGCACCCATATGCCCATATCGTATATGGTAATTAATTATTATCTCCTTTTCAATATGGGTTGGAATAATTACCTTCCAGGTCTCCTGCCTTAAGGATGGTTTAATGAATAATATTTCGTTTTTCAACTGATAATATTGAGCGATAGTTTCGTCCCCTTCTTCTAATCTAGTTTTTATATTTCTCAACTTTGGGTCCGCTTGTTGGTGGGTGCTCAGGTTTGTTAATAAGGTGGCTAGATTGGCTCTGGTGCTAATAATGTGGTAGATTTTTAGTACACTTTCTTTCTCTCCCTCGAATGTTTGCTTTTCCACATCAACCCGTGATAATACATCTGCAACGACATTCTTTTTTCTGGGATGTACTCCCATTTTATATTGTATTCTTGAAGGGCAAGTATCCACCTGGTCAGCCTTCCGTGACTCAATTTGCACCTCCTCAGGAACGATATGGATTTATGATCTGTCCAGACGGTAACGGGGTAACCTAAGATGTATGTGCGGAATTTGCCACACGCGAATACTACGCTCAACAGCTCCTTCTCAGTGACATTGTAGTTATTTTCGCACTGGTTTAATGATCTACTTGCGAAGCTAATCACTAGATGTTCGCCCTCCTCATCTTCTTGATATAGCGTTGTTCCGAGGCTAATGTCGCTGGCATCACAATTTAGGAAAAAAGGTCTTTTAAAATCAGGGTGGCGAAGTCTTAT
The DNA here is from genome assembly GCA_034769895.1 of Magicicada septendecula. Lineage (NCBI taxonomy): Eukaryota > Metazoa > Arthropoda > Insecta > Hemiptera > Cicadidae > Magicicada > Magicicada septendecula. The sequence goes on from CM068367.1 coordinate 379,256,955, forward strand.
GGTTTCCAAAAATTTGTCCTTAATGAGTTGTAAGGTCTCATTCTGCTCTTGACCCCAGATCCATTTATTCTTAGATGACAGTTGGGGTTGAAATCTTGCAGTCAATTCAGAATATTGTTCCTGGAACTTGCGGTAATAATTACAGAGTCCCAGGAATGACTGTAATTGCCTTCTATTCTTTGGTGCTGGAAATTTCTGGATCGCTTCTACCTTTTCTGCCGACGGTGAGATACCTTGGTCATTCAACTTAAAACCCAAGAATTGAACTTCCTTAGCAATGAATTGAGATTTTTCCAGTTTAAGCGTGATGTTATTCGCAGCCAATTTCTTCAGTACATCTTCCACATGGTAGCAATGTTCCTCCCATGTTTCTGAGGTTATAAGCAAATCATCTACATACACGGTGGTAAATTGTAGTGCTTCCTGGCCAAGTATCTTGTCCATGCAGGCCACAAAGATGGCGACCGAATTTACGAGTCCGAAGGGCAGTCTCTTAAATTGATAATTACGCCCCTCGAATATGAATGCCAGATACTGGCGACTTTGTGGGTGTAATTCCACCTGCCAGTAGCCGCACACCGTGTCCTAGGTACTAAAGTACTTGGTACCGTGGAAACGTTTTAAGATATCTTCTATCTCACCGGGCGAGGTCCTGTCATTGACGATCACCTTATTTATTTCTCGCGCATCTAGGCAAAGATGGACTTGTCCGTTTTTCTTAGGAATAGCCACGATAAGACTGGTGTATGGGGATTGGCTACTCTCTATAATGTCACGGTTAATCATTTTATTTCTTACAGCTCTTACTGCTTCCTTTCGTGAATGCGCGATGGGATACGTCTTCCGGTTAAAATCCACTGTATCTCTAAATTGCAGAGTACATTGGCAATTTTTTACCTTACCGGGTTCGTCGGAAAATACTGAGCGATATTGTTCATAGATGTTTATTAATTGATTTGCTTGGTGTATTGGCAACCTTTCCTTAGTGATTCCGCCCTGGAAATCCCTGATTTCCTGGATCTTTTGGGACCATAAATCCTCGTCAGAGTTATCGTATATGATTGGTTCCAATAAAGAAGTATTGTTGATATAATTTATTTTTCGGATTTGTTGGTGGATATCGCTGGGAATTACTGTTTCACTACCTACCAAGTCAGCCGTCCTGGTGAGTCCGTCTGCACGCATTGATATTTTTTCTCTGTGTAAATCGATTATCGCGGAGTTCCGTCTGAGCACATCGCAACCCACTAGTATGTTAAAAGGCAATCCGATCGCAACTAAGAATATCATGTCAATTGCTATACCACAGCTAATCACGTTCATGGAAACTTGTCTTCTGATTGTTTTGTTTTGGTGGCCGGTAGCACCTATTAAAACAATATTATTTATCGGCAATGTCGGCAATATCTTACCACATTCCCTTTGGATTCTCTCCAACTCTGTTATACTAATTATAGACACATTTGAACCAGTATCGATCATTAATTGTGCGGGGATTCCTTCTACTTCCGCATTGATATATATGATCTTGTTGCTTACACTATTGAGGCTAGTGTCATCCCCCTCCAATAGTTCGTGTCGAATATTTTTCAAATAATTGCAACCTATTATTGTTATTTTATTTGTGTTAGTTGTTCTTTGCAACTCGTTTTGATACCCAGGAGATAGGAGCAGTAAAGGGGCATGATCATTTATTACTGCCTCCTCCCGTTTAAATTCTCGTTATCATTATGTATATTATTCGCACTGATTGATGCATCAGTTGGGATACCTTGAGTGGGTCCCTTCCGCTCTGTGCGATGATCCAACTGTTGTTCTCGGTTTATTTGCCGTTCTGTTTTGTCTAGACTGGTACTTCGTCTAGGCCGACTATCCCTCGGATAGTCACGTTCTCGGCTCCTCCACCGATCCTCGTATTCATGATAGCTGTTCCGCCGCTGATGGTAGTATCTTCGTTGGCGACCGTCTTTAGCTCGTATGAAGTTTACTCTTGGTCGGGAAAACCTATTATTACCATTGTTTTGGTTTGATGGATACCCGCGATTATTATTATAATACCTTTCTGTATTATTGGGGTTTGGGTTTCTCTGACTATTAACGTGGGAATTTTGGTAATATTGATTCCTATTACCTTGGTAACCGTTATTAGTTCTAAAGTTATTTTGGTTACCCGGAACGTTGTTATATTATTATTATGATTGTTGTTGTTGGTGTTATTTTGGGGATTGGCGCGGTTTCCTTGATAGCCATTGTTGTTATTATTATTGCCGTTATTGGTGTACTGAAGGTTCCTTGGTTCCGGCCGATCATTCCTCCTTCGGCTTTGTCTGTAATATTCTTCATTTTCGTAGTTTTCCAGAAGTTCCGTCATAGCCTGTATTGTTTTGATCTGGCTGCCTCTCCTTGCTCGGATTACTTCCTCATCATAATGGTATGACAATTTATTGATGAGGCATTCTTCGGGTATGGCTGGTTCTAAATGCTTTGCCATACATACTTTTCCGAGGAAGTATGCAGTCATCGAGTTACCTATGTGCGGTTTATATCGGCCGTGACATATGTTGTCACGTATTAAATTCTGGATAGTCTCCGACCAGTATTTGGCCTTAAATAAGTTTTTGAACTGTTGGTAATCATTTATCTCGCTCTGGTTAGCCATCCACCAATTGTCTGTCATTTCACGGAATGATTCGTCCAATAGCTCCCTGTTGTTGACCCATCTGTTGCCTCTATGTTTGGCAATGTACTCTTCTATTCGGGCCAAAAACTCCATTGGCTTCCTTTTGTATTGGCGAAAGTTTAGCCATTCCCTATTCTCATTTATGGGAATATTCGTGAAGTTAGTTGGTCGATTTCGGATTACCTCCATCTTTTCCTGGCTCTCCCGCACTTGACCGGTGATATTCGTCATTGCTACTTCCATTCCATCGCACCTTTCAGTAACTTGGTTACGTACCTTACTCAACTCATCCTGTGCTTCCTTTCGGTTTTCTTCCCATTTTTTCTTATGGCGTTCTTCGATCTTTGTTATTTTGGTATTTACGACTTCCTGTACTTCCCACTCAGTCTGGCGACATCTTACGTCAACTTCCCTGTTTTGTTGGGTTATTATTATGGTTTCTTCCTCCAATTCTTTATTTATAGATTTCTTATTGTCGTTTATTTTCCTACTCAACTCTTCCTTCGCAAACTCTATTCACTCGTCTACCTTGTTCATGTTTTCCTGGTTGACTTCCCTTAATTCTTCTCTTAGTAGTTGATTATCCTCTCTCAATTCTTCCAATTTCTCCCCCATCTTCTCTTCCATTTTCTTGTTATTTTCCCTTAACTCTTTCTTCAATTGCTGGTTGTCGCTTTCCACCTTCTTACTATTTTCCTCCATCTTCTCTTCCATCTTCTTACTGGTTTCCTCAATTCTCTTATTGGTGTTTTCAATTTTGTCAATCAATTCTTCCTTGGTTGATTTGAATTCTTCTTTCAAAGACTGGTTGTCCTCCTTCAAATCTTCCAATTTTTTATTTAAGGATTGGTTGTCTTCCTTCCTTTCTTTATTCGATTCTTCTTTTGTAGAATCCATTTTTTCCTCCATCTTCTTACTATTTTCTTCCATCTTCTTACTAGTTTCTCCTATGTCCTTTCTTAATTCTTCTTTTGTTGCATTCATCTTCTTACTAGTTTCATTAATTTTCTCCATCATCTGCCTGAACATTTCTTGTACTGCCACGTTCTCTGTTTGCGTGGGTTTTTCAGGTTGTTCCTTTGGTGGTGTGGTCTGTTTAGGCTCCATTGGGGGTAATAACGTTTCTACATCTTCCACGGGTGTTGCCTCCTTGTCCTCCATGTTAATTTCTTTTTCGGCCTCTGCCGCCCTTTTCTTTGAAGTCGCAGACGTTGCATTTTGTCTCTTTCTCCGACTGTATAACCGCTGCCAAGTAATTGGGCAAGTTATATTAGCCTTTCAATCCCTAATTGAAGCCCTTTAGTTGGACGCCAATTTGTAACGATTCGCGCGTTTACAAATGAAAATTATGATATTTAATTTTTTAAGAAAATTAAATATTTGTTTTGAAATAAAAAAATTTTGTTTTATAATTTAGTAAATAATTTTTGTAAGGGTGTAGTGTTGAAATTTTATGTTTGTTTAAGTTAATTGTGTCAATAATCTTTCTTGTGGTTAACTGTAATTAAATCCAGAGTTAACAGGATTATCTCAATTCACTAATCTATTCGAGATTTCTTCTTTATTCTCGTAGGATCACTTCCACTTGAGTAATGTCCGCTTTTCTTTAATACTGTTGTTAAATAAACTCTATTTTTTAAATTTATAAAATAAATTTAAAACCAAATAATTGAATTACAATATTTTATTGACAATTTTATAAAAGATCGATTATCAAATTATTGCTCGATTCTTTCACAGGGCGATCGATTGTTAATACATGTTATTGAATATAAATATTTTCTTAGGTTCTTTTAACAATTAATAGACAGAGAAGGGGCAAGGCTAGAAAGTTAGCATTCACAATAAAATACTTAATAGTTAACAAATACAAAATTATTTGATAATATATATAATGTTTATAAATGAAACGTTTATACCAAATGACGAACGCTGAATTCTAATAGTAGAGTTCGCTTTGCATGACGGGAGCCAACATGGCCGTCCTCCGTGCTGCTGGAGTTAATGTGGCTTCGATCAGACAAAATTTCTTTCAATAAAATCTGCCTAGTTCACGTTCCCTCGTCTCTGCAGTATGGAGAATTCCTTTTCGGGTTATTAGAGTTGTCCTGTTTAAGTGTTCTGTGTTCACTGCGATTAAATGTGTTGGATTATGTGTGTTCACTTCTGTCCATGTGTGTGTTGAAAATTGTAAGGTTCGTTTGGTTATGAATAATTCTTGTTTTATAGTTTTATTAGTTTATATCACTTGTATTCAGTTCAGTATTAATTGATTTCAATGTTTGTGGTGGTTGTGTTCACTGAATTTAGGTTTAAAGTAAAAATTTCCGTAACTCGTTTTTTATACTGTAGGCTATGCTCTACTTTTATACGCCATTAACGATTCTGATATAGGTTTTATTAGCGAGAGCTTCATCAACCGTACTCGACGAATGTTAATTTAGAAATGTTTTACTTCCTTTGTCTTCTGAAATATCTTGCTAAGTAAATATTAGAAAAGTATTGTTTCAATTTTTATTCGTTTCCTATACATGTAAAAAAGGTACTATACTCAGAATATATTTTGGTTATTATTTACTTTCATGAAATAGTAAATACATAATCGGTTTCTTTAATTCCATCCTTTTGATACCCATTAACCTAATTTTACAAAGTTTTTTTATTAAAATTCCCATATTTCTTTCATTTTGGAAAAGTAGGCTCAGTTTTTTGTTTCCTGTCCTTCTCCAAATATTAGCCATTTTAATATGTCATAATTAGGACTATAATAAATTTCAGATTTACCTAAAGGTTTATCTTTCCTTAATTTCTTGCAATTTTATTAATTGATTATCCTTTTAAATATAATTCATGAATTTATGACTGCCCCCTCAAAAATTTTTAGTTAATACATTTACAAAATTTTCAATAATTATATATATCCTTTAATATTATCCTTTTAAAGTACAGTATTAGTCATAGTATTTGGTGACTGATTCACCTTATATAAATTCCATCTGCTTACTTGGTTTGTTTAACTTAATTAATCAATTATGATGTTGTTGGAATTTCCTATTTGGCCTAGATTTTCTGGTTTTACATATAATGTTTTTGCCTAATACTGTTTCTATACCCCTTCTGACTTTCTTATTTTAATACAACATTATTTAAAATCTCCTTATTTAACAAATAAAACATGTAGTATTGTATTCCTACTAATAATCTAAACAATATTTAAAATTAATAATATGGTCTTCAAAGTCAGACATTTTAGTTTTTTAACTACTATTAATAACACATTTATAAACATTTTAAAAAGAGTATAGTAGTCATACTTAAACATTTTAGTATGGATTAACTCTGTTAAACATATTAAACATTTTTCTAATAATAATAAAATCTTATTCTATTCACCACTGAATTATGGAGTTCATAGGCTTAAATATATACATGACAAGCCATTTAATTTTATTTATTATGGTTGCAGTCTTATCTGTTTCTATTTTGGGTACTACATTTTTATTCCCTGTCACTTTATTTAATCACCACCTGCTTAGAAACATTAGTAATGTTTTCATAATAATATTTTATAAAATTTTATTCCTGTATAATAGAAAACACTAAAGTTGTTTTATGGTATACATATACTTAGTTGAAGTATTAGTTACACTTATACTTGAAGTTTATTTAATATATTGAAATAACTTGCACTGGTTCACTTATATTTTGGTTCTTATCTCTAATTGAGTTTTACAATGTTTCAAGACCAAAATCTTAGTTATAAGGGATTATGAAGATTTGTTTATTTCATTACACAATAACTTTAGTGGGTGCACTTCTACTCACAACACTAAACACTTTGTTTATAACTATTTTACATTTAATATCAGGTTTTGGGGTGTTATACTTTCTTTGTGACTTTTTACGCTTTTTCGGGGTTGGTTATATTCTTTTGTAATAGGTTTCCCTTGGGTACATCTTGTAGTCCTTCCATCCTTACTATTTTGTCTCTTGAAGATTCTTTCTTCTTGGTTTCTTCAAGTTCATATGATTTTACCATGTCCGTTGGTCTGTTCGGGGTATCTTCTTTACTATATGGTTATCTTGGTACATTTATTTATTCTGGGTATCTTCTTTACCTACTCCTATGTTACCTGGGTATTATTCTTATTTTATTTTAGTTTTTTAGGGTTTATATATCTTTATACAATTTTCTTGCATGTTGGTTCTTTATTATTATTTTTTCCATTCATGGTGGTATTTTATTTCGATATTTATTGTTTTCATTTGAATATTTCATTTACATTTATTGTAATTGATATTTCATCATGATCATATCTGGATCTTTATTTAGTGGATTATCCATCATGCTACAGATTGCTCTCCTCCAGAAGTGATTAGTTCATTTCTATTTTTTTTTCTTGATATTCGAGCTTACATATATTTTATTTTTATATTGATCTTCCTTGATAGTAATAGTCACCTGAGGTTTATTATTTTATTTTCATATTCTTACAACTTGGTGTTTTATCCCTGGGATATTTATTCCCTAACACGTGAGCTGGGGCAGTTCAGAGAGGCACTGTAGGCTACATACTCTGTGCTGGCCATACGTCACTTCTAATTGAGTACAGAGGCAAATCATCTCTGCTCAAAAACATAACAATACTGCTGGACTTATCTACAGACAGTTATTAATAAAAATTATATAAGAATAGTCCTTTTTTATGACTATTAAAAAATATCTTTTGATACTTCACTTTGTAATTGCTCAGATCTGTTAATACTTCTAAGTGATTTTCCTTCTCAGTTATTCTTCTGACTGGTTAGCTCTACTGTTATTTTATTTCTTATTGTGGTGGGAAGCTCGTTTATTCATATAATTATCATTATTTATTAAGTATAAAATTTTTTTTGTTACTTCTCTATTCTTCTTTTGTTGTTATTGCAATCTGCTTCTTGTCATTGGTAGCATATATTTTCTGATATTTTTGTTTGTTTCTTAGTTCTCATGAATTGTTCCACTAGTTCTATGTTCTAGCATTTTCTTTTACTTGTCTTTATTACAATCGACATTTATTTTATGATCATATTCATTTTTGATTTATTTACATATAAATATATTTTTTTTCTTTTTCACAAATTACTTCGCTCTTGTTTTCTATTCAAATGAATTCCTTAATTATCATTTTTATGTGGTCATTGTTTCTCTTTGTATTGTGTCAAATTTTTATTATCCTTATTTTAACATAAGTTTATTCCTTTAATTGTATTAGTGTTTTTTATTTCCTTTTCTTTCTCCTTTAAAATTATTTCATCCATTGTTTGTGGTAAGATGATCTTGTTATATATTATCATTTGTTGGAATTTTATTCAACTTCCATTTCTTTTCTCTAATTTCATAATTAGTTCATAAATATTTTGGTTGTAAGGTGTGTTTACTATATTAGTAAATTTCGTGAATATATTTCACAATTATTTTTCTTTCTACTTTCCATAATGTTTTTCATGGAAGCCTGGTTATATACACCCTTTATTCTCCCAGAACCCATCTCCTTTATTTCATAAGTATTATTGTTTTTGGTTTTGGAGACTATATAGTGTCCCGTGTATAGTAATAACAACTTCTTTGTTATTCCTTCCAGTGTGCTGGGTAATTCCCGATTCTTCAATAATATTTTTTCTCCACTTGTATATGTTATGATTTTACCACTATTCCTTTCATACTTGTTTCGCCGTTTCTCCTGGTCTTCGGCCACCTTGTTGTAAAATTTTATCTTATCAAATGTATAAGCATTATTTCTTGGTTATTCTAGTATTTCTTCGATCTCTCGTGGGGGTGGTTTCTCGTACATGGCGGAATATGGGGTAACTCCTATGGCTGGGTGATATGCCAAGTTGAGGAATTCTTCTGTGGCTTCTAGATAGTCTTGCCACCTTCTCTGTTGATGGTGACAATAGGTTCTTAATATCCTCCCCACTTCTCGTAACACCCTCTCTGCCGGATTACTGCTCGGATGGTAGACCGAGGTTTTGTATGTACGAACACCCATAGATAGTAGGGTATCCCGCCATTTTTTCCCCTTAAACTGGGTTCCATGATCAGTGATGATCAAAACTGGTTTCCCGATGTTTGGGAAATACTGGTCTATTAATATTTCCAGAATTTTCCTTGTAGTTGCCCGATTAGCTGGGTATAGTTTAACGAACTTAGTGAAATGGTCCATGACAATTATCAGGTACTTATATCGGTGATGACCGCCACTACGGGGAAATGGTCCGCAAATGTCCAAGAATACCTTCTCCAATTTTTTCTGGGATGTGATAGGAATCATCATGCCTTCCTTCTTCTCATTATTTGATTTGACGAGTTGGCAGATACGGCAACATCTGATATACATCCGGACCTTCCGGTTTACATTTTTTATGTGGCAGCTCTCCTCCAAAGCCTTAATCACCTTTAAGGCGCCCATATGCCCATATCGTATATGGTAATTAATTATTATCTCCTTTTCAATATGGGTTGGAATAATTACCTTCCAGGTCTCCTGCCTTAAGGATGGCTTAATGAATAATATTTCGTTTTTCAACTGATAATATTGAGCGATAGTTTCGTCCCCTTCTTCTAATCTAGTTTTTATATTTCTCAACTTTGGGTCCGCTTGTTGGTGGGTGCTCAGGTTTGTTAATAAGGTGGCTAGATTGGCTCTGGTGCTAATAATGTGGTAGATTTTTAGTACACTTTCTTCCTCTCCCTCGAATGTTTGCTTTTCCACATCAACCCGTGATAATACATCTGCAACGACATTCTTTTTTCCTAGGATGTACTCCCATTTTATATTGTATTCTTGAAGGGCAAGTATCCACCTGGTCAGCCTTCTGTGACTCAATTTGCACCTCCTCAGGAACGATATGGATTTATGATCTGTCTGGACGGTAACGGGGTAACCTAAGATGTATGTGCGGAATTTGCCACACGCGAATACTACGCTCAACAGCTCCTTCTCAGTGACATTGTAGTTATTTTCGCACTGGTTTAATGATCTACTTGCGAAGCTAATCACTAGATGTTCGCCCTCCTCATCTTCTTGATATAGCGTTGTTCCGAGGCTAATGTCGCTGGCATCACAATTTAGGAAAAAAGGTCTTTTAAAATCAGGGTGGCGAAGTCTTATGGTTTCCAAAAATTTGTCCTTAATGAGTTGTAAGGTCTCATTCTGCTCTTGACCCCAGATCCATTTATTCTTAGATGACAGTTGGGGTTGAAATCTTGCAGTCAATTCAGAATATTGTTCCTGGAACTTGCGGTAATAATTACAGAGTCCCAGGAATGACTGTAATTGCCTTCTATTCTTTGGTGCTGGAAATTTCTGGATCGCTTCTACCTTTTCTGCCGACGGTGAGATACCTTGGTCATTCAAGTTAAAACCCAAGAATTGAACTTCCTTAGCAATGAATTGAGATTTTTCCAGTTTAAGCGTGATGTTATTCGCAGCCAATTTCTTCAGTACATGTTCCACATGGTAGCAGTGTTCCTCCCATGTTTCTGAGGTTATAAGCAAATCATCTACATACACGGTGGTAAATTGTAGTGCTTCCTGGCCAAGTATCTTGTCCATGCAGGCCACAAAGATGGCGACCGAATTTACGAGTCCGAAGGGCAGTCTCTTAAATTGATAATTACGCCACTCGAATATGAATGCCAGATACTGGCGACTTTGTGGGTGTAATTCCACCTGCCAGTAGCCGCACACCGTGTCCCAGGTACTAAAGTACTTGGTACCATGGAAACATTTTAAGATATCTTCTATCTCACCGGGCGAGGTCCTGTCATTGACGATCATCTTATTTATTTCTCGTGCATCTAGGCAAAGATGGACTTGTCCGTTTTTCTTAGGAATAGCCACGATAAGACTGGTGTATGGGGATTGGCTACTCTCTATAATGTCACGGTCAATCATTTTATTTATTTCAGCTCTTACTGCTTCCTTTCGTGAATGCGCGATGGGATACATCTTCCGGTTAAAATCCACTGTATCTCTAAATTGCAGAGTACATTGGCAATTTTTTACCTTACCGGGTTCGTCGGAAAATACTGAGCGATATTGTTCATAGATGTTTATTAATTGATTTGCTTGGTGTATTGGCAACCTTTCCTTAGTGATTCCGCCCTCGAAATCCCTGATTTCCTGGATCTTTTGGGACCATAAATCCTCGTCAGAGTTATCGTATATGATTGGTTCCAATAAAGAAGTATTGTTGATATAATTTATTTTTCGGATTTGTTGGTGGATATCGCTGGGAATTACTGTTTCGCTACCTACCAAGTCAGCCGTCCTGGTGAGTCCGTCTGCACACATTGATATTTTTTCTCTGTGTAAATCGATTATTGCAGAGTTCCGTCTGAGCACATCGCAACCCACTAGTATGTTAAAAGGCAATCCGATCGCAACTAAGAATATCATGTCAATTGCTATACCACAGCTAATCACGTTCATGGAAACTTGTCTTCTGATTGTTTTGTTTTGGTGGCCGGTAGCACCTATTAAAACAATATTATTTATCGGCAATGTCGGCAATATCTTACCACATTCCCTTTGGATTCTCTCCAACTCTGTTATACTAATTATAGACACATTTGAACCAGTATCGATCATTAATTGTGCGGGGATTCCTTCTACTTCCGCATTGATATATATAATCTTGTTGCTTACACTATTGAGGCTAGTGTCATCCCCCTCCAATAGTTCGTGTCGAATATTTTTCAAATAATTGCAACCTATTATTGTTATTTTATTTGTGTTAGTTGTTCTTTGCAACTCGTTTTGATACCCAGGAGATAGGAGCAGTAAAGGGGCATGATCATTTATTACTGCCTCCTCCCGTTTAAATTCTCGTTATCATTATGTATATTATTCGCACTGATTGATGCATCAGTCGGGATACCTTGAGTGGGTCCCTGCCGCTCTGTGCGATGATCCAACTGTTGTTCTCGGTTTATTTGCCGTTCTGTATTGTCTAGACTGGTACTTCGTCTAGGCCGACTATCCCTCGGATCGTCACGTTCTCGGCTCCTCCACCGATCCTCGTATTCATGATAGCTGTTCCGCCGCTGATGGTAGTATCTTCGTTGGCGACCGTCTTTAGCTCGTATGAAGTTTACTCTTGGTCGGCAAAACCTATTATTACCTTTGTTTTGGTTTGATGGATACCCACGATTATTATTATAATACCTTTCTGTATTATTGGGGTTTGGGTTTCTCTGACTATTAACGTGGGAATTTTGGTAATATTGATTCCTATTACCTTGGTAACCGTTATTAGTTCTAAAGTTATTTTGGTTACCCGGAACATTGTTATATTATTATTATGATTGTTGTTGTTGGTGTTATTTTGGGGATTGGCGCGGTTTCCTTGATAGCCATTGTTGTTATTATTATTGCCGTTATTGGTGTACTGAAGGTTCCTTGGTTCCGGCTGATCATTCCTCCTTCGGCTTTGTCTGTAATATTCTTCATTTTCGTAGTTTTCCAGAAGTTCCGTCATAGCATGTATTGTTTTGATCTGGCTGCCTCTCCTTGCTCGGATTACTTCCTCATCATAATGGTATGACAATTTATTGATGAGGCATTCTTCGGGTATGGCTGGTTCTAAATGCTTTGCCATACATACTTTTCCGAGGAAGTATGAAGTCATCGAGTTACCTATGTGCGGTTTATATCGGCCGTGACATATGTTGTCACGTATTAAATTCTGGATAGTCTCCGACCAGTATTTGGCCTTAAATAAGTTTTTGAACTGTTGGTAATCATTTATCTCGCTCTGGTTAGCCATCCACCAATTGTCCGTCATTTCACGAAATGATTCGTCCAATAGCTCCCTGTTGTTGACCCATCTGTTGCCTCTATGTTTGGCAATGTACTCTTCTATTCGGGCCAAAAACTCCATTGGCTTCCTTTTGTATTGGCGAAAGTTTAGCCATTCCCTATTCTCATTTATGGGAATATTCGTGAAGTTAGTTGGTCTATTTCGGATTACCTCCATCTCTTCCTGGCTCTGCCGCACTTGACCGGTGATATTCGTCATTACTACTTCCATTCCATCGCACCTTTCAGTAACTTGGTTACGTACCTTACTCAACTCATCCTGTGCTTCCTTTCGGTTTTCTTCCCATTTTTTCTTATGGTGTTCTTCGATCTTTGTTATTTTGGTATTTACGACTTCCTGTACTTCCCACTCAGTCTGGCGACATCTTTCGTCAACTTCCCTGATTTGTTGGTTTATTATTATGGTTTCTTCTTCCAATTTTTTATTTATAGATTTCTTATTGTCGTTTATTTTCCTACTCAACTCTTCCTTCGCAAACTCTATTCTCTCGTCTACCTTGTTCATATTTTCCTGGTTGACTTCCCTTAATTCTTCTCTTAGTAGTTGGTTATCCTCTCTCAATTCTTCCAATTTCTCCCCCATCTTCTCTTCCATTTTCTTGTTATTTTCCCTTAACTCTGTCTTCAATTGCTGGTTGTCGCTTTCCACCTTCTTACTATTTTCCTCCAGCTTCTCTTCCATCTTCTTACTGGTTTCCTCAATTCTCTTATTGGTGTTTTCAATTTTGTCAATCAATTCTTCCTTGGTTGATTTGAATTCTTCCTTGGTTGATTTGAATTCTTCTTTCAAAGACTGGTTGTCCTCCTTCAAATCTTCCAATTTTTTATTTAAGGATTGGTTGTCTTCCTTCCTTTCTTTATTCGATTCTTCTTTTGTAGAATCCATTTTTTCCTCCATCTTCTTACTATTTTCTTCCATCTTCTTACTAGTTTCTCCTATGTCCTTTCTTAATTCCTCTTTTGTTGCATCCATCTTCTTACTAGTTTCATTAATTTTCTCCATCATCTGCCTGAACATTTCTTGTATTGCCATGTTCTCTGTTTGCGTGGGTTTTTCAGGTTGTTCCTTTGGTGGTGTGGTCTGTTTAGGCTCCATTGGGGGTAATAACGTTTCTACATCTTCCACGGGTGTTGCCTCCTTGTCCTCCATGTTAATTTCTTTTTCGGCCTCTGCCGCCCTTTTCTTTGAATTCGCACGACGTTGCATTTTGTCTCTTTCTCCGACTGTATATCCGCTGCCAAGTAATTGGGCAAGTTATATTAGCCTTTCAATCCCTAATTGAAGCCCTTTAGTTGGACGCCAATTTGTAATGATTCGCGCGTTTACAAATGAAAATTGTTATTTAATTTTTTAAGAAAATTAAATATTTGTTTTGAAATAAAAAAAAATTTTGTTTTATAATTTAGTAAATAATTTTTGTAAGGGTGTAGTGTTGAAATTTTATGTTTGTTTAAGTTAATTGTGTCAATAATCTTTCTTGTGGTTAACTGTAATTAAATCCAGAGTTAACAGGATTATCTCAATTCACTAATCTATTCGAGATTTCTTCTTTATTCTCGTAGGATCACTTCCACTTGAGTAATGTCCGCTTTTCTTTAATACTGTTGTTAAATAAACTCTATTTTTTAAATTTATAAAATAAATTTAAAACCAAATAATTGAATTACAATATTTTATTGACAATTTTATAAAAGATCGCTTCTCAAATTATTGCTCGATTCTTTCACAGGGCGATCGATTGTTAATACATGTTATTGAATATAAATATTTTCTTAGGTTCTTTTAACAATTAATAGTCAGAGAAGGGGCAAGGCTAGAAAGTATAGCATTCACAATAAAATACTTAATAGTTAACAAATACAAAATTATTTGATAATATATATAATGTTTATAAATGAAACGTTTATACCAAATGACGAACGCTGAATTCTAATAGTAGAGTTCGCTTTGCATGACGGGAGCCAACATGGCCGTCCTCCATGCTGCTGGAGTTAATGTGGCTTCGATCAGACAAAATTTCTTTCCATAAAATCTGCCTAGTTCACGTTCCCTCGTCTCTGCAGTATGGAGAATTCCTTTTCGGGTTATTAGAGTTGTCCTGTTTAAGTGTTCTGTGTTCACTGCGATTAAATGTGTTGGATTATGTGTGTTGAAAATTGTAAGGTTCGTTTGGTTATGAATAATTCTTGTTTTATAGTTTTATTAGTTTATATCACTTGTATTCAGTTCAGTATTAATTGATTTCAATGTTTGTGGTGGTTGTGTTCACTGAATTTAGGTTTAAAGTAAAAATTTCCGTAACTCGTTTTTTATACTGTAGGCTATGCTCTACTTTTATATGCCATTAACGATTCTGATATAGGTTTTATTAGCGAGAGCTTCATCAACCGTACTCGACGAATGTTAATTTAGAACTGTTTTACTTCCTTCGTCTTCTGAAATATCTTGCCAAGTTAATATTAGAAAAGTATTGTTTCAATTTTTATTCGTTTCCTATACATTTAAAAAATGTACATTATACTCAGAATATATTTTGGTTATTATTTACTTTCATGAAATAGTAAATACATAATTGGTTTCTTTAATTCCTTCTGCTTAATTTGATACCCATTAATCTAATTTTACAAAGTTTTTTATTAAAATTGCCATATTTCTTTCATTTTGGAAAAGTAGGCTCAATTTTTTGTTTCCTGTCCTTCTCCAAACATTAGCCATTTTAATATGTCATAATTAGGACTATAATAAATTTCAGATTTACCTAAAGGTTTATCTTTCCTTACTTTCTTGCAATTTTATTAATTGATTATCCTTTTAAATATAATTCATGAATTTATGACTTCCCCCTCTGAAATTTTTAGTTAATACATTTACAAAATTTTCAATAATTATATATATCCTTTAATATTATCCTTTTAAAGTATAGTATTAGTCATAGTATTTGGTGACTGATTCACCCTATATAAATTCCATCTGTTTACTTGGTTTGTTTAACTTAATTAATCAATTATGATGTTGTTGGGATTTCCTATTTGGCCTAGATTTTCTGGTTTTACATATAATGTTTTTGCCTAATACTGTTTCTATACCCCTTCTGACTTTCTTATTTTAATACAACATTATTTAAAATCTCCTTATTTAACAAATAAACATGTAGTATTGTATTCCTACTAATAATCTAAACAATATTTAAAATTAATAATATGGTCTTCAAAGTCAGACATTTTAGTTTTTTAACTACTATTAATAACACATTTATAAACATTTTAAAAAGAGTATAGTAGTCATACTTACACATTTTAGTATGGATTAACTCTGTTAAACATATTAAACATTTTTCTAATAATAATAAAATCTTATTCTATTCACCACTGAATTATGGAGTTCACAGGCTTAAATATATACATGACAAGCCATTTATTTTTATTTATTACGGTTGCAGTCTTATCTGTTTCTATTTTGGGTACTACATTTTTATTCCCTGTCACTTTATTTAATCACCACCTGCTTAGAAACATTAGTAATGTTTTCATAATAATATTTTATAAAATTTTATTCCTGTATAATAGAAAACACTAAAGTTGTTTTATGGTATACATATACTTAGTTGAAGTATTAGTTACACTTATACTTGAAGTTTATTTAATATATTGAAATAACTTGCACTGGTTCACTTATATTTTGGTTCTTATCTCTAATTGAGTTTTACAATGTTTAAGACCAAAATCTTAGTTATAAGGGATTATGAAGATTTGTTTATTTCATTACACAATAACTTTAGTGGGTGCACTTCTACTCACAACACTAAACACTTTGTTTATAACTATTTTACATTTAATATCAGGTTTTGGGGTGTTACACTTTCTTTGTGACTTTTTACTGTTTTCCGGGGTTGGTTATATTCTTTTGTAATAGGTTTCCCTTGGGTACATCTTGTAGTCCTTCCATCCTTACGATTTTGTCTCTTGAAGATTCTTTCTTCTTGGTTTCTTCAAGTTCATATGATTTTATCATGTCCGTTGGTCTGTTCGGGGTATCTTCTTTACTATATGGTTACCTTGGTACGTTTATTTATTCTGGGTATCTTCTTTACCTACTCCTATCTTACCTGGGTATTATTCTTATTTTATTTTAGTTTTTTAGGGTTTATATGTCTTTATACAATTTTGTTGCATTTTGGTTCTTTATTATTATTTTTTCCATTCATGGTGGTATTTTATTTTGATATTTATATGTTCTCATTTGAATTTTCTTTTATATTTATTGTAATTGATATTTCATCATGATCATATCTGGATCTTTATTTAGTGGATTATCTGTCATGCTACAATATCAATTAAAAAGAAAAGTAAAATAATAATGTCCAAAACCAAGGGTAAGATTCTTGCATGTTCCGTCACACATGTTGGTTATCAAAGAGCGGTTGCCTAGATTAGGTTTAAAATTATTAGTAGGACATAAAAGCTATCAATAACCTAGTACTTCTGCTTATAATTTTAAGGTATCTGATTGCATGAAAATGAATGCCCACTGTACATTTCTAAATGTGGTCCACACTATGAATTTTTTTTCACAGTATGGACATGTACAATTTTTTATCATGTTAATATGTGAGATGCTATCCAAAAGGTCCTGAAAATTAAATGTTCTATTTAAAAGGTGTGTAGTACAGAACTGTGACAATAGGTGCCTATAGCAGCATCACTAAGGAACCAATCCACTGTTTATTGTTGTTATGTGTTTACATTGTACGATTAAGTTAGTGGTACTTCACAATTGCCTACATGACTGATTTAAGTGGGCAAAGATCTTATGTTACATTCCATTTTAAACTTGGGAAGAAAGGAACAGAAACACACCAAATGTTGAAACAAGCTTTTGGCAGTGAAGTTATGTGCCAGGCTGAAACCTACAAGTGGTTTAACCATTTCAAAAGTCACAAAACATCTGATGAAAATAAACATTCTGAATGCCTTTCAATATCATCACCAACACTAATGCTGCCAAAGTTCATGAAACAGTTCATGAAGATAGTTGTAGTTGTTCATGATAGCATTTGTCAAGCTGTCATATGGAATTTGCCAACATAATTTTTTTAGAAAAACTTGTAGCAAAATTTGAGCCAGTGTATGTATAGTTCATGTGTACAGGGAACTCCAAAAAATGTAAAAATTACCCAAACTTCATTTCCTGTTGAAGAAAAATGACTGAATGGGCATGACCCAGAAACAAACTGTGATGTTTTGAAACAGCTTCGAGGACAAGTCTAAAAGAAACGTTACTATATATAGGCCAACCAAACATGGGTGTTATACCATGACAAGGTGCCAGCTCATTCATCAGTTGCTGTGCATCAGTCTCTAAATTCTATGAAGAACATTCCCTATCCCACTTATTCGCCTAACTAAGCCTCCTGCGACTTCTTTTTGTTCCTAATAAAGAAATGTAGCTCAAAGGGAAATGGTATTTTGAAATGGTAGAGGAGATTCAAAACGCATTGCTGAAGAGGCTAATGGAAAATGACTTCTAGCAACATTTCCAAGCATTAAAATCATGCTGGGAACTGTATTCCAACAAGAATCTTTCACGAAACAGTGCTGACTTATGTTCACAAGGTTTGATTAAAAATCTAAAAAGTGAGAGACAGTCAGTCAGTCTGAGAAAATAGCATGCATCAATTAAAAAATAAATAAACTGGTGTCATATTAATTTAAACAGATTTATAACTAATGCACATAGTAGCCTAGTGTTAGTAATCTACCTAAAAGAACACAGCACAGTATTTAAAAAGAATACTTTATTTTTATCTATTATTACTAGAAGCTAAAAGGATTTAAAAATTATTTTTGTGTTTAAAAAGGTGTTCTGCAATAAATACTGCAAGTACTGTACTTATTAATGCACGTTTATTGTTATTTCAAACCCTACAACCTAAAATTTATCATACATATTACAACTGTTAAGAAGAAGACCGCAGATTATCTGTGGTTTTGGATTACTCAAGAGAACTCATCCCCCCCATTACCCTGGATAAATGGGAGTTTGAACCACACTAACAGACCCATGAACGCATCTGTTAAGTCAATCGGTAAACTCTTTTTCATCTGTTTATACAACAATATGTTTACAGCCATGTGCTGCAGAAAATTCAAATGAAAGTTCAATTGGTGATTGAATATGGGTCTATTGCCTCCATTGCTGTTTTTATTTAAGGCTCTGTATATTTCAAACTCTTAAAAAAAAGTTCATGTACACCCTTCCTCCAAGCATGTACAGCTTTAAAATTAGTTTTAAAATCTGTGTAAATAGAGAATTGTGTTTTTCTACGTCTCATTTAAGTAAATGTTTTCTAAGTGTTTTCTAAGTCACCAGCACATAATGCACAGCTTGTAACAGTAGTAGATAATCTGGTTGTACTGCTGATTGATATGTGTATTGTTATAGGCTTTGCTGGTTTTTACAAAGAATTATACATGTATGTGACCACTTATAATTGATTACCGAGACATTTGTCATTTACACATCACAAGTAATCCACACCCTACTGAAATGATGTATGAAAGTGTTAATAATTTTCAGTGTTTCATTGAGAAGAAAGTTTAGAGTGCGTTCTCTAGTGAGAAAGTAGAAGATTAAAGCATTCTTCCAGATTCATTACCATGTGTAAAGTGATTAATGTGAAAGGCAGTGGCGGCTGGTAATGTTTTTGACTGGGGGGGGCAAAATTTAGTTGTACCCATATATTATATAAAAAAAGTCACCAGTAGAAACTAAATTATTGCTATTATCATCAAATAATTGTAAAATTGAATCTTTTGCTTCACTACTAAAATTATTGTTAATATCAAAAACCTACCTTGCAAACTACCAATATTTAAACAGTGTTTGAAACAAATTATTTATATACCTAAGCAGTTCACGTTCCTAAACTTAAATATTTAAGAAATTATATTATTAAATTTACTAAATTACTAAATAAAATATATTTGTTCCCTACCTTGGATTAGTTTATTTGCTTGAACATGAAATCCATTCTCCTCTCCTTTTGTTTGGCAAAATGGTCAATAACTAATTCATTGAAATTAGGAGTTATTTCTAACATTTTTTTTCTATTGAACACATTCCCAGAGCACTTAGTCTGTCCTTTTTCATTGTATTACGTGTAAATGTTTTAATGCGTTTGAGAGTTGAAAAACATCATTCATTTTCTGCTGTAGTCATAGGGATTGTACAAATAATTTTTAATAGTTTTACCAGTTCGGGAAAAACAGTAACTAGATTGTTTTCATATACAAAATTGAGTAGAACCAATGCGCCAGTTGCCTTTGTGAAGTCAGGCCTGCGGTATAGAACTACCAGTTCATGTCTTAATGCAGTTTCATTTAAATTAAATTCTTTAGCAGCAATTTGTAACTGTGTTTCTGGAAAGATAAGCTGATGTTTAGAAAACAGGGTTGGTTGCAACAAACCTGCTATTGCTAAATGGTCTGAAAATAAAAATCTGTCGTCTATGTTGGTAACTATTATGTCACAAACTTCTTTAGCTACAGTCCTCTTGCTTTCATCAAAACGTGACCTTTTTGGATTTTGTGATGATTCTCCAAAATCATTTGTTGCAGACAGACTGGCATCAAAATCAATATAATCTCTAACGTTTTGAATGTGTGACTTGAATGAGGCAACATACTGGTGTGTTTTAATACTGTCAATTTCTACTTGCTGTAATTGATTAAACAAAATGTCACAGGCTGGCATAATTTTGTTAAAAAATGTTAACCAAAAATTAAAATCATCATTATTTAATGTGTTTTTCAGTCCTAGTGCTTTCTGAACAGTGGACTTGTCACTCTCGTCATCTATGATTTTTTCAAGAACAGCGGAAATGTCATTTTTATGAATAAATACTGTTGTCACACAACGGGATTTAAAATTCCACCTGGTATTAGAACATTTTGGGAGACGTTCTTTACTATTTCATCAAGTATCGCAGGTCGCTTGGAAGATCTTGAAAAAAATGTTGTAAAGCCATCTAAATTACAGAAAAATATTTTTACTTGCTTGTTTTGTGATGCAGCGCGCTCAATAATTAAAATTAGTTGATGGGCATAGCAGTGTATATACTGGGCATTCTTGTACACAGCTTTAACTTTTGCTTGAACACCGTTATGTTTTCCACTCATTACTGCTGCCCCATCATAACTTTGTGCAATAATTTTATTAGGCATCTTATCAAGTTCTAATTTTGCTAATTCTTCAAAAATAGTATTACTAATACCTTCAGCGGAGTGATCTTGTGGACTGACAAAACTGATAAATCTCTCATATAATTTTCCGTTCAATTCATACCTCACAACTAACACAATTTGTGACAGAGTGGCACAATCCGTGGTTTCATCTGCTTCAATTGAAATGTAGTCAGTTTCATTTATTTTTTTTTTATTAGTCCAATGCACACTGCATAAATAGAATCCAAAATTTCATTTTGAATTGTTTTAGAAAGACCAACGAAAACCCTATTGTTTGTTTTTTCAATATGCTCTCTTAAGGTGCTATCTAGGCCTGCCATTAAATTTACTAAGCCCCTAAAAATACCTGGATTCTCAGATGTGTTTGTTTCATCATGTCCCCTTAAAGCTAGTTCAAATATTCCACAAAACTTTATACAGTCAATTAACTTACTTAGGATGTATCTGTTCTTAGAGACTTCTTCATTATGCTGTTTAATTTTTAATCTATATGCACTGTCTAACTGGCAACTAATATTGACTTTTCCTAACAATGAATATTCAATACAATTGTTCATATGAGTTTCACTAATTTTGTTTTTTTATTTTTTCTCCCAAATGTTTCAAGTCCTTAATTCCATTTTCAGTCCAGACTGAATCACTATTTAGGTTCATCACCAAACACACATAACAAAAAAAGGAATTGATCACCTCACATCCACATATCCAATCAGCATGTAACAGTTTCTATTAAATTTTCTTGTGTAGTTTTTTTTACTTGATGCTGGTCTGTCCGTTTTATAATTTTGTTGTGTAATATCTAAATTCGGTTTTGGTGGCCCTAATTTTTTTAGTTCCATTTTCTTTTCGTAAGTAAGTGAATTTGAAATAATCAAAAGTATAATATTACTTACCGAATTCATAGCCATTTTAATCGTTTCTAACAAATACGCACAGAACACACAGAATAAGTTACACGTTTATGTACACAAGGTTCGACAAAAACACTATCGTACACAGAATACACTGCCTAATAAAGAATAAATTATTAGAACATTACGTTTACAAAAAAAAGTACAACAAGAACACAATCAAAACTATATAAAACACAAGAGAAAATATATGCACTATGAGAAGTTTTGAACAACGCTCTGTTTCTCTATGAATTTAGCTGCAAAACAGAAAGCGGCCACAGTCCCACCTGTGATGGCGGATGCTCATTTAAATGCATAGAGATGTGTATACGTCTCTTGCCCCGCTCCCCGAAAGAACGGCCTATTCAGGGAGGGCTACAGCGAAACCGTCCCAGCTGCGGGGCCATGCTGAAAACATCGGGTGATCGCTATTAGTCGCCCCAAAAATATCTTTCAATAAGCATACTACACATTATAGTTATATTATTGACAAGTTTAATTTGCCAATTTAGTGGGAGGGCTGCGCCCTTTTGCCCTCCCTGTACAACCCGCTACTGGTGAAAGGAGAGAAAAGCTGTGATACACAGAATTGCAAAATTACAAAAAAACATATGTGATAACTGTTTTCAACAGCACATATTCCCCCAGCACCACAATTGGGATTGCTGTCATTTAGTTTTGATATACCCCATTTCAATAATTTCAAAAGTGAACACCATAAACAAGAAAACTGCAAAAATTAATTACCAACTTCAGGGTGAGTTTACTGTCTAGCTGATGGAGACAGGTCAGGGATTGGCAGCCAGGAGATATTATTAAAGATGAAAAATGTGCTAAATATGCGTTCATTGTAAGTACAAGTATCGAATAACCATAACAATGGGTACTTAGGGGAATTTGCAGAATAAAAAAATGCTTCCTGAAGGTGGTACACAATCCCAAACAAATAAACTAAATTGTGTAATTTTACATATGCAGAACTAGGAAGTAAAATGGTTGGTTACAGATACATGGTTTGGGTACTACTTGCTCGAACAATATGGATACATACATTTGACTGTAAACTATTGTATGTCCTAGCAAAACTTAATAGTTTTGGATTGTTATATTTATTGTTAAGTCATTGTTTAAATAAGTTACCTGATCAACAAATATGTTAGGACTAAATTTTTTTTAAATCTGGCTCCATCAAAACATCTCTCCATCTACACACATTTATAACACTTGGAAAATTCATCAAGACTATAACTACGTCAACATGTCAACTGTATAACACAATTACCTTTAATTGGTTGTATAACTGGTGCATATATGGAAATACTGTAACTTCTATAATCCTGAAGCTAGTACAAACTACCACACTCATATTTTATACACACAGATTTTTTTCCTCCAAAGATTTTGGATGTTTTCTTTGTAGTATGCTGAAAAGATTATTATCTGTTTTAAAAGTGATTCTGATGTTAAATTTGTTAGAAAGTATTTGTGATATGAACTTATCATATATAGCTGTTATATACTTTCACTGTATTTCACTCTCTATTTTTTGGAGGGTAGTTCTGTTTTTGTTAAAATGGTTTACAAGATGCTATTGTTACAATGTTTTTACATTTATATAAAGAATAGATACAAAATTTTAATTGAGAACACGTACACTCAGGATTCTCAGTTTTAAAATAATATTTTAAGGTTTCTCTTTCATAAGATTAGGTTTTGTTTGTAGTACATAAAAAATTACAGTTTGCTTTAAAAGCAATATTGATATTAAATTTGTAAAATTTATTATAAAATACTTTTGCCCTGTCAAATTTCTTTGACTTGTAATCACAACACATAATAACAGTTTTAGTACAAAATATATTGATTACCCATTGATATTGGCATCTATATACATATACATATATATATATATATATATATATATATATATATCATCACTTTCTGCTACAGTCCATTTCTTGATGTATTAATACTATAATATTTATGACTAAATTTACCTCAAGATATACTTTTTTCCTTTAGGAATAATACCCCTAAACAAACAAGAAACTGACAAAGAAAGAAATATAATATACCAAATTGGTTATGCAGATGGATACAATAAAAATACTATGATCAAAATAGAAAATAAAATCAAATACAAAATAAAAACTGAACAATTAAGAATTAATCAAACTGAACAACACATAAATAATAACAACAACAAAAAATGGGCCACATTCACATATATAAATAATAAAATGACAAAACTAACCAAACTATTTAAAAACACAGATATAAAAACAGCATACAAAACTAATAAAAATAAATTACAAAATCTAAATAGCTCACACAACAAAGATAATACAACAACCAACGGTATATACAAAATTGAATGCCAAGATTGCAATAAATGTTATATAGGACAAACAAAAAAACAGCTGAAAAAACGCTATTTTGAACACCTAAATGCATACAAAAAACCAAATATATATAAATTCAATTTAGCCACACATGCAATAAACACAGGACATGAATTCCCAGACATAACCAATGTAACACTAATAAAACATATACCACACAAAGGCACCATAATGAACATTTGGGAAAATTTACAGATTTACAAACATAAAACACAAAACAAATTAATACCAGAACAAATACAAATCAATACAAAACATGACACAATATTCAAAGCACTCAACATCGAAAATACACAAAATACAAAAACAGATACCACAACCACACACAATAATGCAACTTTAAAGGACCAAAGACCAACAAAACTACCTCAATAACATCCAGAAGCCAACACACAAATACCACACCAGAAACAAGATGGCGAAAGCTGAAGATGGGAGAACAAGATCTCCCGAAACATGTTCCTAAAGGAAAAAAGTATATCTTGAGGTAAATTTAGTCATAAATATTATAATATATATATATATATATATTATTATATAACTCGTGTCTCGTGTCCGCTTGTATACCTCTGTAAAATATAACAGTGTGTCTGAGTGTGAAAATGTGTCTGTGTTTCTTAACACTGCGTCCTCGCACGGCGATGTACCTCACGATATTTTGGCCCGTAACGAACGTACTGGGGACCAGGTATCGTGATTCCCGATTTGATGTTCAAACGTAGTGGATAATCTCCGGGAGGCGCCAAATTGTTTATAGAAAACAATTAAAATGTTTTGCTTATCAATGTTTTATTTGAACGAGGCGACGAATTCAATCTGTCCCGCCTTTTCTCAATTTCTTGTCAATCGAGATAGCGGTTGCTGGATTCGCTACTTGAGCGCTAGCCATCGCATTGGAAACCTTCACTAGACATTATATTTTTAAACATACACTTTGCTAATAGAAATAAAACACGATTTAACACACACAGTATAAATTTATTATTAATAGGAAGTTAATATTTTATAGACACAAGTTGTAATTAGTTTGTTCATATATAATTCTGCACCGGATAATTCTTTATAAGACTCTTACTCAAGGTTAAACGATCGACTTTTGAATACAAATAAACAGTAATGGCGTTCTATCTTGCCAATCAACAAATATTTCTGTCGATGTTTGTGAGTTGTTTGGATCACGTTAAAAGGTTCAGATGCAGTTACAACATTAAAAATACACAACCTTACAATGTTTTTTCCTTATGTAGGATAATGTGTAGTGGTAATTGTTTTGTTTAAGTGTCATACAAGATGTTTATAAGTCGTACATAAATATGAGGTTAGTTCTATAATTAACAAAATTTTCAGTGATATAATTTTATGGATCAATCCTTGTAAGAGAATAAAAATGATTTAGTGGTATTCAACATACATTGAGAAATGGTCAAAGTGCGTTTATTTTTTGGAAGTTGAAATAAATTAACTGATACTCAACAGCCTTGCAGTACGGTATTATTCGGGATGTCAAGAAGGAAGGATTATGGCATCAATATTGTTCGGCGTTCTTTATTCAGTCTTCGACATCGTTTTCAAAGTTGGTTTGTACTTATTTTGATCTTTCATATTGATTTAAATATCTTCTCCCTCTGGAAATGGCATTCTGCATACATCAGTCTTCTATACTCTCAATTTCTACACTTTGTTTTACTTCCAATATGTTTTAAACATTAAAAGGTGTTGTACAGACAATTCACGTCTGGCTTGCGATAGCGTCACTTTTTCAGTCATAATATTTAACGGTAATTACCTCGTTAAACGACTGTTTCCATGGTAACGTAATTATTCTCATTGGTTGAGCTCAAAATAAACACATTGTTTTCAATTTTCGAATTTCTTTCAAATCTTCCCATATCTTCGGACTTTCTTCCTCCTCTTATCTTCCTTCGGGGTTCTTATCTAAATGCACTGTCATTTATATTTTCTCACAAAGATTATTTTGGTACCCCACAATATTGGGTTTTATCAATTTTTCTAAGTTCAAAATTAATTCCATACTTACTAATTACATTTCTTTATTTATATAATTCCTTAATTTAATATCTGGTTTTTAATAATAACTACTATTCATCCTTGGTGAATTATTCACTTGGGATTTGTCCATTACATGGTGATTTTTGTACAATCAGTAATTGTTTATGTTTGACAGTTAGGCCTGTTTCACATTTAAGTAGCCATTACTGGATTTTTGTGGCTTCATACACAACATATTTCATTTAGTCCCAAATTGTTATTTTGCATTTGTAATTAAGTTTAATGTATCTGGATGTGTTTTAAATGGTAACGACTGTGTTATTCAACCTTACTTGCTAATTATTTGCTATTCATTTCCAATATAAAATAAAACATCTAGGCCTATGGTCTGTATGACTCTTACAGCCATATCCATTTCATAACTAGCAGTTTATATAATTCATTATTTCTTATTTGTTGTTCTGGTGCTAAACAATTCCACCTCTATTGAACTTTTTCCATTAAACTCCCCTTATAACATGGGTATTGAATTAATGTTGATACAAACTTATTTTCTAATGCTTTTACTCTCCCTTCCATATTAACACCATCTAATTACTTTTCCCTGTGAAACACACCTTTAAACTTTTACAATACATTTTTAAGTTAAAACAATATTATTTACTAGTCATTCCAGTGAATATTACTACTCAGTGTTCATTATTCACTGATCAAATGTTCTATCCTAAATACTATTCATTGTAACTGGTTAAATGTTATTGTTCACTCTTAACTAAAACATAAGTAATTTTACTAAGTCTTTAACTTAGCTTACACTCCTCTTACTATTTATATTATAGACTATATTTGTATTTATTGTTCACTAGCACTTTCTTAAATAGTTTAGTGTTCATTATAATTTATTTAGTGTTTCTTTAGTATCATATCACTCTAGTATAAATCACTTTCACTAATTCAACTTCCATTTATTTCTCATCATTTTATTCTCTTTCTCTACCCACTATCTATATAACATTATTAATATTGTGTCTTTCTTAGTTAATAAATTACATATATCCCTAACTCTTTTGGTTAGTGTATTTTTATACATTGTTTCATATTACTGACGGTTCATTATGGTCATTTTATCAATACTAACATTCATTAATAGTTTTGGTTCTCAACCGAATTTCATTGTCTTTATTATTTAGGGTTACACTATTTCTCCCTTCTCTATTTTTCATTACTTGTCTAGTTTTCTGGATGCGTTTCATCTCGTCTTCTTCCTTCTGGGTTTGTTCTCTCTTGGTTTTCATTCTTCTTCTTCTTCGTTCGTCTTATTTTCTGTATTTTGATTTCTTCACTGGTTTCTTAACTGGCCAATCTCTGGGGTTGGGTCAATGTCGTTCGTCTGTCAGTCTACTATTTTAGTTTCTTTATTAATCACTTTCAGTTTATTACACCTCCTCCTTCCATGATAATTACCATTTATTTATTTTTTACTATCTACATAATCTATTTATTCAAACATAATATCATTTAGCATTTTTTATACATACTTATTGTTATCAAAATTTATCTGAATTTGGTGATGTTATATAATGCTCTCCCACCAAAATTGATCATTTTATAAAACTTAATTCTAAGTTTGATGAAATTATCAATTGTATTGTATCATTTTCTTCTTAAACTCTCCTGCTTCTCACTCGATTTTTTATGCTTAATTCTGTATCTTTTACTTCCTTTCTCCTGATTCTTTTCTTCGTCATTTTTTCTTATTACGAACTGGCTTATTGATTTTTTATTATAAATTATTCCCTATAAATCTTATTTTCCCTAACTAACTTTACTTGGTAGTTGCAATCGATTCAGATGGGCTCTATTGGCTTACCTAACTCCGTCGTTCAAAACTACTCTTATTCTGAGATCAGGGGGACACCATCCCTGCTCAGTAAAATGATTGCTAGACTTATTCAACAGTCAATCTCAATTAATGAATCTTAAATATAGTCATCTCGTGACTCAACATAATAATCATAACATTTGTTGGGAATCTTTTACCCTTATATTTCATTATTGCTCAGTTCGAGTCATATATTTTTTCATCTTTCCTTATAGACACTACTTGGTAATACTTGAAGCATTGCTTTTTATTGATACAATTCAAATTTTTATTCATTTTTAATTACTTTTTGTTTCATCTCAATTCATATTACAACTCTTAGAACGTTTATTTTATTTATTTCGTTTTTTGATCATTGGTTTTCTTAATCTTACTTCCATTTCTTTCTAAATAGTATTGGAAGTTGGTCATTTTGATTGATATTATTTTTTTTTTTTCATAACTTTTTAAATATTATAGTAAGTTAGTGTTTCTTACTAGTTAGGAATGTTTTTGGCTCATTCCTTTATAGTACGTTTTGCTTTTTTGTGCCTCACATTTTGGCTAAAGATTATTGTAACTTAATCTTATTTTGTTAGGAATGTTTTGTAACTTCACTCCATTATTATTAATTTTTATTCAAAGATTATAGTAAGTTATTGTTTCTTATTTTATGTGGATTCTGGGTAATTTAATTTCTCCATTTTTATGATTGGTCTAAAATGTTCTCGAATTATCTGTGTAAGCTGTCCTTACATAACTTTTTTGAATTTTGAAATTCATTTTTTATCTATATTTATTCATTATTATTTATCAGTAAACTCACTTGCTGAGATTATTCTTCCTTTTTATTCCAACTAACTTGGTTGGCTTTTTTAAATTGAATTCTTTTCAGTTAAGTTTGATCGACATAGTATTTTTTAATCGATGCTTGGTTATATACACCCTTTATTTTCTGGTTGGTGGGGTTGGTTACTTCATATGTGTTGTTGCCCTTGTCTTGCGTGATAGTGTACGGCCCGACATATAGCAATAGTAATTTTTTAGTAATGCCTTCAATGGAGCTGGGCAATTCCCTGGTCTTTATTAATACACTCTCTCCTATTTGGTACTGGATCGTATGTGGATGATTTTTAGAGTATTTATTTTTCTGCTGTTCTACCTTCTCAGCAATTTTGTTATAAATTCTTCTCTTTTCAAATTGGTATTCGGCATTGATGGGAAATTTAATTAAATCGTTTATCTCTCTAGGTGGTGGGCGTTCAAACATCATCGAGTATGGTGTGGTTTCAGTGAAGTTGTGGTAAGCAAGATTTATAAACTCTTCGGTGGACCTTAAGTAATTGTGCCACTCCTTTTGTTTGTTATGTCAGTAGGTCCTCAGAATACGGCCCACTTCTCTAAGCACTCTCTCAGCTGGGTTACTGCTGGGATGATAAACAGATGTTTTGTATGTTTTGATACCATGTTCCCCGAGTTTATTTTTCCACAAATTTCCTTTAAACTGTGTCCCATGATCGGTTATTATGGCCGACGGGTCTTCCCACTTCTGGTATATAGTTGTCCAATATAATTTCAATGATTTTCTTGGTAGTAGCACGGTTAATAGAATATAATTTGGTATATTTGGTAAAGTGATCGAATATGATGATTATGAATTTAAATCTGTGCCTTCCTCCACTGCGAGGAAACGGACCACAAATATCAAGAAATACTCTCTCTAGTTTTTGGCTTGATATTATGGGTATCATCATACCCTCCTTCTTAGCATTGTTGCATTTTACCATTTGGCAGATTTGACACTTTTGTATGGTTCGGCTTACCTTTCGATAGATACTTTTGATATATACTTGCTCCTCTAGCGCCTTTACTACTTTCATTGCACCCATATGGCCGTAACGGATGTGGTAGTCCATGATTATCTGTTCTTCGGTTGTAAATGGGATTACCAGTTTCCATTCTCCGACGCTAGGGTTATTTTTTATGAATAATAAATTGTCATGTACTTTGTAATACTGTACAAGGGGTTCTTCTTCCTTCAGTATTCTTTCTCTGATACTCACTATCTTTGGGTCCACATTTTGCTGTTTGCTTATCTCCAGCATTATCTTTTCCAAATCTGTTCTGTCTTTAATGATGTTATATACTTTGACTAGCAACTCTTTTTCTCCGTCGAATGTTTGTTGCTGGATGTTGATACGTGATAATATGTCGGCAGCAATATTTTTCTTTCCTGGTATGTATTCCCAGTTGATATGGTATTCTTGCAATAGTAATATCCATCGGGTCAATCTTCCATGGCTAAGCTTGCATTGTTTAAGGAAAGATATTGATCGATGGTCACTCCTCACTGTTACGTTGTGCCCTAAAATGTATGTCCTGAATTTTTCACAGGCGAATACAACACTAAGCAACTCCTTTTCCGTGACGTGGTAGTTCCTTTCACATGCATTCAGGGTCCTGCTTGCAAAGCTTATGACCATATGTTGCCCTTTATCATCTTCTTGATACAAGACAGCGCCGACACTCACGTCGCTCGCATCACAATTCATGAAAAATGGTTTTTGGAAATCCGGATGGCGTAGCATGACGGTGTCTAAAAATTTTTCTTTTATTTGTTCGAATACCTTGTCTTGTTCGGCTCCCCATGTCCATTTATTTTTTGCGGATAACTGTTTTTGAAATTGTGCTGTTAGTTTGGAATAATGGTCCTGGAATTTCCGATAATAATTACATATTCCCAGGAAAGATTGCAGCTGTTTTTTATTTCTAGGTGTTGGGAACCTTTGTATTGCTTCAACCTTCTCTGCTGAAGGGGTGATACCTTCTTCGGTCAGATTAAAACCTAAAAATTGTACCTTGCTGGCTATAAATTTGGATTTGTCCAGCTTAAGGGTAATATTGTTATCAGATAACTTCTTCAAAACTGTTTCTACTCTATTACAGTGGTCTTGCCAGTTTGAAGATGTGATCAATAAGTCATCCACATAGATGGTAGTAAAGTTAAGTACCTCTTGTCCCAGTATCTGATCCATAAACTGGACGAATACAGCAACGGAATTAATTAGTCCGAATGGCAGTCTCTTGAATTGGTAGTTTCTCCCATCGAACAGAAAAGCTAGGTATTTTCTACTGTTCGGGTGTAGCTCTACCTGCCAGTATCCGTAGACTGTATCCCATGCGCTGATGTATTTCGTGCCATGGAATTTTTTAAGGATCTCTTCAATTTCGCTTGGGGACGTTCTATCATTTACTATCATCTTGTTGATTTCCCTTGCATCAAGGCATATTCTTACCTTGCCATCCTTCTTTGGTATTGCCACAATCGGACTTGTATATGGGGATTGGCTTAATTCTATTATATCCTCCTCCATCATCCGGTTAATCTCGGCCTTCACTGCATTTCTTTGAGAGTATGCTATAGGATATGATTTCTTCTTAAAATCTACGGGTTCCTTAAATATAATTTGATACTGATAATCCTTTACCTTTCCCGGAGCATCAGAAAAAATGTGTCAGTATTGATTATAAATTTTTATGAGATCCTCGGCCTGGTGAGCACTAATCGGTTGATCTCGTACTTCCCTTTGGAATTGTCGGATCTCTTCCAACTTGTTTGACCATATTTCTTCGTCCTCCCACTCATCCATTATCTTTACCTGTGCTTGTTGACAGTAATTATTCTGTAATATTGTATAACAGTGGTTTATTGAAGGTAAGTTGACACCCTTCACTATACTGGTTGTCCATACTCCATTTTCCGTGTTTAATGACACTTCTCCCTGCTTTAGGTTAATTATAGCAGAATATTGTCGGAGTATGTCACATCCCACAAGTATTGAAAATGGTAGGCCACTGGCAACAAGAAAAGACATAGTGAATGTCAGTCCTTCACTTTCAAGTTCCAGAGACACTTGTTTCCGGACAGTTTTGTTTTGTCTGCCGGTAGCACCGATAATTGTTATGTTATTTATTGGTAGAGTGGGTATAGGTGTACTACATTTTTGTTGTATTTTGTTTAACTCTATTTGGTCAATTAAGGATATGTTGGATCCAGTGTCGATCATTAATATTGACATTACTCCATTGATTTGGGTATTTACGTACACTATCTCACTATTTCGGCTGGGCATTGGTTGATTGCTTTCTTCGACCAATTCATCTCTGATATTTTTTAGATAATGCGTTGTAATTATAGTGATTATATCTTTCGTCGTAGTATTTTCCCCAAGAGATTGGTCCAGTGATGGGCTGTCCACAGTTTTCACTGGCCTTAAGCGTTTAAATGAGGGTTGACCTCATTGCCCCTAACATCATTAGTGTTTGATGGTTGGTTAGCGTTCGGCTCCTGTTGATTATTCCGGTCATCCACGCTGTTCCTGTGATCTTCTTCGAATGGGTGACTTCTCGTATCGGGTACCTGGTTAGAGTACGTTTGCCGATAGTTAGATGAGGGATAGTTTCTTCTTGGACTCCTTTGTCTTTGCCCCCTCATGTAATTTACCTGTGGCCGGTACCCTGGATTATTGTTCTGATTATTGTTGTTGTTTCCAGGGCGATAATTGTTGTTGTAACCATTCGATGGAAAGTTACCCCTGTGGTTGTTCCTGAAGTTGTTATTATTATTGTTTCCACTTCTGTTAAAATTTCTGGGCGCGTTATTGCCCCATGTGTTCCCTTGGTAATTGTTAGGGTTATTTACCGGTGTCTTATTATCTCCCTGTTGATTCTGTGACAATTGTCCCTCATTGGTTCTATTATTCCTGAAACTGTACCCTCTATTTTTCCTGTACTGCCACTCATGTTCATGGCTTTCCAATAAGCTAGCCATATCTTGGGTGGTCTTTACCTGGCTGTACATCCGTGCCTTTTGGATGGCGTCGTCGTAGTGGTAAGATAACTGTATTACCAGACACTCTTCGGGTATACGTGGCTCCAAATTCCTGGCCATGCAGATTTTTCCCAAGAAGTAGGAGGTAAGGGATTGTCCATTTCGGTTTTCATACCTTCCATTACTCAGGTTATTGCGGACCATGTTCTGAGTTGATTCAGACCAGTATTTAGCCTTGAACTGAGTCTTAAAGTCTTGAAGGTTTTGGATGTCTGGTCGGGTGGCAGTCCACCAGTTGTCATATGTCTCCTTGAACATTTCGTCCAGCATCCCTCTTATTGTAGTCCATCGAGTCTCTCGATTCTTGATGATTAACTCTTCTACCCTCTTCAAGAACTCAATAGGGTTTCTTTTATAATTACGGAAATTAATAGTATCTCTGTTGTCTGTGTTCATGACATGATTATTATTACATGGTCGGTCACGCCAGGCGTCCACTTCTTCCCGTAATGACTCTTCTATTCTGCGCATTTCGTCAATCCTTTGTTGGTTTTTGTCGACTTTGCTGTCTATTTTGTTTAAGTTGCTGTAAACTCCTTCCATTCGTTCTCCCAAGTCTGTTCGTACAGCTGCTACCTCTTTCTGGTTTTCTTCCCGGACTTGGTGTATGACCTGGTCTATCTGGGTACATCTTCTGACTGTTTCTTCATGGTCTTCCTCAATTCTTCTTTTATTCTCTCCTTCGAGACGGTTCATTTTATCGAGTACTTCCTTGCGGACTCCAGAAACATTTTCGTTGGTCTTCTCTAGCCTCTCCAACGTTTCCTCTAATTTGTCATTGATTTCCGTAACCTGCTGCTTTGCTTCTTCTCAGTACTCCACTAATTGGTGTGCCATTTGCAGCTTCATTTCTTCTTTATTTTTCTCGTGGTCCTTCTTCAGCTGTTCCTTCAATTCTTCCTTTAATTCTTCGTTTCTTTGCTGAATTTCCTCCATCAATCTTTGTTGTAATGTTTCATTATTTTGGTTGACTGTTTTCCTCAATTCTTCCTTAGTACTTTCATTTGTGCTCACTATTTTTTCATTGATTTGTTTCAAATTGTCATTGGTTTCTTTCTTCATCTGTTTCAAACTTTCCTCGTTCTTGTCGAATTTATTGTTCATCTCCTTCAAACTCTCTTCATTCTTGTCGAATTTCTCCTCCTGTTTCTTAAAATTTTGATTGGTTTCCTTCATCATTTCCATTAATTTCAGTATGTTCGGGTCTCCTCTAACTTCTCCTTTGTCACCTGCCTGTAGTTCAATTTCTTCTTCTTGTGTTGGTTCTGTTGTGGTTATTGTTGTCTCCACTTCTTCAATCGGTGCTCCTCCTTCCTCTTCTTCCCCTCTGTTTTCTTCCATCTCCTTCTCCTTCGCCAATTTTTTCGATAAACCTCTTGTGTGCATCCTGATTTCCTTTCGTGACCGCCGCTAGAACTTCGTATCTTCCTTTTTCAAGCCCCACCGGTTGGTCGCCAATTTATTATGTAACTCGTGTCTCGTGTCCGCTTGTATACCTCTGTAAAATATAACAGTGTGTCTGAGTGTGAAAATGTGTCTGTGTTTCTTACCACTGCGTCCTCGCACGGCGATGTACCTCACGATATTTTGGCCCGTAACGAACGTACTGGGGACCAGGTATCGTGATTCCCGATTTGATGTTCAAACGTAGTGGATAATCTCCGGGTGGCGCCAAATTGTTTATAGAAAACAATTAAAATGTTTTGCTTATCAATGTTTTATTTGAACGAGGCGACGAATTCAATCTGTCCCGCCTTTTCTCAATTTCTTGTCAATCGAGATAGCAGTTGCTGGATTCGCTACTTGAGCGCTAGCCGTCGCATTGGAAACCTTCACTAGACATTATATTTTTAAACATACACTTTGCTAATAGAAATAAAACACGATTTAACACACACAGTATAAACTTATTATTAATAGGAAGTTAATATTTTATAGACACAAGTTGTAATTAGTTTGTTCATATATAATTCTGCACCGGATAATTCTTTATAAGACTCTTACTCAAGGTTAAACGATCGACTTTTGAATACAAATAAACAGTAATGGCGTTCTATCTTGCCAATCAACAAATATTTCTGTCGATGTTTGTGAGTTGTTTGGATCACGTTAAAAGGTTCAGATGCAGTTACAACATTAAAAATACACAACCTTACAATGTTTTTTCCTTATGTAGGATAATGTGTAGTGGTAATTGTTTTGTTTAAGTGTCATACAAGATGTTTATAAGTCGTACATAAATATGAGGTTAGTTCTATAGTTAACAAAATTTTCAGTGATATAATTTTATGGATCAATCCTTGTAAGAGAATAAAAATGATTTAGTGGTATTCAACATACATTGAGAAATGGTCAAAGTGCGTTTATTTTTTGGAAGTTGAAATAAATTAACTGATACTTAACAGCCTTGCAGTACGGTATTATTCGGGATGTCAAGAAGGAAGGATTATGGCATCAATATTGTTCGGCGTTCTTTATTCAGTCTTCGACATCGTTTTCAAAGTTGGTTTGTACTTATTTTGATATTTCATATTGATTTAAATATCTTCTCCCTCTGGAAATGGCATTCTGCATACATCAGTCTTCTGTACTCTCAATTTCTACACTTTGTTTTACTTCCAATATGTTTTAAACATTAAAAGGTGTTGTACAGACAATTCACGTCTGGCTTGCGATAGCGTCACTTTTTCAGTCATAATATTTAACGGTAATTACCTCGTTAAACGACTGTTTCCATGGTAACGTAATTATTCTCATTGGTTGAGCTCAAAATAAACACATTGTTTTCAATTTTCGAATTTCTTTCAAATCTTCCCATATTTTCGGACTTTCTTCCTCCTCTTATCTTCCTTCGGGGTTCTTATCTAAATGCACTGTCATTTATATTTTCTCACAAAGATTATTTTGGTACCCCACAATATTGGGTTTTATCAATTTTTCTAAGTTCAAAATTAATTCCATACTTACTAATTACATTTCTTTATTTATATAATTCCTTAATTTAATATCTGGTTTTTAATAATAACTACTATTCATCCTTGGTGAATTATTCACTTGGGATTTGTCCATTACATGGTGATTTTTGTACAATCAGTAATTGTTTATGTTTGACAGTTAGGCCTGTTTCACATTTAAGTAGCCATTACTGGATTTTTGTGGCTTCATACACAACATATTTCATTTAGTCCCAAATTGTTATTTTGCATTTGTAATTAAGTTTAATGTATCTGGATGTGTTTTAAATGGTAACGACTGTGTTATTCAACCTTACTTGCTAATTATTTGCTATTCATTTCCAATATAAAATAAAACATCTAGGCCTATGGTCTGTATGACTCTTACAGCCATATCCATTTCATAACTAGCAGTTTATATAATTCATTATTTCTTATTTGTTGTTCTGGTGCTAAACAATTCCACCTCTATTGAACTTTTTCCATTAAACTCCCCTTATAACATGGGTATTGAATTAATGTTGATACAAACTTATTTTCTAATGCTTTTACTCTCCCTTCCATATTAACACCATCTAATTACTTTTCCCTGTGAAACACACCTTTAAACTTTTACAATACATTTTTAAGTTAAAACAATATTATTTACTAGTCATTCCAGTGAATATTACTACTCAGTGTTCATTATTCACTGATCAAATGTTCTATCCTAAATACTATTCATTGTAACTGGTTAAATGTTATTGTTCACTCTTAACTAAAACATAAGTAATTTTACTAAGTCTTTAACTTAGCTTACACTCCTCTTACTATTTATATTATAGACAATATTTGTATTTATTGTTCACTAGCACTTTCTTAAATAGTTTAGTGTTCATTATAATTTATTTAGTGTTTCTTTAGTATCATATCACTCTAGTATAAATCACTTTCACTAATTCAACTTCCATTTATTTCTCATCATTTTATTCTCTTTCTCTACCCACTATCTATATAACATTATTAATATTGTGTCTTTCTTAGTTAATAAATTACATATATCCCTAACTCTTTTGGTTAGTGTATTTTTATACATTGTTTCATATTACTGACGGTTCATTATGGTCATTTTATCAATACTAACATTCATTAATAGTTTTGGTTCTCAACCGAATTTCATTGTCTTTATTATTTAGGGTTACACTATTTCTCCCTTCTCTATTTTTCATTACTTGTCTAGTTTTCTGGATGCGTTTCATCTCGTCTTCTTCCTTCTGGGTTTGTTCTCTCTTGGTTTTCATTCTTCTTCTTCTTCGTTCGTCTTATTTTCTGTATTTTGATTTCTTCACTGGTTTCTTAACTGGCCAATCTCTGGGGTTGGGTCAATGTCGTTCATCTGTCAGTCTACTATTTTAGTTTCTTTATTAATCACTTTCAGTTTATTACACCTCCTCCTTCCATGATAATTACCATTTATTTATTTTTTACTATCTACATAATCTATTTATTCAAACATAATATCATTTAGCATTTTTTATACATACTTATTGTTATCAAAATTTATCTG
Organism: Magicicada septendecula; assembly: GCA_034769895.1. Lineage (NCBI taxonomy): Eukaryota > Metazoa > Arthropoda > Insecta > Hemiptera > Cicadidae > Magicicada > Magicicada septendecula. The sequence continues at coordinate 379,294,302 of CM068367.1, forward strand.
AATTTGGTGATGTTATATAATGCTCTCCCACCAAAATTGATCATTTTATAAAACTTAATTCTAAGTTTGATGAAATTATCAATTGTATTGTATCATTTTCTTCTTAAACTCTCCTGCTTCTCACTCGATTTTTTATGCTTAATTCTGTATCTTTTACTTCCTTTCTCCTGATTCTTTTCTTCGTCATCTTATTTTCCCTAACTAACTTTACTTGGTAGTTGCAATCGATTCGGATGGGCTCTATTGGCTTACCTAACTCCGTCGTTCAAAACTACTCTTATTCTGAGATCAGGGGGACACCATCCCTGCTCAGTAAAATGATTGCTAGACTTATTCAACAGTCAATCTCAATTAATGAATCTTAAATATAGTCATCTCGTGACTCAACATAATAATCATAACATTTGTTGGGAATCTTTTACCCTTATATTTCATTATTGCTCAGTTCGAGTCATATATTTTTTCATCTTTCCTTATAGACACTACTTGGTAATACTTGAAGCATTGCTTTTTATTGATACAATTCAAATTTTTATTCATTTTTAATTACTTTTTGTTTCATCTCAATTCATATTACAACTCTAGAACGTTTATTTTATTTATTTCGTTTTTTGATCATTGGTTTTCTTTATCTTACTTCCATTTCTTTCTAAATAGTATTGGAAGTTGGTCATTTTGATTGATATTATTTTTTTTTTTCATAACTTTTTAAATATTATAGTAAGTTAGTGTTTCTTACTAGTTAGGAATGTTTTTGGCTCATTCCTTTATAGTACGTTTTGCTTTTTTGTGCCTCACATTTTGGCTAAAGATTATTGTAACTTAATCTTATTTTGTTAGGAATGTTTTGTAACTTCACTCCATTATTATTAATTTTTATTCAAAGATTATAGTAAGTTATTGTTTCTTATTTTATGTGGATTCTGGGTAATTTAATTTCTCCATTTTTATGATTGGTCTAAAATGTTCTCGAATTATCTGTGTAAGCTGTCCTTACATAACTTTTTTGAATTTTGAAATTCATTTTTTATCTATATTTATTCATTATTATTTATCAGTAAACTCACTTGCTGAGATTATTCTTCCTTTTTATTCCAACTAACTTGGTTGGCTTTTTTAAATTGAATTCTTTTCAGTTAAGTTTGATCGACATAGTATTTTTTAATCGATGCTTGGTTATATACACCCTTTATTTTCTGGTTGGTGGGGTTGGTTACTTCATATGTGTTGTTGCCCTTGTCTTGCGTGATAGTGTACGGCCCGACATATAGCAATAGTAATTTTTTAGTAATGCCTTCAATGGAGCTGGGCAATTCCCTGGTCTTTATTAATACACTCTCTCCTATTTGGTACTGGATCGTATGTGGATGATTTTTAGAGTATTTATTTTTCTGCTGTTCTACCTTCTCAGCAATTTTGTTATAAATTCTTCTCTTTTCAAATTGGTATTCGGCATTGATGGGAAATTTAATTAAATCGTTTATCTCTCTAGGTGGTGGGCGTTCAAACATCATCGAGTATGGTGTGGTTTCAGTGAAGTTGTGGTAAGCAAGATTTATAAACTCTTCGGTGGACCTTAAGTAATTGTGCCACTCCTTTTGTTTGTTATGTCAGTAGGTCCTCAGAATACGGCCCACTTCTCTAAGCACTCTCTCAGCTGGGTTACTGCTGGGATGATAAACAGATGTTTTGTATGTTTTGATACCATGTTCCCCGAGTTTATTTTTCCACAAATTTCCTTTAAACTGTGTCCCATGATCGGTTATTATGGCCGACGGGTCTTCCCACTTCTGGTATATAGTTGTCCAATATAATTTCAATGATTTTCTTGGTAGTAGCACGGTTAATAGAATATAATTTGGTATATTTGGTAAAGTGATCGAATATGATGATTATGAATTTAAATCTGTGCCTTCCTCCACTGCGAGGAAACGGACCACAAATATCAAGAAATACTCTCTCTAGTTTTTGGCTTGATATTATGGGTATCATCATACCCTCCTTCTTAGCATTGTTGCATTTTACCATTTGGCAGATTTGACACTTTTGTATGGTTCGGCTTACCTTTCGATAGATACTTTTGATATATACTTGCTCCTCTAGCGCCTTTACTACTTTCATTGCACCCATATGGCCGTAACGGATGTGGTAGTCCATGATTATCTGTTCTTCGGTTGTAAATGGGATTACCAGTTTCCATTCTCCGACGCTAGGGTTATTTTTTATGAATAATAAATTGTCATGTACTTTGTAATACTGTACAAGGGGTTCTTCTTCCTTCAGTATTCTTTCTCTGATACTCACTATCTTTGGGTCCACATTTTGCTGTTTGCTTATCTCCAGCATTATCTTTTCCAAATCTGTTCTGTCTTTAATGATGTTATATACTTTGACTAGCAACTCTTTTTCTCCGTCGAATGTTTGTTGCTGGATGTTGATACGTGATAATATGTCGGCAGCAATATTTTTCTTTCCTGGTATGTATTCCCAGTTGATATGGTATTCTTGCAATAGTAATATCCATCGGGTCAATCTTCCATGGCTAAGCTTGCATTGTTTAAGGAAAGATATTGATCGATGGTCACTCCTCACTGTTACGTTGTGCCCTAAAATGTATGTCCTGAATTTTTCACAGGCGAATACAACACTAAGCAACTCCTTTTCCGTGACGTGGTAGTTCCTTTCACATGCATTCAGGGTCCTTCTTGCAAAGCTTATGACCATATGTTGCCCTTTATCATCTTCTTGATACAAGACAGCGCCGACACTCACGTCGCTCGCATCACAATTCATGAAAAATGGTTTTTGGAAATCCGGATGGCGTAGCATGACGGTGTCTAAAAATTTTTCTTTTATTTGTTCGAATACCTTGTCTTGTTCGGCTCCCCATGTCCATTTATTTTTTGCGGATAACTGTTTTTGAAATTGTGCTGTTAGTTTGGAATAATGGTCCTGGAATTTCCGATAATAATTACATATTCCCAGGAAAGATTGCAGCTGTTTTTTATTTCTAGGTGTTGGGAACCTTTGTATTGCTTCAACCTTCTCTGCTGAAGGGGTGATACCTTCTTCGGTCAGATTAAAACCTAAAAATTGTACCTTGCTGGCTATAAATTTGGATTTGTCCAGCTTAAGGGTAATATTGTTATCAGATAACTTCTTCAAAACTGTTTCTACTCTATTACAGTGGTCTTGCCAGTTTGAAGATGTGATCAATAAGTCATCCACATAGATGGTAGTAAAGTTAAGTACCTCTTGTCCCAGTATCTGATCCATAAACTGGACGAATACAGCAACGGAATTAATTAGTCCGAATGGCAGTCTCTTGAATTGGTAGTTTCTCCCATCGAACAGAAAAGCTAGGTATTTTCTACTGTTCGGGTGTAGCTCTACCTGCCAGTATCCGTAGACTGTATCCCATGCGCTGATGTATTTCGTGCCATGGAATTTTTTAAGGATCTCTTCAATTTCGCTTGGGGACGTTCTATCATTTACTATCATCTTGTTGATTTCCCTTGCATCAAGGCATATTCTTACCTTGCCGTCCTTCTTTGGTATTGCCACAATCGGACTTGTATATGGGGATTGGCTTAATTCTATTATATCCTCCTCCATCATCCGGTTAATCTCGGCCTTCACTGCATTTCTTTGAGAGTATGCTATAGGATATGATTTCTTCTTAAAATCTACGGGTTCCTTAAATATAATTTGATACTGATAATCCTTTACCTTTCCCGGAGCATCAGAAAAAATGTGTCAGTATTGATTATAAATTTTTATGAGATCCTCGGCCTGGTGAGCACTAATCGGTTGATCTCGTACTTCCCTTTGGAATTGTCGGATCTCTTCCAACTTGTTTGACCATATTTCTTCGTCCTCCCACTCATCCATTATCTTTACCTGTGCTTGTTGACAGTAATTATTCTGTAATATTGTATAACAGTGGTTTATTGAAGGTAAGTTGACACCCTTCACTATACTGGTTGTCCATACTCCATTTTCCGTGTTTAATGACACTTCTCCCTGCTTTAGGTTAATTATAGCAGAATATTGTCGGAGTATGTCACATCCCACAAGTATTGAAAATGGTAGGCCACTGGCAACAAGAAAAGACATAGTGAATGTCAGTCCTTCACTTTCAAGTTCCAGAGACACTTGTTTCCGGACAGTTTTGTTTTGTCTGCCGGTAGCACCGATAATTGTTATGTTATTTATTGGTAGAGTGGGTATAGGTGTACTACATTTTTGTTGTATTTTGTTTAACTCTATTTGGTCAATTAAGGATATGTTGGATCCAGTGTCGATCATTAATATTGACATTACTCCATTGATTTGGGCATTTACGTACACTATCTCACTATTTCGGCTGGGCATTGGTTGATTGCTTTCTTCGACCAATTCATCTCTGATATTTTTTAGATAATGCGTTGTAATTATAGTGATTATATCTTTCGTCGTAGTATTTTCCCCAAGAGATTGGTCCAGTGATGGGCTGTCCACAGTTTTCACTGGCCTTAAGCGTTTAAATGAGGGTTGACCTCATTGCCCCTAACATCATTAGTGTTTGATGGTTGGTTAGCGTTCGGCTCCTGTTGATTATTCCGGTCATCCACGCTGTTCCTGTGATCTTCTTCGAATGGGTGACTTCTCGTATCGGGTACCTGGTTAGAGTACGTTTGCCGATAGTTAGATGAGGGATAGTTTCTTCTTGGACTCCTTTGTCTTTGCCCCCTCATGTAATTTACCTGTGGCCGGTACCCTGGATTATTGTTCTGATTATTGTTGTTGTTTCCAGGGCGATAATTGTTGTTGTAACCATTCGATGGAAAGTTACCCCTGTGGTTGTTCCTGAAGTTGTTATTATTATTGTTTCCACTTCTGTTAAAATTTCTGGGCGCGTTATTGCCCCATGTGTTCCCTTGGTAATTGTTAGGGTTATTTACCGGTGTCTTATTATCTCCCTGTTGATTCTGTGACAATTGTCCCTCATTGGTTCTATTATTCCTGAAACTGTACCCTCTATTTTTCCTGTACTGCCACTCATGTTCATGGCTTTCCAATAAGCTAGCCATATCTTGGGTGGTCTTTACCTGGCTGTACATCCGTGCCTTTTGGATGGCGTCGTCGTAGTGGTAAGATAACTGTATTACCAGACACTCTTCGGGTATACGTGGCTCCAAATTCCTGGCCATGCAGATTTTTCCCAAGAAGTAGGAGGTAAGGGATTGTCCATTTCGGTTTTCATACCTTCCATTACTCAGGTTATTGCGGACCATGTTCTGAGTTGATTCAGACCAGTATTTAGCCTTGAACTGAGTCTTAAAGTCTTGAAGGTTTTGGATGTCTGGTCGGGTGGCAGTCCACCAGTTGTCATATGTCTCCTTGAACATTTCGTCCAGCATCCCTCTTATTGTAGTCCATCGAGTCTCTCGATTCTTGATGATTAACTCTTCTACCCTCTTCAAGAACTCAATAGGGTTTCTTTTATAATTACGGAAATTAATAGTATCTCTGTTGTCTGTGTTCATGACATGATTATTATTACATGGTCGGTCACGCCAGGCGTCCACTTCTTCCCGTAATGACTCTTCTATTCTGCGCATTTCGTCAATCCTTTGTTGGTTTTTGTCGACTTTGCTGTCTATTTTGTTTAAGTTGCTGTAAACTCCTTCCATTCGTTCTCCCAAGTCTGTTCGTACAGCTGCTACCTCTTTCTGGTTTTCTTCCCGGACTTGGTGTATGACCTGGTCTATCTGGGTACATCTTCTGACTGTTTCTTCATGGTCTTCCTCAATTCTTCTTTTATTCTCTCCTTCGAGACGGTTCATTTTATCGAGTACTTCCTTGCGGACTCCAGAAACATTTTCGTTGGTCTTCTCTAGCCTCTCCAACGTTTCCTCTAATTTGTCATTGATTTCCGTAACCTGCTGCTTTGCTTCTTCTCAGTACTCCACTAATTGGTGTGCCATTTGCAGCTTCATTTCTTCTTTATTTTTCTCGTGGTCCTTCTTCAGCTGTTCCTTCAATTCTTCCTTTAATTCTTCGTTTCTTTGCTGAATTTCCTCCATCAATCTTTGTTGTAATGTTTCATTATTTTGGTTGACTGTTTTCCTCAATTCTTCCTTAGTACTTTCATTTGTGCTCACTATTTTTTCATTGATTTGTTTCAAATTGTCATTGGTTTCTTTCTTCATCTGTTTCAAACTTTCCTCGTTCTTGTCGAATTTATTGTTCATCTCCTTCAAACTCTCTTCATTCTTGTCGAATTTCTCCTCCTGTTTCTTAAAATTTTGATTGGTTTCCTTCATCATTTCCATTAATTTCAGTATGTTCGGGTCTCCTCTAACTTCTCCTTTGTCACCTGCCTGTAGTTCAATTTCTTCTTCTTGTGTTGGTTCTGTTGTGGTTATTATTGTCTCCACTTCTTCAATCGGTGCTCCTCCTTCCTCTTCTTCCCCTCTGTTTTCTTCCATCTCCTTCTCCTTCGCCAATTTTTTCGATAAACCTCTTGTGTGCATCCTGATTTCCTTTCGTGACCGCCGCTAGAACTTCGTATCTTCCTTTTTCAAGCCCCACCGGTTGGTCGCCAATTTATTATATAACTCGTGTCTCGTGTCCGCTTGTATACCTCTGTAAAATATAACAGTGTGTCTGAGTGTGAAAATGTGTCTGTGTTTCTTACCACTGTGTCCTCGCACGGCGATGTACCTCACGATATTTTGGCCCGTAACGAACGTACTGGGGACCAGGTATCGTGATTCCCGATTTGATGTTCAAACGTAGTGGATAATCTCCGGGTGGCGCCAAATTGTTTATAGAAAACAATTAAAATGTTTTGCTTATCAATGTTTTATTTGAACGAGGCGACGAATTCAATCTGTCCCGCCTTTTCTCAATTTCTTGTCAATCGAGATAGCGGTTGCTGGATTCGCTACTTGAGCGCTAGCCGTCGCATTGGAAACCTTCACTAGACATTATATTTTTAAACATACACTTTGCTAATAGAAATAAAACACGATTTAACACACACAGTATAAACTTATTATTAATAGGAAGTTAATATTTTATAGACACAAGTTGTAATTAGTTTGTTCATATATAATTCTGCACCGGATAATTCTTTATAAGACTCTTACTCAAGGTTAAACGATCGACTTTTGAATACAAATAAACAGTAATGGCGTTCTATCTTGCCAATCAACAAATATTTCTGTCGATGTTTGTGAGTTGTTTGGATCACGTTAAAAGGTTCAGATGCAGTTACAACATTAAAAATACACAACCTTACAATGTTTTTTCCTTATGTAGGATAATGTGTAGTGGTAATTGTTTTGTTTAAGTGTCATACAAGATGTTTATAAGTCGTACATAAATATGAGGTTAGTTCTATAGTTAACAAAATTTTCAGTGATATAATTTTATGGATCAATCCTTGTAAGAGAATAAAAATGATTTAGTGGTATTCAACATACATTGAGAAATGGTCAAAGTGCGTTTATTTTTTGGAAGTTGAAATAAATTAACTGATACTTAACAGCCTTGCAGTACGGTATTATTCGGGATGTCAAGAAGGAAGGATTATGGCATCAATATTGTTCGGCATTCTTTATTCAGTCTTCGACATCGTTTTCAAAGTTGGTTTGTACTTATTTTGATATTTCATATTGATTTAAATATCTTCTCCCTCTGGAAATGGCATTCTGCATACATCAGTCTTCTGTACTCTCAATTTCTACACTTTGTTTTACTTCCAATATGTTTTAAACATTAAAAGGTGTTGTACAGACAATTCGCGTCTGGCTTGCGATAGCGTCACTTTTTCAGTCATAATATTTAACGGTAATTACCTCGTTAAACGACTGTTTCCATGGTAACGTAATTATTCTCATTGGTTGAGCTCAAAATAAACACATTGTTTTCAATTTTCGAATTTCTTTCAAATCTTCCCATATCTTCGGACTTTCTTCCTCCTCTTATCTTCCTTCGGGGTTCTTATCTAAATGCACTGTCATTTATATTTTCTCACAAAGATTATTTTGGTACCCCACAATATTGGGTTTTATCAATTTTTCTAAGTTCAAAATTAATTCCATACTTACTAATTACATTTCTTTATTTATATAATTCCTTAATTTAATATCTGGTTTTTAATAATAACTACTATTCATCCTTGGTGAATTATTCACTTGGGATTTGTCCATTACATGGTGATTTTTGTACAATCAGTAATTGTTTATGTTTGACAGTTAGGCCTGTTTCACATTTAAGTAGCCATTACTGGATTTTTGTGGCTTCATACACAACATATTTCATTTAGTCCCAAATTGTTATTTTGCATTTGTAATTAAGTTTAATGTATCTGGATGTGTTTTAAATGGTAACGACTGTGTTATTCAACCTTACTTGCTAATTATTTGCTATTCATTTCCAATATAAAATAAAACATCTAGGCCTATGGTCTGTATGACTCTTACAGCCATATCCATTTCATAACTAGCAGTTTATATAATTCATTATTTCTTATTTGTTGTTCTGGTGCTAAACAATTCCACCTCTATTGAACTTTTTCCATTAAACTCCCCTTATAACATGGGTATTGAATTAATGTTGATACAAACTTATTTTCTAATGCTTTTACTCTCCCTTCCATATTAACACCATCTAATTACTTTTCCCTGTGAAACACACCTTTAAACTTTTACAATACATTTTTAAGTTATAACAATATTATTTACTAGTCATTCCAGTGAATATTACTACTCAGTGTTCATTATTCACTGATCAAATGTTCTATCCTAAATACTATTCATTGTAACTGGTTAAATGTTATTGTTCACTCTTAACTAAAACATAAGTAATTTTACTAAGTCTTTAACTTAGCTTACACTCCTCTTACTATTTATATTATAGACTATATTTGTATTTATTGTTCACTAGCACTTTCTTAAATAGTTTAGTGTTCATTATAATTTATTTAGTGTTTCTTTAGTATCATATCACTCTAGTATAAATCACTTTCACTAATTCAACTTCCATTTATTTCTCATCATTTTATTCTCTTTCTCTACCCACTATCTATATAACATTATTAATATTGTGTCTTTCTTAGTTAATAAATTACATATATCCCTAACTCTTTTGGTTAGTGTATTTTTATACATTGTTTCATATTACTGACGGTTCATTATGGTCATTTTATCAATACTAACATTCATTAATAGTTTTGGTTCTCAACCGAATTTCATTGTCTTTATTATTTTGGGTTACACTATTTCTCCCTTCTCTATTTTTCATTACTTGTCTAGTTTTCTGGATGCGTTTCATCTCGTCTTCTTCCTTCTGGGTTTGTTCTCTCTTGGTTTTCATTCTTCTTCTCCTTCGTTCGTCTTATTTTCTTTATTTTGATTTCTTCACTGGTTTCTTAACTGGCCAATCTCTGGGGTTGGGTCAATGTCGTTTGTCTGTCAGTCTACTATTTTAGTTTCTTTATTAATCACTTTCAGTTTATTACACCTCCTCCTTCCATGATAATTACCATTTATTTATTTTTTACTATCCACATAATCTATTTATTCAAACATAATATCATTTAGCATTTTTTATACATACTTATTGTTATCAAAATTTATCTGAATTTGGTGATGTTATAATATATATACATTTTTCCAACATTTTGGCGTCTTTTCAAAATGTATACGTTTTGGCATCTACTCGAAAACGAAGAGTATATTGAAATTTTATTATAACATTACGTTCTTGTGATTATGTTATTTGTGTTTTGCATTTTATATTTCAATATACTCTTAATACAAGAAAATAATTTTTGTTGTACAAAACGCTGTCATTATGGCATCTTTTTATAATGACGACAGTAGGGCGTCTTTTCAGTTTCCCGACAATGAAGCGTCTGAAATGTATACTTTTTTCGAATTGTAGAGGTTTTTGCTTCCAGCGACGTTGCCAGATTTCAACCCCGGGTATTGCACAGTTTACGTTGACGCTTATTGTTTGTATGAAAGAGTGACTAACTGCAGGCGAATGACCATTATTCTTTTCCGTTGTTCACGCGCTTTACTTCATAATTTTAACTAAATATTTATAAACTGTCAAATATTTATCAACAATTCTTAAACTTCACTATCCAATTCTACTAACCGTGATAATATAATTATTGTGTTTTACGAAGCATGCCAAAGTAGCATACTGGCCTTTCGAATTATGTAAAGATTGACCACTTGTCGTCAGATTAACTAATGGAATTAACGGGCATGTTAATATTTTCTCACATGCATTGATACCGGGTGATAACGTAACATTGATCTCATTTACTAGAGAAATTTCTTATGCATATTGGCAGTCAATAATAATAAATGTAATACCAAACGTTATGAACTTAAACTCATAATATAAAAAATATAATCAGTTATATTTTTGGTCAGTGTTCATTATTATGCATACAGTATTTTGAAGTAATGCTATAAAACATTTATTTGTATCAATTTTGTGGGTAACAAAATTTTATAACTATAGTTTATAGTTCTGTAGTTCTTAATTTTCTATAGTTCTGTTTGGGGGGGGAGAAGGAAGGAGAGCGATCACAACTCTGCATATATGTACATAATAATAATTACTTCTTGTGTTAGAGATAGATGGGAGACAGAGGGTTGTGAGATAGCATAAAATTTTATATTAACATTTCCATAATATTAGTTCTATTTGTATTAGAAATAATACCAAGATGTTGCGAGAAGCAGGCAGGGAGAGAGAGAGAGAGAGAGAGAGACAATATTAAAATGTTTCAGGTTGAGGGTACTAGAAGTCATCGGATACCTGCACTTTTTGTAAGACCAGGGAAAGGTTATTTTATGATACTGTTCATTGACATGTCTATTGTTATATAGGCTTGTGGTTTCTCCACGGATTATAAAAATAGTGGCTACATCCAGTGGCTTGAGAGGCATTTTCTTACAGAGAATGCTTACGGCCGCTAATAAATCGAGAAATGCTGATACTTATTTCAACAATTTCTTCAGTTACTAAAAGCGGTCAGTAAGGCCTTGTCGTTTTTCACATCTATGTTAATGTCTTTACATATCTTTTAATTTTATTTATTTTTTAGTTTTTGTCTAACTCACTTGTACGTTAGCTAAATTTATTAACTACAAATTACTGTATATTCAATTTAAAAATTGCGTGTAAAAATAATGAATAGCCGCTAAAAAATCATTAAACAATTCTCCTACAGAAAAACATTTCTCTTCAAATATATTCAATTAAATACATCTGAAATGTACTAACAGACATTCTCCCGACTCTTCTCCATACATCACGCTTAATTTTGGACCATTAGTTCTCGATCGTTTGGGTGTGAACGGCAAAATTGCGAGGACATACAAAATTAAGCGAACGATTCACAGGAAAATGTATAACCCATACATTTGGGCAGTGGCGCACCCAGGAGGGTTTTGGGGGTTAGAACCTACCGAAAATATGGTAAAAATTGTGTAATCAATGAATGTACAAATAGTAAGGCTGCAGTAATAAGATAAACTAAAATACAACGTAGGTAAGCTTACCAGACACGAATAAACTGTTCTCATGATATGTAATTGTGTTCGTACTTTTCAAAAACACCGGTTTTCATCAAAAGCATAGAGTTTACTTTATTGGTACATTTTCCGGTTTGGAGAGTGAAATGGGTCAATCTGGGTCGCCTGTCGACTTCAGTGCAAAGGAAAGTTATAGGCTTACATAGTCAAAGTCGGAAAATAATTTATAACGTGTAGGCCTACAAGTGTATTAAATCGGAAGATAAGGATATATCAGAAAGAAAGTTACAGGAACGGGTAGCTCAGGCATGCGGCGTGTCTATAAATAGTGTTTCTAGAATTTTTAAAGAAGCATCATGGTATATGGGGAATATAAAATCTTTCAGGACTCTCCATAAAAATGTTCAACAAATGAAATAAAAACTGATTTAAACGATTTCGACAAGTGCACCACTCGACGAATTATTCACCAAAGTCAACCCATAGAAGGGTAAAGATTAACATTAAAAAGTAATTTAAACAATTTTAAAGAACAAATTAATTATAATGGTAGCGTTACCAGTCTGAACCACATTATTCGTCAAATGGGATTTCGACGGAAACGTGCCAAAAGCAATAGGAAACTTTTAAATAGAAAAACGTGACATTGAAATCTTAAGAGTTGATATATAAGAAAATTACAGCAATTCCGAGAAGAACGGTAGTCCATACATAATATACACAGATGAAATTTTGGTTTTCAGCGTTCAAAATCGGTTACAAAAATTTGGACAGACAATGACGAAAGTGCCTGAAAATTTCAATAAATAAATAAATTCGCCTGCAACATCATTAACAAAAAGGTAGACATGATTAACTGGTTATTGAATCATGGGATTCCTTTAGTCCATTTATGTTATAACCTGAGCTCTGTTTAATAGTTAGGCTAAACAAAATAACCCAACATTATTATTATTAGCGGGTGTCCTACAGTCTATGCCACATCCCTCATTTCGATCGCCATTTCTCCCTATCTTTCCAGTCATCGTCTTCAATAGCTCGACCTCTCATGCATTCCTAATTCCTGTTTTCCATTGTGTTGTCAGTTTTCCTTTTCTTCTCCTGTTTTGTGGAGTGTAAGTCAATGCTTTCTTTGGCCATCGCTTCTCCTCCATCCTCATTACGTGACCATACCATAGCAACTGTCTGGATTCTATTCTTTCTGCTGTTGTAAATATGCGCCCTGTTTTCCTTCTTATATCTTCGTTTCTAACATGTTGCATTCTAGAAATATTACACGATCTTCTTAAAAAGTCCATTTCCACAGTTTCTATCATCTTTTTCTCTTTACCTGAAAGTTGCCAGCATTCGCAGCCATAAGTTAAAATGGGCCCCCACCTGCTGGTTCATGAACGCAAAATCCTCCGCAGTATATTTGGTCCAATATGTGTAGGAGGTGAATGGAGGAAAAGAACCAACCAAGAACTGAACACTCTTCTGAATGAACCAGATATTGTGAAAATTATAAAACTTGGTAGACTCAGGTGGGCTGGACATGTGATCAGAATGGGGGAGGAGAATGAAATACCAAGAAAGGCACTCACAGGACAGATCTATGGCACCAGGAGAGTTGGTAGACCCAAACTACGTTGGGAAGACGGTGTGAACTACGATGCGAGCCATATCCTTGGGACCCGAAACTGGAGAGCAGCTGCACTTGACCGGGACAACTGAAAGTTGCCAGCATTCGCAGCCATAAGTTAAAATGGGCTCCTCAATAGTTGTGTAGATTGTTAGTTTAGGTTGAAGTTTCATTTTGTTCGACCAAAGTAACGAGTTTAGCAAACGAATAGCGTTTTTTCCCTGTTGTATCCTATTTTTTATGTAATTCTTTGTTGTTCCATCTTCTGAAATAATAACCCAACATACAAAACTTTTAAAATAATCACTATTTCAGCAAACAATGGACATTCCATTTTACGACTTCCAGCCTATCACTCGGTTCTTAATCCTAGAACTGATTTGGGCAACTGTGGAAAAGCATGTTAAAACAAAAAAAGTTTATTTTCGTAGACAGTGTTATAAACTTAGCAAAAAAGGAATTTGAGTGTATTTATCTCACACGCTGGACATCAAAATGTGACCACGTCTTGAAAATTTAAAAGAGCATGTGAGATCGGACCAAAAAGTGTATAATGTAACAGATCGTTTCTAAATTAATAAGCGATGGAATAGCAGCAGTTAAGACAATTTGAGTGATGATAACAGTGAAGGAAATTGACGTACTTATTACGGCAATAAGGTGTGGAAGAATTGACGTAATATTTGTAATTGTTTGTAAGTAATTATGTGCTATATTAATTAAATAGTTTTAGTATAATTTTTTCATTAATGTTGTCTGCCCTGTTATTCACAGTTAATTTACATCTGCTTGTTTTTAAAACACACACACACCCAGAGTCACAGTCATTTCACATTCGAGCCTGTTATTGATGTTACTTATACAAACAAATTAAGATGCCAGTGCAATGTTGACTATATATTACTAAAGTTTTTCCTAAATCGTAACATGTCTGATAACAAAATGTTATACACTCCAAAATATACAATGTTTGTTAATGTCTAGACTCGACTAGGAGATTAGGAGAAACACTGTAACAGACACAACATGACAAGTCACTGTTTACATAATAATTGCAGTACTAAACATTAAACATTTTATAACTCGGTGAAATCTTTGTATGGTCCCTCTGTTGTATCTATTGTTTGTTTCTTCTTACAAAACGTCCATTTGAATTGTTTGTCGTGTCGAAATAGAAATCAAAATCAAAACTTGTCACCTACTTGTACGTAGACTTGTCGTTCAGGGAACAGTCTAATATTCAACTGTAGCCTTTCTATTCACGTGTATTATATTGTTCCTGTCTTATCCCCTTTACAATATGCGCGACTGCTTCACGTCTGATTATTTTACTATATTATTGTATTATTATTTCAATAAAGTCACCGTCTACTCATTAAGTAATTTATATTATTCAGTCAGCACATGCAAATTACTAAGCCTTGTGATTACGTGGTTTTTACTTGTGATTCCTACAAACATTGTGTGTTGATTCTTACCTGTGCAATATTTATGTGTAAGAAGGACTCTTTTTCAGCATTATAGATGGAAAATACATGAGTGAAATTCCATGAAGCAAGGATCATTTTTACTTGCACTTGCAGCATTGACTCCCAATAAGTTACGTGTTGTCGTTCCTCTAGGAAAAAGCAAGCCCTACTTGTTGAGAAAATAATGAGGGAAACCAAAATTGTGCACCTTGTTCGCAAGTTTTCAACCCCCCCTCGAAAAAATCCTGGGTGCCCCTCTGCATTTGGGTATGTATGGGTACTCGCGAGATGTAGCCGCGCCACATATCTGCAACTATAGTGGTTCCTGGTTCTATATTATTTAAAATTACACGATTTAGTGTGTTTGCATGCGTTTATCCACCACCTTTAGCAACCACTTCTTTATTCTCCTGTAAATTCCCCCAAGTACGCACCGAGTTTTGGTTATTCGGTCCCTGTTGTACTTCCTTCAAGTGAACGCACTTTCATCAATTTCAGTATCTCCCGGGCTGCCAATTTTTAAGCTGGTATCCATCACCCAGACAGTAAGGATCTCCCTGAACTCGTTTATTAATTTTCGCGTAGTTTTCCTGTTTATGTCAAGCTCTTTTGAAATAACTGAAATTTGATATTTCAAAATCCAAGCGACTAACACACGGAATAGGCTACAAATAATGCAGGAACACACGCTTTTCCGAAAAAAGTGTCATCATGTATGTTTTTTGTAGCTCAGCAATTCCATCTACCACATCCGAAGGTGACGTTTTTTTGTCCATTCACATTTTTTAACATATTACCATCACACTTTACACATTCTATTGAAAACGGAAAAAGATTGCAATCACAAACACATTTTCTGAAACCTTTTTTTTAATGAAACACCGAAAATTATTAACACTTTTGTATTCCATTTTAGTAAGATACGCATGTGCACAACTCTGATGAATGAATGTTTAACAAAATTAAATAGATTTAAAGATATAAACATAGATGTAAAAAAAACGACAAGGTCTCACTGGCCGCTTTTGGAAAGTGAAGCAATAGTTGAAACAAGTAACAACATTAATTTATCTTTTATCATTTGCGTCATTCTTTGCATGAAAATATCAGGCTGCATGACAAATGTCTCTCAAGCCACTTTTGGTAGCCACATACGTTTATAACCTTTGGAGAAACCACATGCTATATAACAATAGATATGTCAGAGAACAGTATCATAAAATAACCTTTTTCCTGGATTTACAACCAGTGCAGGTATCCGGCGACTTGTAGTACCTTCAACACAAATGTTTCTTTATAATACGAGTAATTATACAAGTAGTTATATAAGTGATAGGTAGGTAAATAGACAGGTAGAAAGAGAGCAAAAGAGAAAAAGAGAGACAGGGGTAGATAGAGAGAATAGTATAGATAGTGTATGTCAGTCTCAATTATCTCATGTTTTTTCGTTTCCCTTTGTTTTTAGTTTAAAGCGAAGGTCTTGTTTCATCGCAACTGTCACACAATCTCAGGGCACTTTATATTGTATAATACTTTATAATTTATAAAAAATGTGTTACATCGTGTTATAATCGTTTATTTAAGTACTAAGTAGGCCTGTAATGTGAGCGCTGATGTTGCTTAGTATAAGTCTGTGTAGGCCTACTTATGCTTCATATTAGGTTACTAATTAATGATGGCTACATGTTCATAGTAGTTATGTTATATCTAATAATGTGTATTTTATCTTTGTTCTTGCACTACTAATGATGGTCGTAGTGGGCATAGATGAAACATCTGGAAATTCAGTATTCAATAAATGGTGGCCTAATAGCCCGCATGATAAATGTAACACTACAGTTAATGGGAGTCTTTCAGAATACTATGTGGAGGGACACGACTATCAAAACTCCTCAAGCTGGATTAAAAGCTAGTCTAGCTAGTCTACCAGTCTGGTAGTCCTAATAGGCCTGAAGGACATGAATTTAAGAACGCTTCGGTTTTTTTTTTTTTTTTTTTTGTACAGGCGACAAACAATTTTCTTTTTCGCCAGAAAAATTTTGCGAATTACAATGATCGTACGGAGATCCAGAATTTGAACAACAGTGTAGAGACACCGTATCTTAAAAACAATTCTGTTCTTGTTATGGGCAATGTCTTGCTTCAATGTAAAGCAGTACCAACGACATCTTATAGGGGAAAAAAGTATGAATTGGTTTGAGGCAAAAGGGATAAATTTTCCAGAGGACGGCCTGAAGAATCAATTATTGCATTTATAGGAGACGTACAAGGCAATATTCAGTGAGTATGATGATAATTTAACTTTACTTAAGATAGTTAAATAATACTTTACTTTGATAGTGTTAGTGGTTATAATCAGAAACAGAATTATCACTGTTGCACACCACTATAGAAAAATTGTTCCGATTAGCGCTTTCAAGCTTCTCAGTTCATCGTCAGATCGGAAATCCGTCAGATGAGCTGAGAAGCTTGAAAGCGCAAATCGGAATAATTTTTCTGTAGTGGTGTGCAACAGTGATAATTCTGTTTGATAATTCAACTGACGTAAATGAGTGTCTTGTGCGCTGGGTTACTCCATCAATATCACTGTGAAGTCAACCCAATAGAATAAATTAGTACTGAGTACCGTAATGCAACCTGTAGGCAAGAATTATTCGTATAACCTTTTGTGTATAGATTTTTCTTGTGCAATTTAAACAATGAATTACTAACGTGAAGGTCATTGACATGAAGACATAGTCTAACAATTGTAACATACTTACAAAAATCAGTGTAACACACATTTACTCTTGTTGATGAACGCAACGCATTTATTGTAATCATCTTTTAATACGCTCTTTATTAATAAAAATAACTCCCAGCCTGACAGGTTTGCCTAAATTTTACATAATATGGTTTGTAGCATCCGCCATTTCGTTTTCCAAAATTTTATATCTTTCTTGACACTTCTAAAATCAAGACAAGTGACTTCATGCAGCCATCATTAATTAGTAACCTAATACCGAAGCACAGGTAGGAATTCATAGACTTAGGCCTATATCAAGTAACATCAGCGCTCTCATTACAGGCCTACTTAGTACTTAAATAAACGATTATAACGCAATGTAACACATTTGTTATAAATTATAAAGTACTCAAGTAAATATTGTAAAAAGTAATATAGTAGTTACCAAAAAGAAACTTATGTGAACTGTACAAACGTAACGTATTGTGTCGCATTATATGTAGCATGCTGCCGCGCGTTTAATTGATGCTCTATGCAAATTATGTCATGTGACTTCTAAATAATGAAGTATGGTAAAAAATGTATACAGCTGCCCTCCGTCACTGTAACTCTCTCTCATTTTCTTACTCTCACTCACTCCCCCCTCTCTCTACCCACTCCCTCTCTCTCTCTCTCCTTATTCGTTTTATTTCTTTCCTCATTTTTGTTCAAGAATGAGCCAAGGAATTTAAGTGCATTTACACCTGCCGGACAACCCTAAGGGTGCCTCTGTAAGAAACAATAAAATTTCTCAAGTGATTATGAAGTATGAAGGACACTAGCCTTTTCTACAAACGTTTTGCATAGTTTAATCTGGGTTGTGGCATCGGGAACTCAAAAATGGTTAATACACATCAGCCACTGCTGTGTATATTGATAGTGTTGTGTCTATTCAGCGTAACACCACAGGTCTCCAGCCTCCAGCACAGAGATAAGATTTCTCATTCATCTGAATCCCGCCAAGAGTATTCAAGGTCAAATATTACTAATGTGTAATGGCACAACCATGTATCTTTACAAAACGTACTACTGTTTTGGCTGACACATATATACAGATCTACGTCTGAACTAATGCAACCTCTTAATTATCTGTACAACAGTTGTCTATTTTTACCTTTCCACCAAACGTGTTGGTAGGCTGACGTGTTCGTACTCCTATTATTAAACTGAAATCAGAAAATTCTACAATAAGTTAAACCAAGGTAGGAAACCCTTTAAGCCCAGGACAACAGCTTGTCGTGACACTGATGGCACCCTACTTACAGAAAAGGGGAAAGAACTTTGAAGCTCTTCTTTCTAAGAATGACGAGGTGAACAACTATGTACCACCTGTGCTAGAGGAACATAAACACATCGAGCCTCCGGATGAAGATAATATGATAGCTGCAATAAAAAGCCTTAAAAACAACAAAGCTCCTGGTTCTGATGATCTTCCTGCGGAGCTTTGCACAAACGGTGGCCCAGAGCTGGTTAAAACCCTTCAACACCTTGTCATTGATATATGGATAGAAGAGAAACTGCCAACAGCCTGGCAGAAGACAGTTATATGTTCCACATGCTGATCAGGTGATTGGTCGATATCAGTGTGGATTTAAAAGAGGAAATTCGACAATAGACCAGGTTTTCACACTCCGACAATTTCTGGAGAAAGGTAGGGAACATAAACTAAAAAACCCATCACTTATTCATAGATTTCAGAAATGCATACGACAGCATTGACAGAAAAGAACTTTACACTGCTTTTGAAGAACTGGGCATACCAAAGAAATTAATAAGATTGTGTAGGATGACAATGCTGACAGTGAATGGCATGGTGAACATTCAGAATGACTTATCAGGAGAGTACGACTATGGAAAGGGAGTTCTCCAGGGCGATGCTCTTGCTTGCCTCCTCTTCGTTCTTGCCTTAGAAAAAGCTATGAGAGATGTTGGAATAATTCCTCCGGGGCTGTATTCAACAGGTTGGTGCAGGTCCTAGGATACGCCGATGACCTAGATATAATCGGGAGGTCCTTTCGAGCAGTCACTGAAGCTTTTCTTGCTCTTGAAGGTCCTGCAAGTAGGCTGGGTCTCATAATAAAATGAAAGCAAGACAAAATACATGGCTACAGGACAGGACAGGATGGCTAGAGAAGGAGAGCACATCCAAATTGGCATCTATTCCTTCGAAAAAGTCAAAAACTTTGTTTATTTAGGATGAAAAGTTAACTCCGATGGGGAAACAACAGAAGAAATAAAGCGAAGAATCACCTCAGATAATAGGTGCTTCTTTGGTCTCAGACCCCAAAGAGAGCAGAATAGTTGCCAGGAGCATCAAGCTGCTTTTGTATAAAAAACTGATCCGCCCAGTTCTCACCTTTGGTTCTGAGACCTGGACCATTTCTAGAAAGTCTGAGTGAAGCCTGCTGGTTCATGAACGCAAAATCCTCCGCAGTATATTTGGTCCAATATGTGTAGGAGGTGAATGGAGGAAAAGAACCAACCAAGAACTGAACACTCTTCTGAATGAACCAGATATTGTGAAAATTATAAAACTTGGTAGACTTAGGTGGGCTGGACATGTGATCAGAATGGGGGAGGAGAATGAAATACCAAGAAAGGCACTCACAGGACAGATCTATGGCACCAGGAGAGTTGGTAGACCCAAACTACGTTGGGAAGACGGTGTGAACTACGATGCGAGCCATATCCTTGGGACCCGGAACTGGAGAGCAGCTGCACTTGACCGGGACAACTGGCGGAGGCTGGAGGATGCCTTTGAGGACGCCTTGACTCGGTAATGGGTTGTTGCGCCGCTAAACTGAACATTATTATGTAGTTACTATTATTAACATTAGTTATTAATATTGCATGGTAATGTTGATTTCCAGGTCAAACGTAAAGTTACCTGTATTCTCTCTCTCTATGCGTTTATCTTTGAATAGGTTTTTTGCAGTAGCTTCTCCGCTGTTCTTTTATATTGGCATCGTCTATTCTTTTACTTGTTACAAATATTCTTGTAATGTTTTAAGTCTGAACACATATATAATTGATGTTTGTTTCTATTTGTTTTTAATCCTTCTAGATTTTTACGTATTTATTCGTGTCGTACCTACATTGCTGTATTCCGGCTTTGCTTATTTGAGGATACTTGTCTCTTAATTGTGTAGTCCCGTTTTCTGTCTGTATTGTGTTACACGTATCTTTACTGATCTATTTTTACACTATTTTTACTAAAATTACGGGTTTTTGGTTACTCTAGAGGTTTCTTCTTATAATATACTTTTTGCTTTTAGCTAGGCGCTATCTGCATGCCTCATAGGTTTATTGCCGACCGACAATTTTCCTCTTCACTCTTATATCCTCATTTTGCTTATATATGTCTGTTTTTAAACACCATCATGTTTGTATGACTTTCTTTTGATGTATGCCTTTCCAGGTTTAGTTCTACTTTAGCTGCAAGAATCTGGTTACTGTAAAAATCTTTCTCTGGGGAGCTCGTAGAGTCTTTAATTGTTTGGAAAGGTAGTAGAGTCCACCTAGTGATAACTAAGATGAAGTCTACTTGATTGCGAAAGCTACCACTAGGGGAACGTCATGAACACATAACTTTACGTGATGATGAACTTCTGGCTTACAAATAATAAAAGTTGTTATCAGAACTGAAGTAAATTTATTGTTCACCTATTCATTTCGTGACGTTAATCCATTTTTTCCATACTTCTGATTCTCTAGCCGTTCTTTTAATTTTTGTATTTAAGTCTGTAAGTATAGTTACTCTTTACGTTAACAGTTTTTTACTGTCTCTTTCCAGTATTGCATAAAATTCATCTTAATGTGTGTCATCAAACTCCAAAATTGAATCATTTACTTGCTCTGTATGTATTCATGTTAAAGAGTTGAGAAGGGGTAGTTCAAGAACTAGTGAACTCCCGTTGCTAGCTTAGACCTAATACTGCATTACTTACGCTTTTATTTTTCGAGATAACTACACCAGTTCTTGAGCATTTTAAATTTTATAAATAAAGCATTATTATCTATAGAATCTTTGTATAGCCTATACGAGACTAACACACGTGAACATTGGTTTGCAAGGGGGTACGGCATAGGAATCCTCGGTACTTCTTACAAATAAAATTAGGCAGTGGCGCATCTACAGAAAATGTCAAGGGCTCAACTCACTCTCCAAAGCTAGTAATTAGTTTTCAACTCAACACAGGCCAATACCTGAGCCTACTGCATGTATCAAACTGCATCTGTCAAACCGCTCGCAAATAGCTGTTGAAATAAAGGCATTAACAATATTTTGTAAATTTGTGAAAGTAAATCAAATTTTCATTAATAATGACTATAAATTAAATTTAATAATTAACGTTGTATTGAAGAACAGATTACTGAATAGCTTCACGTAGCGGATTGTGTTAAATAAACGGGAATATGAATCATCTAGATATGGTGTCGATTAGAGGCGTTTGAACTACAAAAAGTATAACTAGTCCAAAAGTTCCTAACTAAAGAGGACTCTCTTGGGCAAGCAGTTTATTTTTGCTAAAACATTAACGTTTTGTGCGCACTGAAGAGTCCGCTCTTTCGTTTTTGTTGTTGCCTAATACAAGACCTCACTTATAATTAAACAAAATTGTTAGTTTTACTGTGTTTGATGCAGTTTCGTGTGTTATTCCCTGATGGTAAATAATATACTACCTTTTCCCATCTAAGTTTGTATCTTTGAATCGGTCTTCCTTATTTATCTTTGCTTTATTTCTCTTCTACCTTCAACATTTGTTTTAGCCTTTTGCCTGCTCGTTTTATATCTCGTCACGCCCATAATTTTGTATTGTCTTGAATTTTCCATTCTGCTTTATTATATAAAACTATTATTTATAGGAAAACAAAAATTTTTAAATATCATAGAAACAACAGTGTTATTTAGACACAGTAAAGTACAAGTTTCTCTTTCATTATATACTAGCAAAATACCCGTGCTTCGCTACGGAGTTTCACGTTGTACGTAATTGTACAATTATTGCTCGCTTAATAGTATAGGATTAGATAGATTTTACAAATTCTCAACTCTTAGTTTGTCTATTTACATTCATAGCAACAGCTATTTATTATTTATTTTGAGAAAATCGTTAGAGCCGTTTCCGAGAAAAAAAGGACATACATTTATTAATTAATTGAACTTCGAAATTTTCTCGACTATAAGAACCTGCAAACAACGAAGTTTTTTCAATTTAAAACAATGATTAAAAACTCAGGACTAAATGTATTCGGGGTTTCCAGTAAACTGAGATGTCAACCACTTCATTTACCAAGTATGCAATTCCCGCTATAAATTTTAGTATTTGGTTTTTTGCCCCTTAGGAGTGAAAGTTTTTAAAACCGTTTCTTAGTGAGCACCTAAGACCTATGATGAAGCTATGTTCAAAGTTTTATTGATATCCATTCAGTGGTTTCAGAGATATCGTGATCAGTGAGTCAGTCAGTGGTATTTGGCTTATATAGATATCTATATCTAGCCGATTTACCCAACGTTGCTCGGGTTCATAATTTATTCATAGGCTCATAGGCACCTATTCTTGTTCTAACGTTATATTACTTGTATACTGTATAATCTTCCTTATATTGTTACGTTCGCATTCTCACTGGAAGAATAATCTGTAGCGCACCTGTTCAAGAACATGTCATAAACTGTATTCTTATATCTGGAGAAGAATTCTGTTGCGCGTGATGCTCCTGCTCGATTTCTAACTCTGGGAGAGTTAAATTAGCTAAATTAGTTTTCAATAAAATGTCTACAGTACTTGCACGCGCTACGTATTTAACTGTCGTTTTATAATTCATTGTGTTAATGTTGAAATAAGGCATTTGTTAAATTAGTGTCTCCTAAACTTATTCTAACAATACAGTACCTCTATAGATTGCAGCTTATCAATTTTTAAATTCAAACTGAAGCAAGTGCATTTATATTGTCTGAACACTATGATCTGAATACATTCGCTATCAAAACTTTGTTTTTTATACTCGCTTATAACTTACTTCGATCTTAACTTATCCACTTTTAAATTCAAACTGAAACAACTCTGAATTCACACACTATTAAGAAGTTTCTTAAGATGCATACACCACCTTTGATATCATAACCTATATCTTTATTTATAAGAACCGTGGACTCTGGCCCCGCCGTCTTTCGCGGGATCCGACCTAAGACTCCCCGGGTTCCGTGGATGAACTCCGGGGAAGGCCCGTCGGATGACTCCCGTGCTATTTCCTACGCGGGAGACTTCCACCGATGCTATGGTAACCAGAATCTATTCTATTGGGTTGCCATAGTTACCAAATCTAATAGTTTTTTTTTTTAAGACCCAAAGGACCCCCCAGAGGATCGTATCGAAAAAAACACCTGTCCTATGTTGGTTCTCCCGTTGCGTAAAATATTTGTGCCAAGTTTGGTTGAAATCGGTCCAGTGGTTTAGAAGGAGATGTGGAAGACCCCACAGGACCCCCCGAAGGATCATATCGAAAAAACACCTATCCTATGTTGGTTCTCCCGTTGCATAAAATATTTGTGCCAAGTTTGGTTGAAGTCGGTCCAGTGGTTTAGGAGGAGATGTGGAAGACCCCAAAGGACCCCATCGAAGAAAACACCTATCCTATGTTGATTCTCCCGTTGCGTAAAATTTTTGTGCCAAGTTTGGTTGAAATCGGTCCAGTGGCCTAGGAGGAGATGTGGAAGACCCCAAAGAACCCCCCAAAGGACCCCATCGAAAAAACACCTATCCTATGTTGGTTCTCCCGTCGCGTAAAATATTTGTGCCAAGTTTGGTTGAAATCGGTCCAGTGGTTTAGGAGGAGATGTGGAACATACATACATAGATACATACATACAATGGGGGGGGGGTTTGCCCCTTAGGAGTGAAAGTTTTTAAAACCGTTTCTTAGTGAGCACCTAAGACCTATGATGAAGCTATGTTCAAAGTTTCATTGATATCCATTCAGTAGTTTTTGCTCTACGTTGATTCTATGTCAGTCAGTAAGGCAAACTTCCCCCCCTTTTTCCCCCCTTTAAAGGTCGAATTTCCAAAAATCCCTTCTTAGCGGATACCTACATCACATAAGGAACCTACATGCCAAATTTCAAGTTTCTAGGTGTTATAGTTTCGGAGATTTCGTGATGAATCAGTCAGTGAGTCAGTGGTATTTCTCTTTTACATATATAGATTCGTTTACAAATTTCAACGGCAACTAAATGTGCAATGTCATTATAGGCTAATTGATATTTTTAAAAATACCACTTACGGTATGCAACACAATGAGAGAAAAATTATAAATAATGTGAGCGAAATATAGCTTTTCTGTTAGAGCATTCCATTACAAATTTATTCTGTATAAATACGCAAAATTAAAATTTTTTGGAAGGCACTTTTGACGTTTTTTCTCCGGTTACATCTTGCTTGCGACAGTTTGGTAACTAATATGTCTCCTGAATATGTTACCTTGCTTATCGCACGGCAATGCGATCGTGGGGTTGCCACCTTCGGGCTTAACCTCCAGCCCAATTTCTGTAGGTTGTCACATAAACTGTCTATGTTATCATACTAAAGAGACCAGATTTCCCTGTACACAATAGTACAACCCATTAAATCCAACTTGATTCGCGCCTGTAATATTCCAAAGATAAGACAATCCAGAATCATTTCCCTTACGCCTCAACTTAGTACTGTTTGCTACTATTGATCTCCAAAGAATATTTATCGACCTTCCGGTCTAAATCCATACGGTTGAGCATCAGAAGGGTAACGGGTAACCTCTTGTAAGATATGTCACTTCATCACGGAGAACCGTCTTGGCTGGAGAGAGGCTGAAGGCTTCTTTGAGAGCTAACATTACTTCATCCAACACTAAGAATGTGAGGACCAGTACCTAGTTAATCCGGTACGAGTACCCAACCCAATTTTTTAATCAGCGAGTAAAGAAACACGCTTGAAGTTCTACAAGGTGACTCTTCCTTGTCTATGGGTTTGAGAATTCCGACTTATAAGAACGAATTCCCAGAGCAGTCGTTTTCAGGCGGTCTCAGACGCGTGATATTATATATTCTTCACAAATGCTGATCACAAAAGAAATCGCGATGTACAGCAGGAACTGAATATTATATGTATATTTGATAGGACTGCCTATTATAGGCTAAAATGGTTGGAACTTTTAACCGAAGCGATGACTGAAGCATTCTCAAACAACTATTGAAAATTGTAAGCAGAAATCGACGGAGAGGTGTGGGGTGTCCCAAGAAGCACTGGAATAACCAGCTCTAGTCTATCTGCTTGGGCCCGGAACAAACTACTTTTGTATAACCCTTGCTGATGATGATGATGGTTATTACTTTTGACGTTTGCTTTTCCTCTAATTTATGGAATGGTAAATGAGTTTAGTGAAGATATCCAATATGGTTCTTATTAATATATTAATAAAAAATAGTTACTGAAATGTCCTTGATGTGATGAATTATTAGAAAGCTAAATAAAGTGTAGAGAGAACATTTCAATTTAGATTATTACAAGCAGAGTACATAATTATATCAAATTAAACAAAAATATTTATTTTGAGAAAGTAATCAATGATAACTTTGTGATTAAAAAGAATTATAAACAAAAATTTTGAAAATTCAAAATTCTAATAAAATGGAGTCTTCAAAAGTTCAAAATAAAGGTAGCTAATGCAACGTTAAACTACAGTTTGAATGAATAAGTCAGTATTTTTTATCTATTTGAGAATTATAAATTGTTAATAATTACGATAATTTGGTTAATCACTAGCGTTAATCTTTTTGAAATTTAAAAATCTTATGGGCACATTCAAGTTAGAATTTTAAAGCTTAAGAGTGGTGTTACAGGAAATAATAAGAAAACAAGAGAGTAAATATCGGTATGGAGAACCATACATGACTTCCATGTTCTAAGATTTATATTTAAAATACTTTTCGAAATGAACTATTTCCATAGAAACTACTTCTTTCTTCAGCCTTGACCACAGTACTGTGATCACTAACGTATACCACCTCACGATAGTGCACTCAATTTTCACTGATGATGGCAGTCGATAGCACTGCGTCTGGTTTTGTAGAAAACATCGGATCAAGCCCAAACAGCCCAGGAAGAAATTTTGACAACAAACAAACCATCTAGTAATACCAGGTCTAAAAAGCTTCATTGTTTGTAATAAGAATTATGTTCCTTCTTTAAAAGTGGCACATCGAGAACTGGACTGAATTACTACCTGATTTGACTTGAATTGTAAATTTTAAAATATGAGTTTTCGTTATTTAAAGCGTATCAGAGAAGAACACATGACAGTAAATTCTTGTGAATCAACGGCACTTTTAATCTTAATTTAAATTAAAACTTTGTAGTTCATACTTAATACAAATACAAATACATTACAAAACTCAATCGAATTTGAGTATCTTATTTTAACAGCAGAATAAAGTAAATAGGTACATTTCGTTTAACGTTACGGTATTCTATACAATGTTTCCCACAATAAGCAAAGTCTAAAAAAGGTTGTATCTATCAAATATCCACGATTGGAGTCTTCAACATCAGATTGTTGAAATCTCATGAGTTTATATGTGTGTATGGGTGTGCGCACTCGTTTATCCCAGGTCATAAACTTAATACCAATAATACAATACTGGCAATGGAATATTTGCTAAACTTGAAGCATTTTAAACTAATAAACACTAAATTAGGTGATCATTACTTCTGATCTTATAAAACTTACGTGAACACTGAAATATTTCTGGAATATTTGTGTAAATATGTAATAAAGTAGGAGTAGTAATCTAAATACTTGTTAGACTGTTACGTATAATTTACTGATGATAATTAGGTATATCAGAAAATGTAAATAAATTATCTTAGATGGACATTATTTAAAAATATCACTCGTTTTTACGTGGATATAAAGCATGGCTTCTTTGGTTCATCAACCTGTCTGGTGTTTATAATCACATAACAGTTGTGACTACTTATGCAAGGCCACACGCTGAATGAAATCGAGTTTGTTTATTAAACACTCTTGGAGTGGACTGAATATTATGTCTTCGACTGTATACACAAGAGCTGGTTTCTGTTATAAATAGTTCTCCTTGATAGTACTACATCCGACAATTGCTGCATACCTTCATGAAACAATTTTGTTAGTCATCAGTACGAAAACTTTTACACATGACAATTATAGGAAGCAATTCGAACTAACCAATTACCCGGCCGTGAATTGATCACAAGACATATCTGGATGTTATCGAGGAATAGTTATTTTCAGGACAAAAATCTCGTAACAAATAGAATTTTCGTAAGAATGTATACAACTATTTTTTCAGGTTACAAATAAAACTTTTCCAGAGAGATTATTGTCTATTATGAAGCCAAGATATTTCATTTGTTTAGTTTGTCAATCACCAACCAAGCACCTATACATGCTTGACATGATGCTTCATAAAAAACAATATCAAAATTCAACCTAGACTCTCAAAAAGAAAATCATATATTTTTTCACTTAAAACCATACTGTACTTTACTAAATCAATACTTTATCTAAATCGACAATCATTTAACCGGGAAATAAAAAAATACATACAATAGTTATTTATTTTTAATTTACTGTTTTAATAAACAACGTGCCATGGCTGACACCTCTCTGAAGAGTGCTCGGCGGGGAAAGTTGCGACAGGACTACTTGCCCAAACTTACTGTCTAGTGTAAACGGAGTTTCATACATCTGTCGGAATAAATTACTACATTAGCTCGTCCAAGCACGTAGTGAACACTTGCACAATCTCTCGCGGTAAAAACAGCGTCTTAGTGCAAACACCTACTGGACACTGCTTGCGTATTTCCTGTCGAAATTTTCTCGCAGTGTAAACGTAGCTCAACAGTCGCATATTCATTCCTAGCCTCTCCCCCTCCTCAAACGGCTCGGTAGTAACGCTAATGCACGTACTACTCGTTATTTTTACTCTATCTCTCTGCCTTCTTGCCCCTCTTTCTCTCTCCCCCCCCCCCCCGTCATACTCTAATAGAAATTAAATTTTAAATAACAATCAAATTTTAAATATTTTTACCCTATCACTAACCCCTCTCACTTAACTCTTTCTCTCTGTCCTTCCCTGTCGCTCGCTCACGCTCACTCTTTCCCACACCATGTGTCCTTTTGTTTTAACTCTCTCTAACCCTTCAACAGAAAGATATAACTTTTTAATATAAGTGTTATTCTCTCTCACTCACAACACACACACACTCTCTCTCTCTCTCTCTCTTTCTTCACAGAAAAATTAAACTGTTATGAAGAATCAAATTTTTAATGTTTTCGCCCCGATCTCTCTCCTCTCCCTCTACCACTTTTTGTTTTGATTCATGATATGCACTATTGTAAAGCACACATCAAACGGTTTATAAAGAGTATAAAATCAAAAGTGGGGAAGGTAAGAGAAAGAAAAATGAGGGAAGTGGGAAAATGAACTTATAATTGAACATATGAATATGAGAGAAACACAAGCGAATTATTAAAAAAGGACATAATCTTTGACCCACTTAGCACAGTCTGAATCAGGCTTGGATTGCGTTTGTTATTTGACCCTGTGCGTTTATGCTATGACAGTGTTGCCATATCCACGGATTCCACAATGATTACAAACTAAATGAAAAAAAGGCGCGCAGAGTGTATACAGACGATGGTAGTACTACATGGTGGACAAACCATGAACTACATATTGAATATCAATTTTCAAAAGTCTGTCAATTTGGCACCCGCAGGTAAAAACTAAAAAACTCGTGGTGCCAAAATAATGAGTTGAAAGTTAAAAAAATTAAGATTTCTCATTAGCGATGTGGCCATAAAGGGTGTTTGTGGAACTTATAAACTTTTATTCTACAGAACACATTTTCTATAAGGGATTACATTTTGGCGTCCGATATACGGACGTCAAAATCTAACAGACGCCACAACGATGATAAAATTTGTTAAGACGAACGCACAAATGTTAATAAAACATATATATATATATATTCAATCACTTTCTGCTACAGTCCGTTTCTTGATGTATATAATACATTTAATATTTATAACTAAATTTACCTCAAGATGTTATTTTTCCTTATTTGGAACATGTTTCGAGAGTTCCCGTTCTCTCATCTTCAGCCTTCGCGATCTTTTGTCTGGTGAAGTATTTGTGTGTTGGCTGCTGGATGCTATTAAGGTTGTTTGTTGGTCTTTGGTATTTTAAAGTTGTATTACTGTGTGTGATTGTGGTATATGTATTTGTCTTTTGTATTTCAACATCGAAAATACACGAGAACGGGAACTCTCAAAACATGTTCCAAATAAGGAAAAATAACATCTTGAGGTAAATTTAGTTATAAATATTAAATGTAATGTGTGTGTGTGTGTGTGTGCTTGACAAACCAATTCATCAAATTAATTGTTTTACTCATCTTGTTATTTGAATTAACAGTCTCTGTAATTCCAACTTCGTCCTGTTTACTTGCTAAATTGGTACTTGTCACGTTCAGGCTGAGGCCTTTCAGTGTTTCCACCATTTTCAAGTCCTAAACCATGACCGTGACATGCCTGACTTGGTGACATGCCTCGTCCGGAACGTGACAAGTAGCAGTCTAGCAAGTAAACACAATGAAGTTGGAATTAATTGTTTATTCAAACACTATTAACAATGCCATACCACTTGCGGACAATGAATTCCAAGATGAATTAAACATGATTAAATATCCAACTCTAATGAACATAAGAATTCAACAAACGAAAACTTCTTAATGAGCATTTTAACAAACAGCACTACCCTTCCCTCAAATAGACATTGTACAAAGTTTGCACATAAAGGTTTCTTGTACAAGAAGTTTCTCATCAGTTTTGAGATTTATACACAGACTATCAATTAAAATTACTACTTTCATGTGCTTCAAAGATTCTTTGTGGACGCAAAGATTCTTTGTGTCCATTAAAACACTGGAGATGAATGGATATACACGACAATGTCCCATGTAACACTGCATACCTGTCATCAAATTTTTGTGAGAAGCGTTTCAGTGGTGACACAATTCCCCTCTACTCACTTCCTTACTTTCATTTTTGCCAAACTACAATTCTTCTTGAAAGGCCATGAGGAAATAAAACACACAAAAACTGTAAGACCTGCTGTAGCGAGGTGTGCATATGACGTCTGACAGCGTGTCTGTATCTACTCCTCCCAGGTATTTTGAAAATGATAATGTGCATTTTAAGTATATTTCAAATTAGAACGTGTTATGGCATCAGTTCTATTACTTTTCTGCCACATCTCGTATTTATCAAATCCGAGTAATGCATATTCTTACTCATCACATGTCTGTCTGTACAAAAGTAGTATTCTTTGTTTTAAGGACTCTATGGTAATTCAATGTTTGGGGAGAAAGTATTAAAAGTGAATGGTTCTTGGACCAGTAATGATAAAAATTTGGTTCTCTTCAAAGTTTTGTAAAACAATTAATGCATAGAAAATCTACACAGTTATTTAACAATTCATTGTACAACAAGTTTCAATCATACCACTCCAAGAATCCAATTCATAATTACAATTGACAGTAAAGCTGATCACTAAAGCAAAATAACGTGGAGATAGTGGAGATATCAATAAATCAACAATAAATCATTCCTACTGATCAATGATTCGTATTCACATTCTAATTTACATTTTTTCTTAAGCAAAATTAATAAAGCAGTGTAATAGTTATCACCAATATTTACATCAGTTTTAGGAATTTAGTTATTATTCATTTTTTGAATATTCATTCAAATTCTCAAAAAGCAATTAAAACTACAATGCACTAACAAATTAGCCTTTCCATCTCTCAACTCACATTATAAAAACAGAGAGACAGAAGACAGTGTATGAAGATAGCTGAGAACTATGACAAAAAAATCTGGCTGTCGTGGGACTGCCGACAGAAGTGTTAACTTAAAAATACCATTTCAAATTAAATGAAAAGTACATCATTTGAAAAAGATAATTTATTAAAAAATTACCGTTAAAAATTACATTACAACTTAAGAAAATAATTACTAAATGTATTTAAACATTTACGTACAATGCATATTAGACTTACCTTTCATTCAACAAATACTTTTTTGTTACATTGAATTCCTTGTAGCAGGAGGAATGGTAACCAATAATTTCATCGTCATAACTTTCCGGAAATATAACGTCGCTGTATTTATGACGTCATTTCAAGTAAAGTTTATATGAATTCCAGATGTCCGGAGTAAATTTTTTATTTTTTCCCTTTTTTCTCTAAACCCAGGTTTATCTACTAAAGAATTGCACAAAAAGCACTCCATAATTTCCTTTTATTAGCCGCACATGGTAGAAAATTATCAACCTTGAAGATGGGGCATATGTAACATCTCGAAATGTCTCTAAAATAAACAGTTGAACGTTTTATAAACAAAAGTACAAGTTGAGCCGAAAATTCCAAACACAGGGATAAAGATTTGAGGAAATAAACAGGAACTAACAAATCAGTGGAAATAAAATCAAGCAAATTAATAATTCCGAGAGAGATGAGCAATAATAAAACATACAAGATACAGACGAGATACCAAAACTAGGAAATAATAGCCAACTAATACGCAGAACAAAAAATAACAGAAGTTGGACTAAAGAACAACACACACAATTAACTAACTGAACGATGAATACAAATACAACGACTAAAGACAGTACTAATATCCCGTAAATGACAAAAAGACGAAAAAATGACGTTTATGTAAAATAACTATAAGTAGTGTAAGTAGTAAATAAGGTTAAACATTGTACAAATACTTTTATAAATATCGAATCTATGAGCAAGAAGGACGAAAACGCACGTGGGATCGAACACGCGATGTTACATTTGACCACGCACAAAATTCAAACTTTAAATTAATAAACCTTAAAAAGTGCATAAATTAATGGAAAAGTGCGAAATAAATACCTAATAGTGGGTATAAATACGGAATAAAAAATTACTAAAAAACAAAGAGTGCTATATGAAACATGAACATGTAAACAGAGAGGGAGAAATTGTTACGGATTCTCGTCGCATTCCTTTCTGATGACGTCACATTCTACGGATTCACTCCTGTGTAAATTTTTTCCCTCTCCTCTGCTATAAGAAGTTAACACTTCAAAAATATATTCTGGTTAAAACAAAACATGACACTGTTGCAATTCACTCGAATTAATTTGAGACAAATATAGATGTAAAATATTAAAACTCTTTTAATGGGTGTTGACAAATTTTTCATACTGGGAATAATGATTAATGAACCTGCTGCTGTAAGTATATGATTGTAAAAGTAATTTTAGGCTTTGAAGTTCAATGCTACATGTTCACTAAGTACTCAGTTCACATAGTGTTATGTAGTTTCATGTGCTAGTATAAGAGTTACACAGATCACAAATACTTATTGGCATTAACATGTCAATATGTAAACCAATGCCTAGAAAATACATAAATCTCTATAATTTGCAATATTCAAATACAGAAATAACACTTCACATATGGAATGAATAACATAAAATATAAATATTTTTTTATTTTTTTATTATAATTAAATACAATATTTTTGTTACTGTTAATATAAATACCATATAAGTCTCTATCAATTGAGTCACATTGTTTGTTCCACTGATTTAGTCACTAAAAAAAAATAACTGTACAGTATTTCTAAACTCATCACTTTGTTACAATGTATTATTCACTTAAGTCATCCATTCCAATAGAAAACTTGTCTCTCTCCAAAACTATTATTCTTAATAAAATCATACAAAACGTTAGTTCACTAAATATAAAAAGTTAACTTGAATTTAACTATGGATCACTGACTGATAATATGACAACAGTATGTTGGCTCTACATTACACAAACAATTCAGAAATAAATTTTTACATACACAATAAACAATATTTAAAAATCAAAGCAAATTTTATGAAAAAAATATTAACTTTACAATTTCTTTTAATGCTCACAAGCTACACATTACAATTTCAACAAAACAAATTAAGTAAACTACACACATTATTGCCAGTTATATTTTCTTATACCAAAAGAAATTATAAAAATGTATAACAAAAAAATCTGTTTGTGTGCATTACTGATAATCTGGCTCTTTTCTATAAATTATTTCTAAGACACGCTTGTGATGGCTAAAGAGAAAAATTATTGAATATGGCAGACTTAGGTCAAATGATCAGAACAAATCAGAGATTTCACTGCAAAGACCAGCTTGCAACTTATTAAACCCAAAAGAAATTCTATGTGCAGAAGACACTCTCAAACTTCTCACAAACCAATTTTTTTTATTAAAGTCTATTTTTGAATATGTGTAACATTCAAACATTCTTACTGCTGTAGTGTTACATTTTTTATAATGTGATAGTATGGAAATAAACTTTCCACTCAATTTGTACTATACATATAAAAAACACACATACATACTGGAATATAAATAAAAACATTGTATAGACAGCATAAATATTCAAAATTTATGCATTCACTATTAGCATTCATCAAATATTAAACAACAATGTTTATTTGTGTAGTGCATGCATTCGAATCAAATTGAATTTCCATGTTTCCCCACACATCACATAAATGATAAATGAATCACTTATAATGTCAAATCAATAATAAACTTTTACTACCAGATATGATATGTCAGTCAATTTTTGTGGGTGTAATTGGAAAAATATTCACTGTACACCATAAGGTAGCCATGAGTACTTCTGGGAGGAATAACATACACAAAACAATTGTTTTCCCACTACAAATTAGTAACAAATACCAAATTGTAGTGTGTGTGTGTGTGTGTGTGTGTGTGTGTGTGTGTGTGTGTGTGTGTGTGTGTGTGTGTGTGTGTGTGTGTGTGTGTGTGTGTGTGTGTGTGTGTGTGTGTGTGTGTGTGTGTGTGTGTGTGTGTGTGTGTGTGTGTGTGTGTGTGTGTGTGTGATTTTATCATTTTATGTTGTAAAAGATGACAGTATAGTAACTGCCCCCATAAAATCATCCTGCAAAAGTATATATTAACAGACATAAAGATCATTATTTTTATGTATTTCATTTAACACACAATGTATGCTTCTTTCTGTTAAATTATTTCAATGACAAAATACCTTTAATGACTACAAAAATTTTATTTATTACATATATTTATTATAAGATGTAATTCATCATAGTGCTTTGTGTGCAGTAAGTAAATCTGTAATACTTAAAGACACAAAAAAAACTTTCTTACAAACAAAGTTATATATTATTTGATTTAATACAATAGTTCTTAGAGATAACCTTAAAACTGCATTAATGCATAAAAATATTGATATATATAGGTAAACTGACACACGCTACCACAATTTTTCTTAATTTATTATGGATCACTTCCACTTGTGACAAGGTATGCAACCGTCTTCTGCAATGTTTGTAACAACTTTGGAACATCTTTCATGCAGAATGTTTAATTCAAACCGATAACGAAAACTACCTACTAACGAAACCACTACACCGAGAATTGCTATTGTTTTCACAGAGCTGAATGGATTGCATTAACCTATTAACTGTACAATCTGTTATTTCATTTTGGGTGGCCAACTAAAAAACAATTTTTTTTTAACAAAAAAGGTAATCCAATATAATTCACTTATAAGATAAATGCAAGTCTTTATTTTTGTTATATTATCACAACTGTTAATGCACATGAACATTACTAATACTGAACTGATTAACTAACACTCGACAGTGTCACTCACGCCGTGTATTTACTTTATACACAGACTTGGTAAATAAATTAATTTCTTAACAAGACACTTTCTACTAAACCCATCTTTCAAAGCAATGCTTGATTTATATTAACCTGCTGGTAGAGAATTCATATGAACCATTTTCATTACTTATTTCAAGCTCTTCTTTTGCAGTTTATACCATACATCTGATAATATTTCCAGTCTCATTTAAGAATAAGAAAAAGTAAAAAAAAAGCACTGCTAAATAAAACGTTATACAATTTATGGAAGTTGTTGCCTCTATAAAGGATTGTTACCAAAGATTTAATTTTTTAACAATAGATACATTGTGATCATGTATTTACTGAAGGTTTCGAATTTAAATCTAATATTTTCAATATCAAAATTCAAAACACTAGTGGTGTTCAAAATGTGACCTATAATAACAATCTATTTCCTTGTGTATACCATTAAATATTTTCTAAACAAATTTATCCTATATACGTACATACAATTATTTTGTCATAAACTGCAAGTTGTATACAAGATCTGCACATTTTCTCCTTGTTTTGTAACATTCATTGGTATTCAAATGAAACTGAAACACACATATCTCTCATGCACACACACGCACACGCACACACATGCACGCACACACACACACAATTTCATGGAACACTTGTATTAATGTATATAAACACAGTTTTACTATTTATTCACTATCAAAATGCACAAAATAAGTTTATTATTCTGAAGGCTTTCTCCAAGTCTCATCATGTATACAAAACAATTACTTTACACCATTTCATATTTCTTAGTCATCAAATAAACAGTAATATTTCATTCTTTTTCTCTTCTTAAGAGTAACTGTGTTATTACTTTCGATTACATCTGAGTGGAAATTTCAAAAATTGTAACTTAGTTCATTATTTTACTAATTACTGTTAAGGCCAAATGAAGTGATTTAAATATAAATATTTACATACATTTTTAACCTCTAAACCAATTTGTATTATTTGATATAACTGCATATCCTAAATTATTAAATACTTTATTATTTGTATATACAAAAAGTGGAAATATATTTAGAAACATTGCACAGAAAAAATATTCTTTTTTAAAGTCCATACTGAGTGCAAAATTATTTTATAAAATTATGGCAGAATTGCTACATTAATTGATAATGCAGATTAACAAAATATACATACAAAATTAATTAACAAGGAAGCAAAGAATTTTAATATTTTTGAATTTATATTATTCATTTTATGAAGAATATCTTTACCAGTAAAAAAGTCCCTCTTTCACGTTATTTCAACTACGTTGTTGATAAAAGCTCCATGATGGACTGAAGCCGAAATTATGAAGTAATCTTCATAAGTTTTCTGTCGCCCAAATATGTGCTTCCTGCAAAACACAGGCATCTTAAAATAACCCTGAAATCTTAACACATTTTCCCAATGATGAAATTATATAAATTCAAATTTTGCACTGTCTATTACAGTTATTCCAACTTAAAAGCTCGAAGGCACACTTAAATTCAGGAACCTACTGGTGGGCCACAAAATAGTAATTAATTTTTAACAAATAATGTAAAAATAAAAAGGTAGTATTTACTTGTAAATAAGTAAAAAGAGGTAACTTACACATTTAACATGTCTTCAATAATACAATCTTTGAAGATATAAAAAAGATATTAAAAACTATATATTTATATAAAAGCACCTTAAAAATGTTATTTTTCAAAAACTTCAGATGTCTATTGCCATGCAAATGTTTATTTTATTGACGGTACATTAATGCTGTACTGACCTGAATATAAGACGGCCTCACATATAAGATGACCCTGAATTTCTTTAAGAATTCCATGAGAAAGAAACTAAATGGTCTAAATACCATACCTTGAGGTGAAACTAAATAAATACAGCTATTTTACATTAAAGGTGAAATTATAAGTAATAAAGTGCCTTATTATTTTTAGTCTCAGTCATCATCATTTTTTTCTTCTCAAAGTTCATCTTCAGTACTGCTACTGGAATTAGACTCGTAACTGGAGTCTTTCCACAAAATGTCATCCTCGCTCATATCGATGTTATTATAGCTCGACCACAGACAAAAAATAGCTGGAGTGGGGATTGCCGCCACAACCGCGTCACAATGAAGGGGGACCGTTACCCCCTCCATTGTCGTCAGTCACTCTTATTACTGCAGTATTTTACATGTGTTATTTGTTTACCAGCAACAACTTGTTCTTCATGTGCAAAAACATACGCATGGTATTAATTTGTAACAAACTATTCGAAGTAACACATCATAAAATAATCATGCACGTTTCTATAAAATTCACAATTAACAAATTCTAAAATCCTTAAATGTGTATACATAATTTGAAAATAATATCAGCAGAGCCTACCCCAACATTAGTGAAAGGTATGTTTTAAAAACAATTCTTACATAAAGCAACCGCCTGTGTAAATTGAGATGCCCTACCGCTGTAGTAAAATTAATGTTATTAAACATTTTTAAAAATAAATAATGTTAATTATTAAGAAAAAGATAATCCACTAAAATCACATGCAAGTTGTTCTTTAATATCTTCCCAGACGAGATCTATAGGATTCAGATCGGAATTATAAGGTGGCAGACGAAGTGGAAAATGGCATTTTGCACAAATTATTTCATTGACAATGTTTTTTCAGTCAACTGATTTCACTTTTTCCAGCAGCTAGATTTCATCAATGTAAAATCTATTTTAATACCATGATTCACAAGCCAGTCAATTATTTCTTGTTTTAGTGAACCCGAGGTCTACAGAATGATACCTGGCATTGTCCATCACTATTACTGAGCTCTTTGGAGATTAGGTAGTAATTTTTCTGATAGCCACTTACCGAAGTTATTGAAATTCATAGAGCTATGGTAGTCTTCAGATGTTGACGAAAACTTAAATATTAACAGCGCATTGTTAACAAAACCAGCCTCTCCCCCACTGTGAACTATAATAAGTCTATTACCTTTCCCAATTTTTGTTGTTATACCGACCTCTTCAGAATATTGCCAACATGAAGATACTGAATGTGATGCTTGAACATATGTTTCATCAATGTATTTTTACCCTCTCATCTGTATTTATTTATGTCACTTAGGTAGCGAATTCTCCAAGCAACAATATCACTTCTTTCTATCAGGAGCCTTCTATTGGATTGACGAGTCCATTGAAATCCCAACTTTTTAAGTCATTGTCTCAAATATTCTCATTCACACTGAATGTCATCTTCTTCCTTTAGAGATTGCAGTAAACTCTTTGAGGGTGAGATTTTTTTCACTGCATAAAATTTGTGCACCTTTCTCCTTATTGCAAATTAATTTTTTTTTATGAGCCTGTGATTTTGCTTTTGGCATAGAAAATAACTTTTTCACAACCAGAAGTTGATTATTTCTTATCCTCTTTTAAAATGTTGTATTCAGTAGCCTGAGAGACTCCTGTTGCTTCACTTGTACTGGCAGCAATATTATAACCTAAGTTGTATTCCTTTTTTGTTTTCTTAAATATTCTGCCACATTGAAAATCGTTATTTCTCTGGCTTGATTTGTTAAAGGTCTCTCAGAAGCTACCTTACTGTTCAATGATGATGCCATTTATAAAAAACGTAACACACTACGGTAACAATGCGACAACAAATGGTAATTCGTTGGTAATTAGTCAACATAAACTAAAATACACAACACACTGTTAGTTCTAATGATTATAATAAAATACTAAACGAAAACTAAATATAAATCGTTTTATATATATATATATATATATATATATATATATATATATATATATACACATATATATATGAATGCCTACAGATTCATTGTGAACTTAAACAGAGAATGTCCTCAGGGTTGGCCAAGGGAAAAAAAAAACTTTGCATGATTTAGGACATTTGCTAGATTTAGTCATGCCCCACAGTACAAGAAAAAGTTACCTCAAGATCATGAGAGGCTGACAACCCCCTTACAATTTCTGGCAAATAGAAGGATGTTTAGGGTCCTCGAATTCACAACCATTAAGTCAAAATAATTATTGAGCATAATATTATTTATGAAACATGTGATAAAAAAATACTTACAGACAAGTTGAATATTTTAATTGCTTTATTTAAAACATATTCCATATTTTCATTACATTTTTGCTAAAACAAATTATCACTTTTGAGATTAAAAATTGATAAATACCCATATTTAAATTTCCTGGGTTTTACTAATTAAAGAAATATAAATTTATTAAAAAATCTCCAAAGGCTAACAATAGAATCATATGGAAAACGTACAGAACTACACAAACACAAAGTAAACAATGCATTAATTTAAAGAACAAATTCAAATTGACATTCTCCAAATTCTAAATTTAGTGAAATTGATGAGAACAGTTTAAACTACTGAATGTATAATATTACCAGTGAAATACATTCTAGCGGTGGTTATTCTAATTTGATTATTTATTAATTCTGAAAAGTGTACAAAGCTTCATTATGGATTGCTCTGAAATTCTGCAAAGAGGTGTTGGAGTGACACAGCATTCAACAGCATCAACTTGAAAGAATTGATCTGTTCATGAACATTTCCTCAAGCTGCCTGATTTGTACAGCACTTTTACGTTACTTTTATGTTATCTACTTCAAAATTTTCTATTATCATGTCATAGATTTGTTTTCTTGTGAATCTCACTGTAGTCTTTGTTTTCAACTTGCACATAGATGGAAATGTTCAGATAAGAATATAAATTCTACTAAAACCGTTTTGAATATTATCAAAGTCCAGATATTATTGTAACTAACAAATCACAAACTAGCTTAGAACTTTTAATTTACAAAGAGGACATGAATGAAGTATGACAAGAAGTTGGAGTAAAGTGTCCACACACTTCTGTTTTCTTTATAGTCTTGTAAAATGATGCCCTCCAGCTAATGACTCAAATTCGCTGTTCTAAAAACTGCACAGTTGTTACAGTCCATATTATTTTTCTTATTTGACATGTATTTTACTTAAGTAATCAAATTATTAAGCGAGTCATGTCTAGGCTTTAGACAGAAAACGTGGCTGTATTATTTCTGAAACAGTCCTACAAGGCAACTTATACCAACTTTGAGTAAATGGTGTACAACACTATTTATATTGTTATGCAATTATGGAATGTTCTCGAACAATGGAATGTGTCTTCTACACGTTTCTCGGCTAGCTCAGCAGATGCATGTTTCTGCCAAGGTCGCACTCAAGTATCCTCTAGAGTTATCGAGTGTTTGTTAAGGACGCATATTATGGAACCCTGCAGGCTATAAATAGGCAACAGCTGCTGCTTAGTTTCAGTTTAAGTCGGGAGATTTACTCAGTGTGTCTCAAGTCAGCATCTGGTTGGGCAAGTCATAAAGTACGCGCTAAAAGATTACGACGGCACACACAATGAAGAGGAAGGATACGGGACAGAGACCCAATGATGAGTGCCACACAATAAAGTTAGAAAGGATGGACGAACAAAGTGTTATCTATGTGTGAAACCTGGAGAACTACAACAAGACTGTCGGATTAGAGTTCAGCATCAGGGAAACGAGCAGTAGTCGGTACAACAAGGCATGTGTTGACTAACTGGAGGAACAAAGCCCCTAGACAATATGCAATTTCTACACTTCAGTAAAGCAGCAGGCGCTTGGTGGTTACTGGATTCGTTCAAGAGACGCCAACCTCGATTACAGTTGACACAGGCGCAACAGATTCTACTGTGCTACCCGATGTGGTGAAAAATCTCAAGCCAATCTGGTACCCCTGCAGCTTGTGAACAGCTACTGGACGGCCTGTAAATGTAATTGGAAAAGTGGAGATACACCTATGCCTCGGTCGACTTGAGTTTGATCATCAAGTACTTGTTGTAGACATTGTGGATGAAGCGATTCTTGGTGTGGACATTATGAACATGTATGGTTTTATAGTCGACTTCAAAAACAACGTCTTGAGAATCAGAAAGGAAGAGGTTATGCTCTCCAAAATGGATACATACAAAAATCGATGGACGTGATAAATCAAGAGGCTGTAACTGTCCCGCCAAACTCCATGGATTATTATGGTTAGAACTGAGGGAGACACTAAGGGCAACCAGTCCTCTATATTCGAACCCCAGGTAGTCAGCACACCTGGCATACTAATTGCCAGAAGTTTAGTAAAACCTGATGAAACAGAAAATGTACCTATCAGAGTGGCAAATATTTTGGATCAAGCTGTCACTTTTCAAAGAAATACACACCTACGCAAAATGTCTCCTATGGCCTTGGTAGCCAGAGTGACACAATGAAGATTTAGTGCTTCGGACACTTCCAAGTTACCAGAGGAACTTCAGGAACTGTTGAACAGATCTTCTACCGATCTCTCAAGGGGTGAGGTAAAAGAACTCAAGACGGTTTTAATATGAATTTAAAGATTCTTTTTCAATGTGGGACCAATCATTGGGATGAACCGCTCTTGTACAACATCGCAGCAATACCAGGAATACAACACCAATACAACCTCCTCAGAGACCTCCAGTAGCTAAGCAAGAGGAAATGTCTTGGTTAGTACAGGACATGTTGACAGAAGGAGTAATCGAGCCTTTGTCAAGGGCTTGGTCTCCTCCGGTAGTGCTGGTAGCAAACAAGGGCAGTGGATTACGTTTCTGCGTAGACTACCGGAGCTTGAATGATGTAACAAAGAAAGATGGCTATCCACTACCTCGTGTTGACGATACACTCGACATGCTGTCTGGAGCTCAGTGGTTTTCCACACTGGACCTGAAGAATGGATATTGGCAAGTGGGTCTTCATCAAGAAGACAAGGAAAAGACAGCTTCCTCAACCCCAAGTAGCCTATCCAATTTAACACCATGCCATTTGGACTCTGTAATCCACAGGCAACATTTGAAAGATTGATGGATCTGGTCCTCCAAGGCCTGACATAGAAAACTTGCCTTGTTTATTTAGACGATGTCGTAGTCATCGGGAAGACTTTCAAAGATCATTCGGAAAACCAAAAGGAGGTTCTAACTGGAATTCAAGGTGCACAACTGAGCACAAAGAAGGGTTCTCTATTCCAAAAGGAAGTCCAGTATTTGGGCCATCTAGTTTCAGCAGCGGGTGTTAGTATGGATCCCACTAAAGTAGACACTATGAGATACTGGCTAGTTCCAAAGAGTAAACATGAAGTTTGGAATTTCCTGGGGTTATGCTAATATTATAGACAGTTTGTGAAAGGCTTCGCTATTATTGCTAAACCACTACATGAGCTAACGGAAAATAACTAAAATTCCAGTGCTGGAAAGAGTGTGATCAAGCATTCAGGACTTTGAGAACTGCATTATGTTTGCAGCCAATTCTACCTTTCCCAGCTTCCAAAGGGAAGTACATCGTCGACACAGATGGAAGCAATACTGGTCTAGCAGCAGTTTTGTCTCAAGTGCAAAATGGTGAAGAATGAGTAATAGTGTATTACAGCTTTCTAAATCGGAGAGAAATTATTGTGTTACAAGGAAAGAGTTGCTGGCAATTGTCCGACCTTTGGAGCATTTCCATAAATACATCTATGGGAGAGATTTTTCACTATGCACTATCCAACCCGCGCTTGCATGACTCTTGAGATTTAAAAATCCGGAAGGGCAGTTGGCAAGGTGGCTCGAACGTCTGCAAGAGTGCAACTTCAAGGTACATTGGCATGGGCGCCTGCATGGTAACGCAGCTAATAGTTTCCCAAAGTAAGGTACAGTCTGTTTTGAAGGAGATGTATGATGGAAGGTCTAGCGATCATCTTGGCGTTAACAAAACCCTTGACAAAATACGGAAGTGATTCAACTGGCTTCATCTTCACCATGACATAGAGGAATGGTGTCGGACATATGAAATATGTGCTCCAAGGGCCCACAAAGCAGAAGCAGGGGGAAAATGAGAGTATAACGTTGGACTGCCATTCGAGAGAACTGCCATAGACATTGCTGGACCTTTCCCAATTACTAGTGATGGAAACCGGTACATCATGGTTATAGGTGACTACTTTACTAAGTGGGTGAAAGCTTACACAATTCCAAATCAGAAGGTTACCATTGTTGCAAAGGTGTTAGTTAACTTCTGTTGTCATTATGGAGTCCCTATGGAATCCATATGGATCACGGGAGTAAT
This sequence comes from Magicicada septendecula, assembly GCA_034769895.1. NCBI lineage: Eukaryota > Metazoa > Arthropoda > Insecta > Hemiptera > Cicadidae > Magicicada > Magicicada septendecula. The sequence goes on from CM068367.1 coordinate 379,337,676, forward strand.
TTTGAGTCAGGAGTGTTTAAAGAATTATGCCGTCTACTCAGAATTCAAAAGACCAGGACAACACCTCTCCATCCTCAGTCGGATGGAATGGTTGAGAGGTTCAATAGGCCACTTGACCAGCATCTTTCAAAGGTTATTGACAAGAACCAAACAGACTGGGACCAATGTATACCACTATTCGTCATAGCCTATAGGTCCACAACCGGCATAACTCCAGCAAAATTGGTGTTTGGGTGGGAAATTCGTCTTCCTGAGGACTTGATGTTCAGCTCACCTGAAACTCAGTCCCAAGAATCACAGAACTATTTCTCACAATTAGAAAACCGACTGTGAGAAATTAACTGCTTGATAAGAGGACAGCTGAAGATAGCCAGTGATAAAATGAAAACTCAGTATGACATTTGCAGCAATAGTGATCTTCCAAGAAGATCAGGTTTGGTTGTACAATCCAAAATGCTATCGTGGTCGCTCACCTAGACTTCACACTAATTGGGAAAGGCCTTACACTGTGAAAAAGAGAATCAATGATGTTGTCCATTGGATTCAACAGGAAAAACAGTGACAATTCAAGGTCGTCCACCTAGATCGCCTGGCCAAGTATTACTTCAGAGATGGTTTGGCAGTTCAGGACAAATAGGTTACAGGAGGGGGCAGTGTTACATAATTATGGAACATTCCCGAACAATGGAGTGTGTAGATCTACACGTTTCTCTCGGCTAGCTCAGCAGATGCGCGTTTCTCCCAAGGCCGCACTCAAGAGTTTTTGAGTGCTTGTTATGGACACATAGGCCCTCTGGAGTTATAAATAGGCAACAGCTGCCACTTAGTTTCAGTTTACATCGCGCGATTTACTCAGTGTGTCTCAAGTGGTTATTAGTGAAAAGTGATTATTGTGATTACTTGACATTATTATTGTGTGTGTACAAATTTAACTTGGATTATTGTATGAGTTGATTACAAATTATTATTTGTGGTTAATTAAAGCTGGTAATTAGTGATTTTATTGGTGTCTGTATTTTGTTTTCCACTGTACCATACGACGATCAGTAAGACTGTTGTAACAATATTAAAAGTCAACGAAAGGTGCAAATGTGTTAAATTAGAGTACAAAATATTCAGCAAATAAAGATGCAATACAAGATTTCATTAAATGCAAGATGTATGTATTACAGCGAAAATTTGCAGTGGAAATAGTGGGGACATAATGGTCCTCCTGAACACCAAATTAATACAAATATTATACAGAATTCTTCAGTCGACTAGGATTATTCACAGTGAAAAAAGGTCAATGGAAAGGTCACTATTTGGGGAGTTATGAAAAATACAACCAAAGCAAAAGAGCTTACAAGTGTAATAGTAAAGCACAGGCAGACACTTCATCAAACCACCTTATTGGCTTTGAAAGGGAAATGCTTGGCTTTTATTAATCAGAGACATGCCTAAGAAGTATTTAAAAATCAATGAAAACAGAATTTGAGCACTAACCACTCTCTCCAATATTACTTACAGCAAGTGAAATTATTAGCAAATGAAACTAATCCTATGCTTATCACCAACACTGACTGGAAAATAAGACATTTAACAGACATTAAGGGAAATAAAAGATAACCCCTCAAGTTATCTCTAAAAAGTGTAAAACAACTCAATGACAGAGTAGAAAAATGTGTACTTGAAGTATAACAAAGAACATATTCTTCTATGTTAGCTTGAAAATTAGAATACTCTAGAAAGCTAACAGTTGGAAAAAAGCAAGATAGAGGTGGTGAGATGGCAACGTAAATGGTACAACTTTTGACAGTTTAACATAAGATGGAACTACACTTTCAAAAAAAAATTCTCCCTACACAATTCCCTGAAATTCTGCAGTCATATCTAATGGAAATACCATCAAGTGTTAAAAGGTAACTTACTCTGATTTGAAGAAAATGATCAGGACTGCATAACCGCACTTACTCTGTATCTGCTGATTATCAAGCAAAATTTTGAGTAATACTGCCAAGCATAAAGCACAATTTTATGAAGTATATTACCTTTGAGAGCCTGTTTTAATTTTACAGCATAACACACCTTCTTCGTTTTACAGGTTCTGGAGGTTCTAGTGCAGCCAAAATAGCTTCATCAAATACATTTTTTAATCCTTTCTGTAACACATTATAAACACAGTTGTTAAATTCTGAAATTATGATAAAAAAAACGAGTGCATCAGATTTGGTGAATATTGCAGTTTACAACTGCGTCATTTTTGGGATAAAAATATTGTAACCTATTCACTACTTAGTTTGATAAAAAGTTCCAAATGCATTCTACATGGGTGCAAGCGTGCACGGGCACCACACACACACACACACACACACACACACACACACACACACACACACACACACACACAGATCTCCCAGATTGTAAATTCACTCTTTTGTGACACCAGTCACTGAATAACTCTTTAATTTACTTAATTTCTTCCTCACAGTAACCATGACCACATCTCATGATTCCTCTCATTCTCATTGCCAAATTACTATACATTCTCTTTCTAGATTTGTACAACTGATTTTTTTATAATTTTTGAAATTTGTTTAAATAGTTTCTTAATATTCCCATATAAAATCAGGGTCAATGAATTCTAGCCACACTTCCAGGCAAACACATTAGTGAAATTTTTCATTTTTATTTTATACGGACAGTCTTCTATTAAGCACATAAAGCTTATTATCATTACGTCTTCATTTTGGAATTTTTTAAGAACTTTCTTTACATCACACTTTAATGACATGTATACATACATCATTAAATGTTTTTATACAGTTTATATTATCTGTCTTTCAAATACATAGTTAAAATCTGTTATTAGGGCTACTGTATAACCCAAATTTGATATGTTTACAATCTGTTGTTTACTTTTTTATCAACTTACTTCACTGATTATCTTACTGTACTGAAGCTGACAGAATCTAATACAAACAATTATTCTCTTTATATTTTCTTCTTTTAATTTTATCTTTTTAATCACAGCATCTCTAAAATACTTTCTTTAAAGTAGGCTTGTCTTGTTCTAAAAGAATTCCTTACTATTTTCTGTGGTTGGTTTGATACTGTTCTCCAGTTTTCCCTGCACACTTCAATATTTGATTTTTATATAACTTCAGACTACAAATCGTAGAGCAATAGTTCTATTACCTAAACTTTATTTGTATTTGTTATTTTACAAATTACTATGAAAGTTGAATTATACAGCTTATTCTGAAACAGGAAGTGTAAATGGTATTAAATAGATTCAAGAAATGTATACACTGTCAATATGCTAATACACCAGTAAGTCTGAGTACCTTACATGACTTCTGTCAGGGGATTGTAACTCCTTTCCTTCTACTAAAAAAAAAATGTTGCATATACAATCTCTTATCATGATACAGCCAACTCTGTTGCCTCAAAATATATTATCTTATTTTACCTTAGTTTATATTATCTGTTTTTCAAATACATGGTTAAAATCTGTTAATAGGCCTACTGTATAACCCCAATTTGTTATGATTACAATCTGTTTGCTTTTTTTTTATCAACTTACTTCACTGATTTTCTTACCATGCTCAAGCTGACAGAATCTAATAGAAACATTTAATCTCTTTACATTTTCTTCTTTTACATTTTATCTTTTTAATGACAAGAATTTTTGTCATATCATTCTTTTCATTTATTGTGTCCACACATATTCTACCTTCCACTAATGTCTCTCTCCTTTATACTAAGTTGTAAGAGTCAGGACGTAACCTGTTACTAATACTAGTTGCATCATGTAGTATGATTATTACTGTTACAAGAAGCCTACCGAACAATCCAAAACATTCTCCACTCCCCCCGTCCAGTGTAGCAGCTGTTGCGTCATTCAACTACGTGAGTCTAGTGGTTCCAAGAACACTCGAGATACGCATTAAGCCGCCGGCGTTCAGTTAAGGAGGAAAAGCTGTACGGTACCTCAGCCCGGCATATATAAAACCATAGCAGCCGGATTCAGTTACGTGAGCGATTTCCGCTATATTAAGTGATTACCTGTATGCGGTCCGCCGTGTGACTTCTCAAACTTATTACGTTACGCGTTTCAAAGCGTATGCCTTGTAGCGGGTCAATTTTGGGTGTTTTTATTTTCAACAGTATGGGATAATTATATTTTTATTCATTTCATTTTCGGTCGGGAGCCTTATAAAATATTGCAAAGTAAAACTGTATTATTGTGCAACGTATTTGTCAGAGTAATAGACCAGAGTTGAGAAACAGCGTTTGGAACAAAGGCGATGCGCAATTTCAGTGGTGTAACACGGCAGAGGAATTTGCATCTCCACAAAATTCGTAGAAATCTGTACTGGTGTGGCAGTGCACACACATCACTACTCGCGCATGCGCGCACACCCAAGCGATGTTGAAAAACCAAGATGGCTAGAGAGAATAATCTTCATCGTTTTCTCCAAAACTTTGCGGAAGCACTGTTGTAAGTCCCACCCACTTTTATGACATCAGGCAGTGCCTGGTTGAAATCGTCTGCTATCGTCATTCCAACAACTACATGACTAGCATGAGGCGAAACTGTGACGACTACATACAAGGCATTGATGTCCGTCGTTTTGACTAAAATGCTCCTGGAGTGGGGAACTGAGAGACGCTGCCAGTCTTGGGTCGACTCACGCTTGTGCTGGTCGCCCGTCAACCGGGCTCAGAAACAAAATTTTTTTTAAAACTGATATAACAGGGAAATAGCCGAACAAGTTTATGTGACCGCGGTCGGGAAAATGTAGAACAACATCAGACACTTTTTGAACACTTTCACACGAAATTAGAAAAGAACACTGGATGTTGCGCGAAGACCACGTGGCCGGGGGTTATTTCGTTTATTGAAAGTAAGGGTAGGGGGTTTTAAAAGAGTATGGGGTATTAAAGAAATTAAAATTAATTTAAGTGAGAATGGCAGGCTGGGCTCTCTTGTAAGTAATAGAAAATAAGAATAGCATATAAGACGTAATGATTACACAACTTGTAAAATCATAATATTTTGAAAGTATGTAAAATCTATATTTGGAGAAAAAGTATCAATTTAAAATCTTTTGAGTAATAAAAGAAAACTAATTTCTCTTCCAAGATGCATTGTATAAGTTCTTCACACAACCTTGAAAATTACGCTTGAATCCCAAAGTACGTATGAGATCCTGGACCCAATAACACGAAAAACAGTAAGTGTAAGTTTTTTTTTTATTATGGTATAGTTTTTATAAGTTAATTAAATGGTGATAAATACGTAATATCACAGTTGGCGCGGCCGAAAGGGACAGTTTTTATAAGTTAAAAATTTGATGTAAAAACCATACCTACAAATAAGATACAAGCGCAATTGAGAGGTTAAGTGAAAGACGTAAAGTTACGTAAAATAAATAAAAAATATTTGTTCAGACAGATAAGAAATAAATTACATATTTAAAAATATAATCATGGAAAATACAGAGAACGGAGTCGATCTGTCCGACTCGACTGTGATAAGCGAAATAGCTGAATTAAATGAATCAGCTGTGATGAGTAGTCTTGACATACATTCAACACCGAATGTAGGTCAAGACGAGAAAATTATGAATGTAAGCAAAACAAATGAAAAAGATAATACAGAGGATTCAGGGATTCAAGCAACCCCGACCTCAACAAAATACAATAAGGTGGATGATGATCCAATGAGTATTGTACTTAATTTATTAGAGAAAATGAATAATAAATTTGATAGTCGTTTTGACAGTAATGATAGACAAAGTAGAGACTTAAATGAGAAATTCGAGGTTCAAAAGAACAGTTTTGATGAGCTAAAAAACCAAATTAACGAAATTAATAGCTATTGTAAAAATACCAGCGAAGAATGTACTAATAAAATTAACCAAGTAGAAACCAAGTTAGATGATTCAATGCAAAAGGTAGATGTTAAATTTAATGAAATAGACAGTCAGATAGATAGAGTTGAGAAGCAGATAAATGAGAATAATGAAATATTAATAAATACAATGAATGAGCATAACAGTGACATAGAATCTAAAATTAATAAATGTAGTATTGAAACTGAATGTAAGTTGAGTAGCGTAGTAACGACAGTTGAAAAAATTAGTCAGAACTTTGATGAACACCAAAATAAGGTAGACTCTAAAATAAATGAAATTGAAAATAATTATAAGACAGAAATACAAGCAGTAAATGAATCTATTGAAGTCATGTCAAAAAATAATGTACAGTCTGAATATAGTAATGACAAAAAATTATATTCTCTTGAACAAAATATTAGTAGTATGCGAGATGAATTAAGTTTAGTGAAAAATCAAAATGTAAACAATGTTACTGAGCGCATATTTATGACACGAGATACAAATAATGAAATAGAATTAGAAACTTTCAATTGTGACAATCGTAGAATACACCCAATGCAATTTTTAAATAGGGTTAGAGAGTTTAATCGGTTCAATAGTAGTAGCTGGGAGGTTAAGTTGATGAAGATTATTAAATGTTTTAAAGGTAGTGCCGAGATATGGTCGGAAGTACACCATACTGAATGGGAAAGTTATGAAGATTTTGAGATAGCTTTTCGCAACAAATACTGGTCAGAAGAAGACCAAGAAATATTAAGAAGTAAAATAATGGGTAACGGGAATTTTGGTAGGATTAATAACCACCTAACTATATATGTGATGACCATATACAACGAAGCTAAATATCTAGAACCGCCGTTGCCTTTCCGATCATTTGTAAGACATATCAGCAAACACCTGCCCAGAGAAGTGCAAATTACGCTAATGACGAGAGAGATTACAAATATAAGTGAGTTAGAAAACATGTTAGATGTATTACAGAATATAGGGGAACGCGACATAGGACGATGTTCAACCACACCAGTAGTACCACACCATAATAATAATAATAATTTCCATCATAACAGGGGTACACAGAATTTTCATAGAGGAGCGCGGGGAGGAAGTTTCGATAATAGGGGCGAGAGTTGGAGGTGTAGAACATGTGAAACCGACAATTATGCTAATAGAACAAATTGTTTCAGATGTCATCGGAACAGGGAGTGCACCAGGAACGAGCGAGCAAACCCACCACCCAATCAACAGTCGAGAGGAGGAGAATTTCACAGGGGAGCGCCGAGAGGAGGAGGACAATATAACAGAGGGAGAGGGGGAAATCATCCAGCTGTGGCGGGTCCCTCCACGGAAAACTAGGGAGGACAATGGAGAAGCGGGCCGAACCATTGTCCACGGAAAACAGGAGGGTCCAAATAATCCACAGATACCATAATAACGTTATCAAGATGGACATGGCGAAGGAACTGTTAGAAGAAGAGGAGAACAAGGTGACGGAACGCAGAGCAGGATTAACTGAGGTGACAATTAACCTTGAAGGTAAGAATTATAAAACTTTAATTGATACCGGTAGCGAGATATCAGTAATTTCTGAAAATGTCATGGGTGAATTAAAAGAGTTAAACAAGAATATACCGTCATTACCAGTTGCAGGGGTTACTGTAGTGGGGGTAACTGGGGTGAGAAGTAAGAGAATAACCAGACAAGTACAATTAAATATTCTCATAAATGAAGTCGAATTTGAAAACACGTTCCTAGTAGTTAAAGGGTTGAGTTTAGATGTAATCTTGGGAAATGACTTTTTGGAAAGAAACGGAGCAGTGATAGATTTTAATAAACAAATAGTAAAATTTGAGAAGGGGAATAAACCAGTCAGAATAGAGTTTAAGAAAGTAGTAAATGAAAATAAAGTCACGGGAATAAAAATGTTACATAAACAGATAAGTGATAGAGAGATAGAAACTAAAATAAATATATGTCTAGAGCGTGATGGTCTAGAAAATGAGGAGAGAGAGATGCATGAGCGTAATGAGAGTGTGTGGGCAAATAGAGCCGATAAATTTTTCAATGAAAATACAGTTGTAGGAAATACTCAACAACAGGAGTTGTGGGCAGTTGTCGAGCAGTACAGAGAGGTGTTTGATGAATCACCAGGGAAAGCGAAGGACTACATCTGCGAGCTGAAAGTTCGGGACCACGCACCATACATGCAGAGAAGCTACCCAGTGCCGTTTTCGAAGAGGAGGGCTGTACAGGGGGAATTAGACCGGATGATGCAAGGAGGCATAATTGAACGCTCAGTATCACCCTATTCAAACCCTTTGGTGGTAGTGATAAAGAAGGATGGCAAGGTAAGGTTATGTTTAGATGCTAGGAAAATTAATCAAATTATTATACCTGACAGGGAATCTCCAGAACCCATAAATGAGATTTTACAAAAGTTTAGCGGAGTCAAATACCTGACGTCCTTAGACCTGACCGCTGGATACTGGCAGGTGCCATTAGCAACAGAGAGCAGGAAATACACAGCTTTTCTTTTTAACGGTAAGAATTACCAGTTTAAACGCTTACCTTTTGGATTAAACACCAGTGTTGCCAGTTTTATCAAATGTTTAGATAATATTTTACAACCTAAGGATTTAGATTTTTTAACTGTATATGTCGATGATATCTTGATAACCTCTAGAACGTTCACTGAACATTTAGAACACATAGAATATGTATTAGAGAAGCTACAAAGAGGGGGTTTAACAGTGAATTGGGACAAGTCTAAGTTTCTGCAGACAGAAATACACTTTTTAGGATTTATTATTACACAGGAGGGGATATTAGCCAACCCTGACAAAGTCGAAGCCATAATGCGATTCCCTGAACCTAAAAACATTAAGCAACTACAGAGTTTTTTAGGCCTATGCAATTTTTACAGGAAATTTCAGGAGAACTACGCACACACAACATCCAAACTGAGTGCTGTACTGCAGAAGAATAAACAGTGGAGATGGGGCGATACGGAGCGGAATGCTTTTAATGAAATTAAGCGGAAGTTCAGTCACATGATAATGATGAATCATCCCGATTTTAATAAGACTTTTTATTTACAGACCGACGCCAGCAATGTAGCGCTAGGTGCCGAGTTATACCAGGAGAGCTGCGACAAGGAACACCTAACGATCGCCTTCGCCAGTAGATCGCTGTTATCGGCGGAAAAGAATTACACGACAACTGAGAAGGAACTACTAAGTATTGTGTTCGCCGTGGGTAAATTCCGCACGTACATCCTAGGGAATACCACAATCATCCGGAAGGACCACAAGGCACTGTCATTTCTGAATTCATGTAAGCTAACACACAGCCGATTAACCAGGTGGGTATTAGCCTTACAAGAATATAACTTTTCATGGGAGTACATAAAGGGGTCAGATAATAAGGTACCAGATACACTTTCTAGAATAGATGTTATAGACAATAAAACTGGTAGGGACCTTAAAGAAATAGAAATTTTTAGACTAACTAGGGAAGATAGAATTTTTGGTGAGGAATTAAGTGACATTAAAGACTTGCAAAGATCTGATAGCAAACTGGGTAAAATAATGGTTAGTTTAGAAACAGATGTAGAGGGATCTGAATATAATGAGCGATTTCAAATATATCAAGATATTTTGTTTAAAAAAGTAGATGGTGGGGAGCGTGATTGGAGGTTAATTATACCTGATGGGTTAATAGATAAAATTGTTTGGGATTGTCATATAAGGTATGGTCATTTTGGTGCGAGAAAGTGTGCAAATGTTTTGAAAGAGTCATGTATATTTAAGAATATGGAGAGGAGAGTGAGAAAAGTGTTGAGAGTGTGTGATTTATGTCAAAAATCGAAAGTAGTGAATTATAGAGTGGAAGGAGAGATGAATTACATCAAAGTAGATAAACCCTTCGATCTAGTTGCGGTTGATTTATATGGACCATTACCCAGAGGTAGAGGAGGGGTGTTATATGTATTTGTAGTTTTAGACACTTTTTCAAAATTTGTAAAGTTATATAGTATTAAGAGAGCAACTAGTAAGGTACTTAGCGAGAAGATAGTGAAAGACTACATGCTTAATGTAGGAAAGCCGAAAATTGTATTATCTGATCATGGTCCACAGTTTATAAGCGGCAAGTGGCGGCAGACGCTTGGATGGGAAGGCATCATACCCAAGCATACGGCAGTGTACCATCCTCAGTCGAATCAAGCAGAACGGGTGATGAGAGAGATTGGCAGGATATTCCGGGCGTACTGTCACGCCAAACACACAGAATGGCCATCCTACGTGAAAAAAGTAGAGTGGCTGAATTGTACCACCCATGAGTCCACGGGATTTACGCCGCATGAGTTGATCAGGGGAACAAGGCCGCCCAGGATATTAGAACAACTTTTCACATACCCACCTGAAGGTCAAATGTTGGACAGAAATATGAAAATTAGATTGGCGAACGAGAATTTACTTACTAGAGGAGAGCGACGAAAACAGAAACATGATGCTAAGGGGAAATGGACCAAATATGAGGTAGGTCAGTTAGTGTTAGTAAAAAGACATGATTTGTCCAGTGCTCAAGATAGGGAAATAAAGAAGTTTTTCTTGTTATATGAAGGACCTTATGAAATTGTAGAAATAAAAATGCAGAATGCGTATGTGCTGAGGAACCCAGCGACACGGGAAATAGTAGGTACTCAAAATGCGACGAATTTAAAGTTATATAGGTCACTTTAATTGTTATGTTTATAAATTATTGTATGTTTTCAGAAGGGATCCTCCCCCATTTTCGGGCGGCCACGATCTTACCAGTCCTGGCCGTGGAATTCGGAAATCGGAGGCGGGCCATGGTTGGCAGGATCTTCCTTCGGGCAGTGAAAACAGCTATGGTCCGACTTCACAAAATTGGTATCAATTAGAAATCTAACTACATTATTGAACGGGGAGGGGGACCCCTAAGGTATGTGGAGATAAATTTTATACACTCAAGATGCATAAATAAGCACACCACCACATACCAACATTGCCTAAGGGAGAGTATGAAGACAAAAATAAAGTGAGGCAGTGTTTCAAGTATTATTTCACCACTGTCATTTGCAAAATAAAAATTTAGCAAATGATAGAAGTTCCAGTATATTAAGAAAATGGATTTTGTGGAGATGGGTTAGGGGCTGGACAGACGGCATGCATGAATGAATGAGAGGGAGAGTAGATTTGTATAAATTGTAATTAAGGTAGTTGAAAAAAAAAAGGTAATGTGAGTTAATGGTAGATTAGGGGAACGTGAATTCAAGTATGTTGTCTGTCCGTCCCCTACTCCATCTCGGCAAAACCCCCGTTTCAGGCGGGGATACTGACCACTTAGTTATAAATTATAAGTTATAAATTTAAAATGTAAATAAATTTTAGAATTAAGTGACCAAATATAATTGTCGAGTTTTAGTATCAGTGAGTATGGGAACGTTTTGAAACGATGTGTAACAAAATATAAACTTGTTGTCAATACAAGAAGTGGGGATGACTTTGGGGGGTAGTTTGGTGTTCAATGAAGTGATAATAACAATGGAGTGTTGAACGGCATTGGTAGAAAGATTAATTTCATGTATTAAGTAATTAGTTAGTTATTAAGTGGCTATTGTGGGGGTGGCCTGTGCTCTCACAAGTAGCGAAATGGGTTGGGGGTAGCAGTGAGTGTTACCTCCATCGGAGGCCAAACTGGCGATAAATGTGCGGCACACCTTATCCGTGTAGATAAAAATTTTACACACAATATTAAATAACGTGTCGCACATAATGGTATTGATGAAACAGGCAGTGAAATAAAAGTTTAGATTTCCTCGACTTTTCGGGCGGTTACTGTCTTACCAGCACTAACCGTGGTTTTGGCTAGCGGCCAGCTATGGTCATACCAAGTCCCTTGACCATAGCTGACTTGAAATTGGTATATATTTGAAATTCAATGGGGGGACAATTAAGAGGAAATCTCCGGTACTATGGAACAGCGGCTGCCACTCTGTTCGAGGAGGAACAGCAGAGCCAGGTGGTAGATCCGTTTTAAGGGTGCATGATTTTAGAACAAGAACATTATGATGTTCAGTACTTTTAAACTTAATAGCGGAAGCAGAGACACGGAGAGGTAAAACCCTGCTCCAAAATATACAGTCTCTGTGGAAGCGAAAGGGCGAGACAGTCCTCCATAATCTGAAATAGTGTGTGTGGCTGGGAGGTGACGCAAAGGAGTCACGAATTTAAAATTTTATGACATAAAAGTTTTTGCTTATTCAAGGTTTAATCCAATCAAAAATGTTTGTGCTCTGTCCACATAATTATATGCTCAGACTCGTAAATTAAGGTGTTCATGCTATAATTTTAAGTGTATTATTTTATTGTTGTCTATTAGATAAGCATTGATAAGAATATGTAATTTTATTATGTGTGTATTTGTTTAAGCCAATAAGTAAATCGTCTGGCAGGTTAACATAAGCATCAGAATCAGAAAAAAGGGGAAACAATGAGGTGAGAAGGGAGAATAAATAAAAATAAATATGTATATTTCATATAATTTGTTCAATCATGAAATGTGTTTTTATTATGTTAGGATATCAGCTGATCAACAATACCATGTCACTGGTATATTGGTTTGTAAATGTTACAAGTAATTAATGTTTAACGTATTACAGATATTTTGAAGTAAAGATAAAAAGAATATGAGAAATAAAATAACAATTTATGCAAATTAATAAAAGATAATTCATGGGTGATAAATGTTTTATGGGACATGTAGACCTGTCCAAATTGAATGAAAAGTTGAATTTGAAATGATAGAGATGTAATGTTGTTTCTGAGTTAATGTAATGTAACCGAGTTGGTGAAGTATTAATGTTGACACAGTAGTAATGGAGACTTTATGTAGATTTTGAGTGATATATTGTTGTTTTATAGTTAATGAGGTTATTTTGTGTAATTGTAGTAATGTAATGAGATTGAGATTTTTGGGGATGGCAATTTTGTATTAGGGGGTAGTGTATTTGGGGAGTCCGCAACAAGGGTTGGGACGGGATAGGGATAGATTTTAGTGAGGAGGGGCCGCCTTAGGTAAAATCCAGGGGCCAAATAAGGGAATTGAGTTTTTTGGGGGCGGGGAAACACTTATCCTATGTACAAAGGGTTGGAGAGTATTATATATGTGGAGAAGGTGGCGTTTTGTGTTAAATGATAAGTGGGGCTTAGAGTGTCTTGATTAGTAGATATTTTGGTAGAGATGGGTGTCATGATAATTGAAGTTGATTAATATTAGAGTCAGAGGGAGAAAGTTTATATATGTATAGAGATCTAATACAGTAAATGAGAATAAATGAGTTAAATCACCCACGGTAGAATAGAGTGAGATTGTTAAATAGAGAGTGATTTATGATAAAGATATAAAATTTTCATATTTTTTCAACCAGTGACAGAATTTTAATAGAATTGAAAATAATGTAAAGTCAAGAATTGTTTATTCTAAATAATTTAAATGTCAACTTGATTATTATATTAATATTTTGTTTATTTTAAATATTTTATGTTACTATGTTTTGTATTTCAAGTTAGGATATTACAGATGTTCAATGTATTTTCAGAACTTATATATAACATATGTAGGTCAAGGATTTTGGACTTGACCTAGTTACGATCAGCTGATGGGGTCATACACCTACTAAGCTTGTGTATAGTAGGAAGCTAATTTTAATTGGTTTGTTTAATTAATTCAAACCAATATTTGAATAATTTTAATAAATGTTATTTAATAAATGAATTTAATAAAATTTTTTAATGAATAAATTTAAATTTTTTTTTAATTTTAAAATTTTGAAAATTTTAATTTTTTTTTTTGGAAAAAAAAAAATTTTTCGCCTGCCAGCGAGTGAATATTTTTGAGTAATGATTATTTTCTTATGTGTGCATTAACCATGTTTCTTTTATTGTACTGCATTATATTGGTAGACTATAAGTGATTCTCCTGTTAGAATAAGGATGTGTTTATATTATTAGAAATGTCTAGGTTAAGTCATTTGAAACAAAAATTTAGAAAAACCAGGAAGAGAATTTTTTGATAAAAGATTTTTTTTTTAATTTTAAATTTTTTAAATTTATAATAAATTTTAAAAGAAAATTTTTATTTTTAATGTGTTATGATAATATGTAATGTTAGTGTGTGTGAGCCCAGTATCTGCTAAAGGCAGCCCAGCTTGCAAAAAGGGGAAACATATCGGCGGAGGAGCTGGAGTAATTTTAGCCAGGGGTTGAGGATTTTTGGGGGTAGCATGTTAGAAGGCGAGGTGCGCCGTGGTGCGAGTCTGATCGATTTCTCGGTGTTGGGATCTCTTACGGAGAAGTCCAGTGATCTCGTTCAGATGAGTCCATGGTCGCTGAGCCAGGGGGGTCGTGTACCCATGAGATTAAGAACAAGGGGGCTGTTGGCACCAGTTTCTCACCGGTCCTCTTCGGGGTTATCGATGAGATTTCTTCTGTCGTGGACGGCAGAATTCTCATCGAGGGGGTATTGTAGCGGGTCAATTTTGGGTGTTTTTATTTTCAACAGTATGGGATAATTATATTTTTATTCATTTCATTTTCGGTCGGGAGCCTTATAAAATATTGCAAAGTAAAACTGTATTATTGTGCAACGTATTTGTCAGAGTAATAGACCAGAGTTGAGAAACAGCGTTTGGAACAAAGGCAATGCGCAATTTCAGTGGTGTAACACGGCAGAGGAATTTGCATCTCCACAAAATTCGTAGAAATCTGTACTGGTGTGGCAGTGCACACACGTCACTACTCGCGCATGCGCGCACACCCAAGCGATGTTGAAAAACCAAGATGGCTAGAGAGAATAATCTTCATCGTTTTCTCCAAAACTTTGCGGAAGCACTGTTGTAAGTCCCACCCACTTTTATGACATCAGGCAGTGCCTGGTTGAAATCGTCTGCTATCGTCATTCCAACAACTACATGACTAGCATGAGGCGAAACTGTGACGACTACATACAAGGCATTGATGTCCGTCGTTTTGACTAAAATGCTCCTGGAGTGGGGAACTGAGAGACGCTGCCAGTCTTGGGTCGACTCACGCTTGTGCTGGTCGCCCGTCAACCGGGCTCAGAAACAAAATTTTTTTTAAAACTGATATAACAGGGAAATAGCCGAACAAGTTTATGTGACCGCGGTCGGGAAAATGTAGAACAACATCAGACACTTTTTGAACACTTTCACACGAAATTAGAAAAGAACACTGGATGTGCGCGAAGACCACGTGGCCGGGGGTTATTTCGTTTATTGAAAGTAAGGGTAGGGGGTTTTAAAAGAGTATGGGGTATTAAAGAAATTAAAATTAATTTAAGTGAGAATGGCAGGCTGGGCTCTCTTGTAAGTAATAGAAAATAAGAATAGCATATAAGACGTAATGATTACACAACTTGTAAAATCATAATATTTTGAAAGTATGTAAAATCTATATTTGGAGAAAAAGTATCAATTTAAAATCTTTTGAGTAATAAAAGAAAACTAATTTCTCTTCCAAGATGCATTGTATAAGTTCTTCACACAACCTTGAAAATTACGCTTGAATCCCAAAGTACGTATGAGATCCTGGACCCAATAACACGAAAAACAGTAAGTGTAAGTTTTTTTTTATTATGGTATAGTTTTTATAAGTTAATTAAATGGTGATAAATACGTAATATCACAGCCTCATCATCAGACGTTTAAAACCAAAAACACATATCACACAAAACTGCATTTGTCAAAAAATAAATAAAACGCAGTTTTGTGTGATATGTGTTTTTGGTTTTAAACGTCTGATGATGAGGCATACGCCTTGAAACGCGTAACGTAATAAGTTTGAGAAGTCACACGGCGGACCGCATACAGGTAATCACTTAATATTATATAAAAGTGACTTGGATACCATACGTAACATGGATTTCCGCTAGTGCGGATTGAGTGTTTGTCGACATGAAGAATTATTGTGTTTTATATTAGTTAACATTTTTTATTGCGTGTGAACAATTTTTATTTGATTTGTTGTAAGAGACTGTGTTGTTAATTATGAACTGTTTAACTGTCAAAAGCTTTAAACATTACGAACTGTTTAAAGCTGGTGATTAGTGACTTAATTGGTGTCTTGTATTTTGTTTCCACTGTACTTACGACGAGCAGTTAGACCGTCGTAACAGTATGTATGATTATACTTAGTACGATTTGTTTTGTATTTTGACTTTTTTTACTCTGGGTCTCCATACAGATGAGAGACTGAATACAAAATCAGAATATGTTTAACATTTCTATATTAATAAGTGACTAATGAATTTTAAAAATTTAGAAAAAATTAAGAAATAAAATTAATAAAAAGAATGAACACAAAAAGAATAATTATCATCAATATAGTTTTAAAACAAAGAAATCTTGGCCATCTGTCAACAAAATTTCATACAAAAACTCAACATACTTCAACAGCACATTCTTGCTTTAGTATACACCTATACTTACTTGTGTTAAGGCTGAACATTCTACATATTTAACCGCTTTCAATTCTTTTGCCAATTTTTCTCCTTGCTCAAATGAAATTGGTTTTTGTTTATTCTTTGCCAGTTTTTCTATGGTCGCTGCATCATCTCTCAAGTCTATCTGTGTTCCTACCAGTAAAAAAGGTGTCTTCTGGCAATGGTGTGTTATTTCTGGTACCCACTGAAAATAAACATTTTATTAGAACAAAAATAATATCTCCAATTTCTGTGGACATTCCTAACATAGCGAAACCCCAACTATAAAAAGTACACTACTCATTAAAAATTTACATAATTTGTTTCAATGCTCAGTCACATATTACTTAGTACGCATGCCTTTAGTTAAATACAACAATTATCATGACTACTTTTGAAACACATAGAACAACCATGAACACGAACAAGGTGGCACTAAACATTATTTTAATTATTCTCTAAACAAATAATTAAATATAAAATAGTATCTACTGACACCTGAGACAGAGTCTCCTTTACGTGAGTAAATATTCTGGGTAATGCAACAAACTGTTTACAAAAATGGCTATACATTTTTAATGTTACACTTAAGGAAAGAAAATAAGTTGGTACCATTTATCCTATGGCCAAGTATTGATGAAATTTTTATGTCTAAGAATTTTTTTATAGTAAAAATAAAACTGTGAATAAGCATGAAATATTTTAACTATAAAACCCTACCCAGTGGCATGTAAAGCAATTCAAAGAGCTTTAAAATTATCCCAATTTGAGCTCTCTAGCTCTGAGGAAAATTTAGGAAATGCCTCTAGAGAGCTACAGAGGCCCTGAAAAGCTGAGGAAAAATCCATTCTTCTAATCACCTGACATTTATTTTCTCAGGTTTTGAAATAAATATAAATAAAAAAATTACTGGAAATACTGAAACAATTTTTTTATCATTTTTAATTTCAATGAAAAATCC
Organism: Magicicada septendecula; assembly: GCA_034769895.1. NCBI lineage: Eukaryota > Metazoa > Arthropoda > Insecta > Hemiptera > Cicadidae > Magicicada > Magicicada septendecula. Next base: position 379,355,043 of record CM068367.1, read on the forward strand.
TGTAATTTTAACTTGCATTGCATTCTTGAATTTAGAAAGTACATTTTTCTTTGACATGGAATTCCCCACTTATTTATTATATTAGGAAAGTAACCTGATGAACACGCATTCACTGCTAAGGTTTTTTTGTATTACGAACTCTAGATGCTCATGCATTTTTTTCCCTAAATGCATTATTTTTTTATATAAAACTAAGAATACACAGATATCTTGTAATGGTTACTACACACTAACAAAAACAAAACCTCTACGCTGTACACTCATTCTGTATTAACACATTACAATGAGTCGAGTGAATGTTATGTATCCGTGACATAAGCAACTCAGAGACCATGTGCCGTGTCACGAATTCATGACATCAGCTGTGAATGTGTTAACTCATGTTTGTAAAAATCAAGTGTTTAAAAAACTATGCTATGTACAAAAAACAATCTTCACAAATTTCTTGATCACATAAAATATATATAACACTGAAATAAGAGTAAGTTCTTTGTTTTGACGAATACGTTATTATTTAATTCTGATTACTATAAATTCATATGCAGAAACTCTTCAATATATTAATCTATGAAAATTACACAGCTCTAATTTGCACTGATAATTACAGAAGTACTCCAATTATCTCAATAAATATTATTCAAACAAGCAGTGTATCATCTTACTTTTTCTTTAACATTTTCAAAGGAAGAAGGCGACACTACAGAAAAACATACAAGGAAGACATCTGTCTGTGGATAACTTAATGGACGAAGCCTATCATAATCTTCTTGCCCTATAACAAAACAGATCTGTACAGTACCATTTCAATTATAAAATAAATTACTAAATTTCTTTATTGTAGTGTTAACAAATAACATATCTAAAAAGATTTACATACACACCAATACCATAAATCTCTAATGAATATTATTTCTACTCAGCATAGTCATTCAACCATTCAACTTAGAAACCACAAAATTGAATTTAAGGTTTACAGTACCTGCAGTGTCAAAGAGCCCTAGTGTATATGGCTCTCCTCCAATCATTACAGTTACTGCATAATTATCAAATACCTGCAAAGATAAGGAACATACACATTATAAACACATCTCATAAAGATGCACAAACACAAATATATAATTATCACTCAATTTTACTTGCCATTCTATCAGATAGTTACACTTTATCTTACAGAATTAATTAATTTACTTTAACTATATTTTATAAACCTAAATTTCAAAAGTGTAAGTCGCTCAACTATTAAATTTCTTCTACTTTTAAAAAAGACTAAGACACTTCTGTTTTATCATGCACAACACTGAACAAGACTACAAATAATTATTAGGGTTAGAAGGGAAACCTACAGCGACTCTGAAATCAGAACAGGACTGTGAAATAGTGACTAACTCTAAAATCTTGATGTCCAATATAGCATTTTAGAGAATTATAATAACCAGACAGGATTGCACAAATCACCCTGTTATGTGAGTTATGCTACTTAAATGATTTTTTTTTTTTTTATAAACATTGAAAATGTTTCCCTTGCTAAGTTCCCACATATATTGTTGTTACCAGAGAAATATTCATTAATATCAGTTCCAGAACATTTTCATATTACTTTTAACATGGTAAGAATAGTTCTTTTATAAGTTGAAAACATACTATTGTAATATGAAAACAAACAAAATTAAGTAACTGAAATCTTTAAAAGGTACCATTTACATTCATTCATTTACTGTAAAGCTATGGGAAAAAAATGTTTTGACATATGCGAGCGTTGTGTTGTAAATATCGCATGTAATCTGAGGTAACTACCTGTATAAGCAGTCTCACAGAAACTGTTTACATTGGCTTCAAAGTAACTCTTATCAGTTGTAATTCCAACCATACAGATGTGCTGTTGGCACATTCATGTATCACTTAACCTGTTCATTAGCAAGTTCAAGAGTGCATGCATCTGTAGCAGCAAGTTTTTTCTCTCAAGTAATACAATAACATATTATTATATAATTATTTAATTTCATGCGTTTCATACAATCACTACAATATTTCTTCATCAATACTTTTATTTTTGTCATTTGTAATATCCATGTTCTCACTCTCACTCAGACATATCTGACCATTCCGTCCATAAAAGTTCAAAAAACACTTTCCTAGGTTAGTATTTTCAATCATAAACAACTCACACGCTCATGGTCTAATCATAAACACACACAAATTTACACAGGTTTATTTATTTATTCACACTAAAATGTTTCAAAAATTCTAGATATAATTATTTTTGAAATAATTATGCAGCAAGTTTATATAATTATAGAATAAACAAAACTTGAGGGACGCCAGTTTACAACACATCAGCTGTTTACAGCAATCTACTTGATTACATTGGTTACAAAGAGGGTCAAACAAAACATATATAGAACATACTTTAAAATTGCACTGATAGATGGCAGCACATATAAAACTCAGAATTAAACCACACTATCGTTACTGTGTTACTCCTGTGGCAGTAAATTTATATATGTCCATAAAGAAAACATATACACACATCATGTATGTGTTCTCTAGGAGTTCACAAGAAGGTAGAACGTGTGTGTGTGTATATATATATATACACACACACACACACAGGATTGCCCCTGAACAGGTTAAATAAAGGACTACACTGATAGCCCAATAACAAGGGCATGATGGGTCAGCTTCATTGAAGGTGATAAGCTGCAGTTTATATAGACACGACACCAGAAGAAACTTTCTGTCACTAAATTAGCAAGGCAATCTGATTGGTGTACATGCACATTATCACATCAAAGTGATCAATGTTGTAAGCATGTGAGCTACACATAATGTGTGTTGCTATTTGATTACTGTCATTGCCCTCAATACTCTGTGAATGTGACCACTATGGCAACATGTAATTTTTAATGAAGCTCAAATCACTCTGTCCCCCACTGTAGTAGATAGTAGACTTATACACGCAGAATATATTATATTACATAATATAAAATACATAGACCATTTCGTATCATAGCTAGAATCAGTAGAAAGCACTTATTGTTTCTTCCCATTGATAATATCAACAAAAATTGCTAATTTCATTAAACATCAGCAATAAACTACTTAACCTATAGTTATTAAAAAAATGTTAACTTAATATTTACTGTAGATAAAGTACATTTCTCATAAAGTTCAAACAAAATACAAACTATATTATCAGAACTTTGGCTTGCCAGGCTGTAAGGCCACGGTCCAAGGTTGTTTGGTGTAAACGTTTCAGCCGTGCCTTCGACGGCCACCATCTTCAAAAAGATGGACCACGGCCTTACAGCGCGGTAAGCCTAAGTTCTGATAACACTGAAGCTGGCCGTGAAAGCCTCAGACAATATACAAACTAACAGACTAGATTTATCAGTCTAAGATTTATCAAATCTAAGGATGAGATAACACATTATTAATACCTGTATAATAATGAGATATTAACACATTATTATATCTTTTTCATTTTTTTGCCAGCATCATTTGCTAATACATGCAGTAAAATACAGGGGATATGCACAAATTAACCTCTGATTAGCTGATATAAACAAACTGGTTGAAATAGCAATACTTTGTTCTGATTAGTAGCTAGATATGTCCTTTGAATCGTCTTGTCCAGGCGTCACTCTCGTTCGGAGAAATGCAAGACATTCCTCGCCTGTCAGTCAACTTATTGTTTCAAGTCTCAAGCAAGGGTTTACTCTAACATCTTGGGTATTGTTCGTTTCTGTAACTCCGCGTCCTGACAATTAACCGTTTTCCATCCAGTGTCAACAGCTGCAACCTCCACGCTTTCTCGTTGTAAATCTCAGCTTGTCACTTAGGCGTACATCCCGCTGTGTGACATCGCTGCTTCTATTCACAATTTGTTGCTTGGATCGTTTCTATAGACTGCAATACCTCCTCAATCCTTTGTGCCTCATCTCATTTTTTGTCGTGAACTAGTTTCTTAGCTACACCCTTAAATGTATCTTCGCTTCGATTCTGCGTAAACGTGTGACTGAGCCCAAGTACATTGTTCAGTTTGTTTTGGTGTCATAATTCTCCGTTAGCCCACTCCTGTCAACTTGAGTCGTCGTTCCTTTTGTTACCTCGTGCTGAACACGCTTCCATTGTCTGATATTGGCGTTAGTTGTCGCCTACCCCAATTAACTTTGTTTATGGCTCTGTTCTTGGAGTCGCTGCCACCGCTGCGTGAGAACAGACTGGTCGAGAAGGAAAATTAAATTTTTAATTTTTCGATTGCTATAGCGTCCCCAATGTGGATTTAATGACGTGACCTCAGGGAACAATTGAATCCAGATTTTGCGCCCTGTGTTCGCCGTGTCCATTTTCGTTTGTGAGAAGTGTATCTTGATGACCTACTTCCGTGATGTGTGTTGCATTTGGTATACCCCCCTTTTTGTTTAGATCAATTATTTGAATTTATTGCCATCCATTTGGATTGTTTGAACGCATTTAACATGAACGCTTGCACGTGTTAATTGTGTAAACGTGTTTACATCTTATTATAACAAATTATAAATATTCAATAAATGTTTGAACTAGCTACAAAACGATTTGACATTGTTTCTTAAAGAATAGACATGTAATGCATCAATAAGTGAACTAATATAAAATTTAATTATCTGAAGACTACGCTTCACGTACTGTAATAACGAAAATCCTTGACTAAGTAGTCCAAGTATTCCTCTAGTTACCTCTATTACGTAATTACATTAAAATTTTGGTTAATAACAGTTATGATCATTGTATTGTTACCTTTAAACTATACCACAATCGATCCTATTAACTAAACATGTACACATATTCTTAAAGTAACCATTAAGTAATCTTAACCTAACATCAGTTCAAAATTTAATCTAATTATTATATATGGTTTCGTCAATTTGGTTTACTTGACCTGAGAAATATTGGTCTACACTGATCATTCACATCCTTTCTTTTATTTGTTACACCTGTGACAATTTATTGCCACGTAATTAGATTAAGAGTTTTATAATGAGAATGTCTTTTTATTCGCAAAATTCCAGAAAAACAACATTAATCAAAGTGTTCACTCACTTGTATCACTTAACGTATCGTTAGTCCCTTTCACATGTGTTATTCCTAAGGAATTACATAAATCTTTAAATTTAAATTTACAATACATATTGTGTTTTCATGGTTGGCTAGCCTGAATGAGATTCACGCGTCAACAACCCTAGCGTATGCGACTCAACTCATCAGCTAACACAACAAGATATCCTTTTATCTTCTCCTTGCAGATTACACATTACTCTTTTGTTCATTGTACTTCTTAATTTGTCTTATATTAAATTTTCCTCGGACCTTGTTTTCATCTTCACAATCGACGAGCTGGTAGGTAGCATCATATTGGTTTCATTCATTAATCTTCATTCATTAATATTCATATCTATTTATTTTCTTTGGTTTATGTATTCTCACATAACCAATCATATTTAATTTATTCTACTCAATATTATCTAACTTAATAATTAAAATTTCTGACGTTCTTAAAATCGCCTTCTTACCACGTTTTCATTTAATTCATTCTTAAAATTCTATTTGTGGAGACATAGTTGCATGTCTTGTTGATTTTGTGCCGTTACTAACGCACGCATTTTTGTTTGTAAATAGTAAGGGTACTGACCTTGAGGTTTGCGTCACACATCTGCTGCACAGCCGGTTAGTTGTCCCCGTTATGCTGGTACAATGTGCTCTGCACTTAACACCTCCAAGATTTATGACGTGTCTCTTTCTCTCTCTCTGAGGGTGGGTAAAAGATATGTCACACCGTCCTTTCCGACAACTTTCTCTAGGCAAACACGCGCTACGTTGCTTTTGTCGCCTCTTCCAAACCTGTTCATCGACTTTTACCTTCCTAACCGTGTGTTCATGTAATATTTTGTTTTCTATATTCTTAAGAAATTTTACCTTGAGCGCTTGGACTCTTCTTTCAGTACTGGTAGCACTTACAATATTCTTAAGTCGTCCAGTAAATTTCATTCTTCTCCTCTTTCTCATAACATTCCTTGTCCAGGACGAATATGTATACGGATCCTGTAGGTTTTTCCGCTTCACATCATCCATGGCTTGCTTAAATTTGCATTCTGCTTCATAACACGCAGTGTTCATCTTAATATCGAACTTTCTTTTCATGCTTTTTATTGATGCAGCTCGACTACTTAGTCGATGTATGCCTGTTCCACAAGCTGGATACTTCATCGTTGGTTTCACTGATCTACCTTCATGTCGTTTAATTTGTGCTTTTTACGCATTCTACTTGATGGTATTAAACTTTTATTATCTCTATCCATATCTGGATAATCATCTTCCGACATCGTCAGATACAAAGAAACAAAGTCATTTCTCTTCTTAATCCACCTCTTCCTCGGGTTGCTAATGGCATTCGTATTAGATCCCATGGTTGATAATTTCTTATTAGCTGACACGTCTGTGAAATCAACAGCGTTATCAGTATCTTGTACTTTCCGTACATCTTCGTAATTTTTATTCACATCTTCTTCCTGCTTCTTCTGGACTTTGCTTCTGTCCGCGTTCCAGGTACTCATATATTCACGTATTTCTGAACGCATCTGCGCTATTTGTTCAGATACTTGTTGTTTCACTTCTTCTTTGTATTGGTCGAGTTTCTCGCTTATTAATCTATTATTTTCGCTTACTTGTGTCCTGATTTCTTCACGAATTATTCTATTATCTTCACTTTGTTTATCAAATTTTTCGTTGATTATTCTATGATTTTCATTTTGTTTATCAATTTTTTCATTGATTATTCTATTATTTTCGCTAATTAATGTCATTAGTGTTTGTAGGCTCACTTCTTGGGGTCTAGGCGTCGGTCCCCGCGCCCTGTCGCCTGGAGTCTCCACAACAGTCTGGATCGCTAGGTGTGTTGTCCTCCTCGTTATTAGGCATACCTAGCTGATTATCCTCATTATACCTATTATTGATTAACCTCAAATTCCACACTGTCCGAATTACTGGCCATCTTTGCCCTACTGCGAGTGATCATTCAAACTAGCCTCTACACTATGAATTATCTTTATCTTACTCTAGGTTAATCTACTCTACTGCCTGCTCTTTACCCGAACTTATACATGATATTCTATCGCGTATCAAGCCCCACGTTGGGCGCCAATTTATCTACGGTGTAATTAATTAATTTGTAAATTACTTAATTTAATTATGTATTGATTAATGAAGTATACCCTTCACAGGCCAATTACAGCAATGTAATTAAGGTACAAATCTATTAATTACTCAGGTTGCTTCTTTAAGATTAATATGGTTCTTTATGTTTATTGATCAATCACTAATGTAGATCGATTCGTGTGTTAGTCGCCATTTACGACAGTGTAATTAAAATGTTAAATAAGATTTTAGTATTCTCAAGAGTATTCACTCAATACACATTAAAATTTATGTGGTTATAATAGTGAATTGAATTCTGGATTACACTGGGTTTTCTGACAATGATGAACGCATTATTGATCTACTTACGTACTAATTTATTATATGTTAAACAATTCGTATTTAATAACAAACATATATCTTCCTGGTACCTGTAAATACATCAAAGCTTGGAACATATACATATCAACATATAAATTCCTCCTTAATTGCTCTCTGAAATACATACAACATATATAAAATATACATACAACAAAATCAAATAATATTTACTTTATCTAATGCGTTCATTCATCCAGATGGATTGACTTTAATAGATCATGATTATATATTTGAATGCAGCCTTCTTTTATTAACTTTTCTCATAATTACTCAGGTGAGATTCTTTGAAAGAGACAGGACAGTAGTTTGATTATACTAATAAAATCATAAAGTGTTACTTGGTAATAGTTTATCCGTTATTCCATCGGTGCTATATTCCAGGTGATGACGATTGTTGAAGACGGTGCTCCATTGGATAATGATGATGATGATGATCACTTTCACTGGTTATTTGCATACGCGTCGTTAACATAATAGTGTAGGTTTGTTATGTTTATTCACTGTCTGCCCAATTCATTTCGTCTCCGCGTACAACCATCATTAAGTAATAAATGCTTACTTAAGTGTTCAGTGTATTTCTTCGTGTGTCTACACAAGGTATTATTGTGTGGTTGTCTAATAGTTCTTTTAAATAAGAGTGTCTTGATTACTGTAAATTATGAATATTACTGTGTCGTTCACGCACATTGTGAATTGTTGTTCGTTATACTGTTTTCTAAGCCGCAAACGATTATATATATTCTTAGTTCCATAAAGTTCAGTCCGAACTTCACTATGTCCGTTTAGTTCACCATACCGCGTACCTTAAGACTTCACGGTTGATCAATAATACCGATTCACTATCTAAAATTCACGTGACTGTTCTTGATATAAGTACGGCACTTAATAAACTTATGAAATTGTTTGTAACATTATAAAATTAATCACGAGAGTTATGTGTCTCTCTAATACTTTTATAGTCCGAAAATATTATAAGATTCTTCGCGAACTGCTCGATAATTTATGTAAGACTGCTTCGTAAAATTATTATAAGACTTCGTCGCGAACGACTCAAAATTTTACGTAAGACTTCCCTGTCCCGCGTCGGACACTTAGTTTTTATCAACGTCTCCCTACTAGAATTCTGGTCTCTGGCTTGTCCACCCCTAAGATTACTATGATAGGCTGAATCACTACCCTCTCTCGAAATCTTTTCCCACCATTTCGAATTCTTCAGTCTTCTACCCTCTGATTTGTTCTTCTCCTAGTTGCTATGGAAACTGCCTTCTCCTTTGCTCTCTTTCGTGAAATACTTTGTTCTGATAGGTAGCTAGATATGTCCTTTGAATCGTCTTGTCCAGGCGTCACTCTCGTTCGGAGAAATGCAAGACATTCCTCGCCTGTCAGTCAACTTATTGTTTCGAGTCTCAAGCAAGGGTTTACTCTAACATCTTGGGTATTATTCGTTTCTATAACTCCGCGTCCTGGCAATTAACTGTTTTCCATCCAGTGTCAACAGCTGCAACCTCCATGCTTTCTCGTTGTAAATCTCAGCTTGTCACTTAGGCGTACATCCCGCTGTGCGACATCGCTGCTTCTATTCACAATTTGTTGCTTGGATCGTTTCTATAGACTGCAATACCTCCTCAATCCTTTGTGCCTCGTCTCGTTTTTTGTCGTGAACTAGTTTCTTATCTACACCCTTAAATGTATCTTCGCTTCGATTCTGCGTAAACGTGTGACTGAGCCCAAGTACATTGTTCGGTTTGTTTTGGTGTCATAATTCTCCGTTGGCCCACTCCTGTCAACTTGAGTCGTCGTTCCTTTTGTTACCTCGTGCTGAACACGCTTCCATTGTCTGATATTGGCGTTAGTTGTCGCCTACCCCAATTAACTTTGTTTATGGCTCTGTTCTTGGAGTCGCTGCCACCGCTGCGTGAGAACAGACTGGTCGAGAAGGAAAATTAAATTTTTAATTTTTCGTTGCTATAGATTTGTATGCATCTTTTGCACACAGTAAAACTCTGTTTCTTTGTTTTTGTTTTCCTTCCCAGCCACTTTGATGTTTATTTTTGGATGACCCTTGTATTTAAGCAACTTATCCTATAAAGCCAGTTTAAATTCTGATAGATTTCAATGCTTTATTTACTGGATAGTTTGTTTTAATTTGGTGTTGCAAGTACTATATATCAGAAATTGGCTTTTATTAACTACAGGTAACGTAGATAAAAGTTCATTTTCTTACCACTACCACTACTACTTCTGATACTGCTACCTTCTGATACTGCTACTATTGTTATTATTATTATTTTTTTTTTTTTTATCCTCTCGAGTTTGTCAACGCTAAGACTAGTTTTGTACCTCCCCGCATAATGAAGCTGAACTTGCCCAACTGCTAGACATTAACATTCAATACATCTCAGAGGTATAAAAAACACAAATTCTCCTACTCTGTGTCTACCATATCGAACACTACACTGTATTGATCATTTTAAAAAACAAAATGAGATTTGAATACTGCTTTATACTTAATTTGTCTCTATAAATTTTGAGTCTCCTTGTACATATCAAAAATGGTATAAAGAGGAAAAAAGTAAATCTATCAATTTTTAAAGAGAGGGTTATCAGTATATAAACAATAAATATTTAAAAATGAATACATAAAATATTCTTACTGTTGGCACATATTCCGATGGAAATTTATTTGTGGTATATGAGATAAGCAAACAAGTTTTGCCCACAGCACCGTCTCCGACAACCACACACTTTATTGTCTGCATTTTTGTTCCTAGTCTGTAATCAGAAGAAATACAGTCATAATTATTGTTCACATTATTTTCATCAAAAGTTTCTATAAGCCATTAAATCAACTTTCTTTGCTGTAAAATCAAAACTGAAAATAATTTAAATTAATTACAAAACAAGTGTATAGCTTACTTGCTTGCTTTGCACATGATGCCAAAACAATCATAACGCTAAACCATATTTCTATTTGTCACAGTAATCTGTGTCAACAACATACTGTATGAATGTCTGTTATGTTTGTATAATATAGTGTAGCATAGTACAATATACTATAGTGTAGTAAACTATTAGAGACTGTTTAGAAATACTGACCAGATATTAGAGGTTACTACAAAAGTTTCCAGTACATACAGTTATCTTAAGGGATCTTCCAATGAACCGATCAAATCCTACCACACGTGAAGTGTTTACCATGAGATATTAAAAAACACAGTGATTAAGCTGCAAGAAAGTGACAATAGCCGAGATAGGCCAGATGTAAGCAATAACAACAAAAGGTGTTTTAACACTGAACACGTTTGTAATTGACCATACAGTGTATAATAAGGTAATAATCAATATTATTTGACATTCACAACTATGATAACTTTTTAATAACAAAACAAGTAAAGCATTGTATTTGTTATTTATTTAGATACCTATGTATTCGAAAAAAATATTAATCTATAATTACTTTAAAAACTGCATTAATACTAATGTTAACAATACCCAATGTTTTTATACAGTACCAGCAAGTCCATGGTAATATGTTAGAATTAGAAACTATTAGAAATAATTTCATCTCATGTCTGTTAACTGAATTGTGTGACTTGAGTTTTAATAACAATATCTATACTGTTATCTACATCATTTGTTTCTTTTCACTTCATAAGAACATCAATGTTAGATTTGTGGCACTTTCTTTGTTTTATGGTCATGAGTGGGCTTCCCATACATCCTGGTTTGACCGGGATACCCCAGGTTTCAGAGTGCAGTCCCAGTGTCCCACCCGGTTGCCGAAATGTCCCATCGGTGCATTTGGTTCCTAGAAAAAATTATGGGTGAGAGAGTGTTCTCACTGATGAGTACACTGTCATCTGCTTGGGCAGATGACAAAAGTTTAATTGCACGAGTCAACAGTTTGATGCTGTGTAAAGTAAATTTTGGACTTACTTGTAATGGATTTTTTTACAAAAAAAAAACAAAAAGGACATATTAAGAAAGGTGCATTCAAGTGAAAAATATGACTGGTTTAAAAAACAAGTTTAAGTTTAACGCTTCTTGCAAATTCTTAACGTAATGAGTAATTTTTTGATTGAACACAATTTAAAGTGCTGCACTTAAATTTGTAAAAAATATTTTCTTTTATTTACTTTATTGTGTATTAAGAATTAAACAGTGTAAAGTTTATATTTTAATTCCAGCCCCGTAAACAGGTGACCCCGTTGGTTAATAAAAAATTATGGCAAGCCTAGTCAAGAGTCAGGAACTCCAGACAAGAAAAATCAGTAAACAAATTAAAAAAGTTGTGAATCCTAGCAGTGAAGGTGCAGTAAGGAAGCAGTGTGGTATGGTAGGTGCCCATTGCTTGACCTTGGAGCTCCAATCAAATTCAGTGTGAGAATAGAAAAGGAAATATTTCATAATCATTCAGACAGACATCAAAAATTAATTTTCAGCTGGAAGACTGTTATGATAAAATCTAGAACAAAAAACAAATAGGGCTATCTTACGGAAATAAACATAATACTTAAAAAACCTCTTTGAAGAAATTGTTATACCACACAATAGTATCAAAAGTTGTGGATTATGCTCCATATTATTCTCTGACAATTAAACAGTATGTGGTGGAAACTGATATTATCGTGTGGCTCAAGGCTTTCTTTTCTTTAATTATAGTTACAAACTGAAATATTACAAATAATTAAAGGAATCGAGCACAAGTATAAAGACCTGTAATGGATGACCGTTCAGAAATCTTATAACACACAGTTTTACGATTACCATCCTGTCACTTCACTTAAAATTACATCACGCAGCTATAATATCAATTAAAAAAGGCATCTCACTTATAACAATAAAAGTTACTAAATGATGTTAACAAATTTTTAGCAACTATAGTGCATAAAATTACTTATATTTTATTTTTTCAATATATTATAAAAAAGAAGAAAAAAGCTGTTGGTACATGACAACACTATGATGATTACATTTTTATATTTCGAAGAAACAGACACACAAAAGCACTGACCCCCTCTAAAACAATCATAGCAATCAATGAAAGAAATAAACTGATAATTTATACTTGCATTCATCATTACATTTTACATCATTAACACACTTTCTTCTTATTGTTGACAATGAATACCGAATTGAAACCACGAATGAAAAA